>CM056168.1:45302398-45378252 GCA_029691765.1 Entomobrya proxima | reverse complement strand
TAATTATGATGTTAGAGCTAGAACTCATTCAGCTAGAACAAGCGGAAAAATCCATTATGCAAAATTCTTGTGGAATGAAATTATGCTAATTTCAATCATTAGTTTTATTGTGCCACAGAAATATTTCTCCTACTTCCTAAAGGTAACAACAACTAAAGATCATTAGCACAAGCGAGTTTATAAAAATGAACACTAGCATTGCCTTGTTAAGGTAATTTAAATAATTGATTTGGGTTGGCCTGATTTCCTGTGTATAAATGAATGAATTGGCAAAATTTTGCAGCATATTGCGAAAAAATTGCCACAAGCTATCTCATACTCGACGGAACGTGACGTTGATTGACGTGAAAATTCATGTGTTAATTTTAAAATGATTAGAATTGGACACACCTTGCCTTGTGTAAATCCAAAATAATACAAAAATGCTTGCTAGCAAATGAAACATAATATATCGGATAGTTGTCTGATGTAAATCCACATTATCACCTATAATGGCAATCTTTTTTATTGTTGTACTCAGAAATTGGGATTGAAATTGAAACTATTCTTGAGCTGTCTTCAAGAACTGCAAATAAACTCACTCATTCATACCATGAACTGTTCATCTAAGCAATGTTCTTTATTTTCAAAATGTTCACAAAAAATAGCAGTGGTTGCAAAAAAATTACTGCTATTCAACATGGTTTAAGACCAGTGTTTTTAGTCGGTAAGTGTATAGGAGTTTTCTCCAGGCATTTGGAACAAGGAAAAGATCATCATCTAAGGAACTCAGCTCTGAAATGGTATGAGCAGGTATCAACTTTCTACTTGGAGTAGGTAATATAAGTATAGCATACTCGTGTTAAAAACATCTTAATGTTTGTTCGCTCAATAGGAGATCTCGATTTCAACTTGTGCACTCACTTCTGATGGGATTGTATTACTTTCTAAACCTGTTCCTCAATGCAACATCAGATCCAAAAGCTGGAGACACAACCATGATACCAGTTGCTCGTTTTGAAAATGAACCCGAAAAAATGTTTCATTTTATTTCTTCACTAGGTGGAAATATGACAATATTCTTTATGTATGCTCACGTATTAAATAAATTAAGAAAATACCCTTTCTGCAATTACATAATGTCGACAACTTTTGCTCAATCCGTAGATACTCTTATCTATTTTTCAACACGGAAAACTTGAGAAAAATTATTGAACAAATTCAAACAATGATATACATCCTGTCTTTTGCATCTTCAAAACAATATCAACATTCTGGAAGATTACTCTCGTACAGTACGTTTTGCTGGGTTATTCTTATTTCTATTCTCTTTTATTGCAGCTGTGAAAACATTTGGTATGATGCTTTAAGATACCAAAGAGCGTTTACAAAATTAGAAGGTAAATTCTGTACTATTTAAATTGCATAAAGTCTTCCCTTAGCGATGATGATGATGGATTAAAATATAATTTTAATTTCTTCCCGCAAGATCAATCTGCACTTTCAGCTCTCAAATATGCTTTTAGAGAAAGATTCAAAGCTTTCCTACCTTACTTACCTACATACCATCCTCTAGTAGCAGCCATTCTCTTTGTTGCCTCCAAATTCGCTCTATTTGTATGGGTTTACGGGAACATTTTGGTGATTGTGATATGTAGAGCCTTAATAGAAACAATTGATGTTTTTCATCACTACATGAAACAAAAACTGGAAATCCCTCATGATCAGTTGAATAATTTGGAAAAGATGAGAGCTATAGCAAAAGGAAAGAATATTTTTCACAAAGCTACATCACATCAAGATGATGAGTTAAGGGAAAGATATCTCGACTTGCTGAAACTGATGGAGACGACAGGGAAATTTCTCTGTCCACTTATTCTAGCATGCTTTGGAATGAACGTATACTTTATCGTAACCAAAGTAAGTGCTAGTATTAGTTAGATTTTAGCAAGGATATTTTATATCAATTATAGCAATTTTAGCAATAAAACGAACGTTGTTTTTTACGTAGTTATACAACTGGATTGCCCCAAACCCAGCTTCCTCAAAGGAGGAAACAATTTACCATTACTTTGCATTTCTTACCTATCTCTTGCGAGTATTCTCTGTGACTTACTTTGTGGCGGATGTAAACCAAGCATGGAAATCGGTTTTGCAAAGCATTCTGAACTGTCCCAACTATATGTACACTCTATCGGTAATAATGAAACTTTACGTTACTTCAAAAGTAAAAAAGTAAAGCCTTATCCAACTAAAGAACAAATGGCACAATATACAGGTAGAGCGGATGGAACGGGAAATAAGTTTACAACCATTTGGAATCTCCTTGTTTGGAATGTGTATCGTTACCAGAAGATTCTTTATTTCGATTATAAGCTTTATTTGCACTACTGAAATTATTTTACTGCAGGCAGGCAGGTAATAATTCTTGGAGATTCTAAAACAAAACAAATTTTAAATTATGAGTTACGAATTATGGCCATTATCACGAATTTTATAGCAAACAACAGAAGCAAACAAGCTAAAATGGGAGCGTGCTTTTTATACAATTTTAATTTTCAAAATAGATTAGCTTCTTAAACTTGTATTATGAATTCCACGTTAATATAATATGACTACTGTTTGTTTGTTCATTGTTCAGTACAATTCATTTTTGCTATATTTATATAATATGCTCGAGGAGATAGAGTTTTATTATTATATGGGAGAGCGGAGGTGCTTTGGGGCTAGTATTTATTTTTACGTTCCCATTACTAAATGAAAAATCTAAATCTAAATATGCTCATGGAATTTTAAGTGCTCCGTTTAACCCTCGGGACTTTTTTGAACCGCCCAAAGTAATATATTTAGTAATGGAAAAATATGCTATGCTCTAGTTGCAGTAGCAATACCATGACCTTGTTGGAAATGTTTAGGAGTATATAGCAAAAGTGATATGCTTTTCGCAAACGAAGACAGCACAACAAAACTAGGTAAGGTACTGGTACAAGTACAAATATACATTTCATAATCTCATGGATAGAAAGTCAGTTAATTTTAAATTCTTTGCTTTCTTGTATCTGTAGAATTCAACGGGTATACTCGTGTACAGTTACCTATATACTTTATAACAAGCTCCTATATTATTCACTAGCCATCTCGATAAAGTCATTTCGACATGTTCAAATTATAGTGTACCATTTGGTTTGGTTTCATCAGTTGTTTCATATTGCTTCTTGGGAGCATGTATGGAGCAATTTTCCGGATCTACTGTGATGTTTTGGCAATTCTATTGTGTAGAGGTGGCAGAAATTTTTATATAGTTCAATAAGACCATAAATCAGTACGCTAGACATCACAATACTAGAAGCTTCAAAAGGGGAACCAAAGAATGCAAAGCAAGAAACAAAGTTGACATCACGGTGGGACTTTATTTGTGAAAAATAAGCATGTTACTGGATGACATGGAAAGTTTCTTTGTCCATTGGTAATGTTATGTATTTTAGCATTAACAACGTGTTCTAATTTCTAATGAAATGCTATTAAAATTCACATGCTAAAAACAAAATCTTTCAGTCGCATAAATGGATAACTGTCCATCATCAAATTAGGACACTTTATACAATTAATTTGCTTTCACCAGCTTTCTCTTCAGAGTATTTCTGTCACCTATTATGTGGCTGACGTTTTAAATATTCGAACAAGTATTTAGTCTGCAAGTATTGCCAAATCATCTTTACATATTGTCTGTACGTTCCAATTCCATTAAACATTTGCTGACCATAATAATTGGATTACAAAACACAACATATCATCGTTAAAATATGTAAATTATATTTACTCCAGGGCAAACGACTTGAACGGAAAATTGTTGCTAATCCTCAAAGAATCGTGTTATTTGGTATGTGCTTGATTACTCACAGGTTTATTATATATCCATAAATTGATTTTATATTCACTGATGAAATAGGTATGCTTAAGTAAGGCTAACAATAGCTGAATGATGCAATAAATGTGGTAAAAAGAGATGTGATGCAAAAAACAAACCACACAATTATTCGTTGTCAGCCACAGCCATAACCAGTTTAATGTAATATTCTTTGACTCACTTGTTTGCTAAATTGGCTGCGTCAGACTGGAACGTGAACATTTGATTTTTTAAAAATTATTTAATACTTCACATAACTAAAATCGAAAAAAAATGCTCGTTTCACGAAAATCTATAGATATGGCTACTTATATAACGAGACGTTATATTAACGTGACGGTTTGGTCGTCATTACTTGATTTTCATCATTGTTTTACGGGATTGTTGAAAACATTTGCTGATCAACAGAAAATAAAAGATATCAGACGACATGCACTACTCCATAACACAACACAACATTTTAAAATACATATACTTTTTGTTTTGTACTTTTGTATATGTACTACCTTTTTGCTATATAACTCTGTCACGACCTTTGTTATTTTCTCTAAGAAATGTTATACTTTTACAGTAACATTCTTCTTTGTAATAGTATTATGCATGTTGCAGATTAACGGCTAAGTTGAGCTGGAGTACTTGTAACAACTTGTATGTAACATATTAACGGGTAACAAAATATGTAGTAATGACGAACTTTCTCCTTTGCCTTGCATTACCCCAACTTTTTTTCTGGACCTCTCTAGCTCCACAGCCACAATGGAGCAAACGTTATACCGCTATCTTGCTTTGTAGTGCAGGGCAGGATATTTCACACAGGCTCAAACACAGGTTTACGAAGGAGCTCTGTGGACGGTAGTCAGCAGAAGATAATCTGCATTTATGCTAATTAGGTTGGTCCGTTTGGACCTTAAAAGTAAAATATGAAAACTGCAGGACTGACTGCAGGCATGTGAACAGACAAGCGAGAGAACCTCATTCCTTTCCCATCCACGGTCATGCGTGGAAGTGCAGCGAGATGGCTGCGATTTTGCTTATCGAAGTATCTCTCTCTCGTCTGCAAAATGGAATCAAGTTGTGTGTGTGTACAGGAAGAGTTGTAAATAAATTCGTAGATTAGTTCATAGTAACTCTTTACTCTGTGCTTGTGCCTTATCATTTGACATCTGCATATCATACCTGCCGTTTATCCTAGACAAAGAGGATCGCATCTGGAACCGTTGCAAAACAGTGAGAGTGGAGGAATCTACGTTATCGTAAGTGAGCTGTGCATATTTTATTGCGTGTTGTTGCTGTGCATAGCCCTTTACGTGCTTTTCTATAAGCATAAACCACTCTTCAGCCTTACATGGCGAGATCCTGCCATTTTCTTTGCGCTAGGGAGTGTAGGCAGATACGCAGATTGATTGAAAGGGCTGCATAATAATCATCATAATTTTCTTCTTGCTTTAAGTAATGGCAGTGCAACTCGGTTGTGAGTTTAGCCATTCATCATACCCTTTGCTATCTATTTGCATCATTATAATATTATTCAGTTTAGCTGAACTCGTTTGCTGAGGCTCGCTAAACAGGCAAAAGATGAAAATGCATAATATAGTACATGTTTAGTGCACTCGTTTGCTGAGGCTTACTAAACTTTTGATTGATATTATGCCAAGCTAAAGCAAAAATGATGCAGAAAAAAAAAAAAGCAGCAGAGGAGAAGCATAGAAAATTGCAAGTTGGCTAGAAAACTGTCATTATTTTTTCATAAAATTGGGGAATGTTGCTGGAAGTTTTCTAAAACTAAGTCTTTTGTTAAAAAGAGCCTACGCGTCGTTTTGCTGCCGTTAAATCTCGGGATTGTCGAGAAGGTTGCAACGAAATAATTTGTATACCTGTTTAAATATGCAAATTTGACCTAGTTTTATCTTGAAAAGAAAACGTTTTTCTTCAAAGCGCCTTGTTTATAGTGCATTATTTATGCACACACCCCAAAAATATTCCATAATATCTAGCCAGCAACAAACAGTATATACCTACGTACATGTAATGGTAAAAAAAGCAAGAATGAAAAATGAAGCGCAAATGACAGTGTTCAGTACTCAAGAGTAATAGGTAGTAATCTTTTGTTCTTTATATGCGCTATACCTATAAATATGTGCATTATTTCAAAATTCACTCCTATGTGAATAAAGCTCCTCAGAATAGACAAATACACAAATTACTACCAAAACTGATGCACTCATCTACACATATACATATACTACTAAGTAAGTAGATACATCGGGAAAGGAATCAAATGCAAGATGCAAGTCATATTGTCTAAAAGCCGGTAGTGTGCTTAAATATATGACTGCATGCACGGTGGTGGTTATTAACTCTCAAACTACTGAGAGCACAAAACGTACCGGGAATGCTTACCGTAAAGGAACCAAGAAGTCAAGCTGCAAATAAAGGACCAGTAGTACCTGGAAGACCACTATGGACCACCACAGTATGGAAATGCGGGAAGTTGACTCCTGAGTCAACACAACTAAATTAATGAGAAGGTGTAATGGGAACGTACATAGACAAGTGTAGACTTGGAAAAAGTACAAGTACCTTACACTACACCCTCCCGCAATAAAAGTACTCAACTACTAGTGTTAAGGGAAATGTATCAAGACCAGTGCAGATCTGGAAATTGAACAAGTACCTTACACTGCACCCCCTTTAAATGGAGAGTACACATAATTACTACAAAATAACATTTTTGGAGGAAGCCAAGCCCCAATATATATATATGCAACCCCTACTGGGCGGTGAGAAAAACAGAGGTAGTTCTGTAACTCACTTAAACTTCAACATAGCGAAGTCAAGAAATCCACATGTGCCGAACACGACCCTGTGCGACTGGGAGTACTAAGTTAACTAATAAAAATGAATTACCGCGGCGAGAAATCAAACGGGTTGGCGACACAAGCCAAGCCAATGGGGTAAAGTGAGCACACAGAGGCAGTTCTGTAACTCACACTCACTTAACAGAAACCTACGGAAAGAACATTGGCAGTACATCAAAGGAATAGTACTACAACAACACCCCCCCTCGAAGCGGAGAAGTACTTCATCGGCTACAAAATCAAACCAAAGATCTATCAAAAGATCTACCCAACCAATAATAATAAACAAAAAGATTGTGGAAGTCCCAACTCATATGGGGTAATACGAGAGTGAAGACGAAGCTCTGAAACTCAAAATAAAGGAAATGGAGATCTCAGTGACGGAATAAAACGGTAGTTGGCTGTACTCACATTACGCGGGCAGTCCGGCGGTTGAGTACAAGCCCTTCTGTCAGCCATAAAATGCGTGGCAGCTATCAAGGTCACGCTAGAATAAATACGGAAATTAAAATGGCCGTATCGGACAACACCTGAAGTTATGAATGGAAGTATTGCCGCACGTTTTACGCAACCGAACGATAATCACCCGCGCCTCCACCCACTATGTTAAGATGTCCAAAATGTGAACCGAACAGAGAAATCAGTCTTTTATGACTGCATGTTCTGTCTGGAGAAAATATCGATGCAAAGCATAGATGCCAGGCAGCACCGGAAGAAATCAGAAATATTGGAAGTCGGGATTACGTCAGAATAAGGATCAACAGCTGATTATGTCTTGGATGAAGTCTAGGACTGTTGAATGGTGGAAGACAAAGCTCTCAGAGGAAAAGAAAATAGCGGCCAGGCCAGAAGTTGGGAACTTGAAGGAACGCCCTGCAAAGATTGCAGCACCCGTCAACGAAGACTGACCAACTAAGTGACCAAAGGCAGCTAAGAAAAAATGGCGAACCGAAGAAACCTCAGATGAGTTAAGAGAGACTTGTCACCACACCAAGCTGAGATAATTCCGAACCCGAAATGATTCGAACCTTGGACAGATAACGCAGGAAGCAGTTGGAACTGAAAAATCAAAGCCTTAGGTTGTTCTACACAACCAAACGGATTGAATATTGTACAAGGAGGCGAGAAGTCACAAGGCCTCACCCAAGAAGCTCAACAACCACGGGTAGTCGTGAGGTAGTTGAAGCTAAAGTGAAGCCACGCCAAAACGGAGTTCCGGAGAGACTCTGATCAACTCGCAGACGTGACGGCTAACATTACAGAAATTCTATTAGTACTCTGGATTGCTAAGGCATGTCCATCTAGGAAACAATGAGACTCCTACCACAGACTTGGCAAACCTCAGAAGAATACTCGTTGACTCGAGAACTTAAAAGCAGCACTTCTAAATGGATCTCACCTCTTGGCAGCACAAGACTGGACAAGAAATATGAAGATTCTAAGATCCATGCACGGGCGCTTGAAGTATTCTAGTGTCCAATCATCATAAAAACCACACCACCACCTATGGAGAAATCAAATCTCCAGGAAGAGAAAGATGAACATGAAAACGCTACAAACAAAGATGCCTTCCGATCCCTCATCGAGCATTTAAAGTACAACTCAGCAAGTACTCCCAAGGTTCCAGCGGAAATGGAACCACATCAAGGAAAGTGCCTTTTATTAAGCAGTAAGTTTTAAAGGCACACACCCAACCGTCAAACGGAAGACGTTCCGAAAATTCCCAATTGAAGGAAACGAGAGCTGAAGAATAAGAAATCATTGGAATTGGCGACGACAGCAGAAATATTGTCTTGATAACAGAGGTAGTTCTGGTTCTAGACAATTACAGGAGTCCAGGTGTGAACTCAGATTGTAGTCACAAACTTGGACAGAAACGCTGACCAAAGCACAGATAACCTTCCCGATATGGAAGAAAATAGTCTAATAAGATTATCCAAAGCGATTAAAGATACCCCAGCACGGCTGTAAAATAACGCAAAAGATGATGCCGCGAGCGGAAGTCTGAACCTAAACTTGAAATGGTATCATAAGACTTGACGCATAAGCTCGAGTTTAAACTGGAAGTTGAGTCTACAATCGACTTAAAGACGAGTAAAATCCCTGTACGCAACCACAAATTGTATGGATGTCATATATTTAAACGAGGACAATGTCAGAAGTCTTCAGTACCTCAATATGGTGATGGAAGACTAATCAAGCGCTATTACGATCCCGGGAAAGTCCATCCACCCAGCAAAAAATGAGATACTCCAGACATCAGATGTGTCCCAGATAAGTCAGTGGAAGCCAAGGCGAACTGACTAAGTCGGAACACTCGTCTTCGGAGAAACTAAGTCGAAAACGTGGACTAGATAAAGAGAGGATCCCAAGTCATTGAACGGTAAAGGGCGGTTGCGGCCTTGTTCAATGCAAAAATGGAGAAACGGTTAGCAGACTGACACCGCAGTTCCTCGGGTTTGTACATCCGAAATTGAAGAAGCCGCATAGGCTAGCGTCGGACAATCGGCTATGGCAGTGGCAACCTTAGAAACAGCGGCAGATTGAAGATATCACCGTCGTGAAGGTCTGTCACTGAACAGACCACTTGGACAAACTGTCTGTGCTGAAGTAAATCGGAAATTAGATAAAAGTCAGCCCAAATCGCAAAGAATCATGTGTCGTTCGAGTAAGGTCTCCAGAGGAAGCCATATAAAATAATTCAAGTTAATATACACTTGAAACCAGACTCAACAAGAAACGAAGACGTCGCCAAACCAACCCCTAAGATACGACAAGACTAAAAGGACGTTCTCCGATGAGTAATGTCCCAACCTCAGATGAAAGATTGAATATTACAAGGACATACGAGCCTACATGAAGTCTTGTCGAGAATAGAAGACAGGGAGATACATATGAATGCTGAGCAGCAGATATCCCAATATCTGCAGGAGGAAATTATGCAATTATGGACTACCTCAGTCCAATGCAAAACCCGCGTTCCAAGAAATGCGGAGAAAGATTAAGTACTGGATACCCTTATTCAGTACGAGTGGACACATGATCCATCAAATCCTCGGGGAGTCGAGGATGGATCTATATGGAAAAATTGAGCTGGTGGATACAACCTCAAGGTTTGATTCACAAGCAAAAGTCAGCAAAGACTGTACTAAGCACGGCTCACGGGATGTGCATGCCACTACCCGATATATAAAGAGCGCTCAAGACGTAAGACTGGACCTGGCCAGTTCAGCTGCAACATAGAAGTCCACAGAATAAATGAAACAATAAAATGATGAGGATCACGATCGAGAATGGCCACACACTGGACGGTTTTCCCTTAAACCGGAACCAGGAACAATAATATGAGGAACGGAGGGTTCCAGCAAGAGAATCTTCAAGACGTTCCAGACTCCCCAACTAGCAGGGCACACTGTAGTGTTGTCCAGGTTTCCTAAAAGGAAACGCGCAAATAAGAATGAGGATGGCTATAACTATAATTAATGAGATGTTCCAAATCTTATTTCTTTTACATGATGGAACATGAAGATGTCAAGATTGTCTAAGATGACACATACGGACTTAGGAGTGGGTCCAAACGATGAACTTCCAGAAGGAAAACATTGATCGGTGGATGTTCAGTGTCAAGCGATTATGAAGTCGCCGGAACTACCACTGTAGAAGCCATCCAGATGTTCGAGAGGAAGACGTCGGAAACTATGACGTCGAAAATTTAGGAGTACTGGATTCCAGTGATTCCAAGATCACTTCAAGGATGAATCCCCAACTCCACAAATCTGGATGCAACAAGTCCAGACACCGTGTTCTAACAAGGAAACAGGAATACGGATCGATAAAATGCTAGCAACCAACAAATATGTCAGGAGCGGAGGACTCCAGACTAAAGAAACCGTACGGAAAATTAACCTGAACTCCGGAGAACCACCATCCTGGAAGTTATTTCCCATAATAACTAATTTTACGTTAATTCACGGGCCTTGCAAATAAATAGGAGGTGGAAACAAAACATAACAAATAAATATTAAAGGACGCAAAGTCCAGTTGGCCCAGAAGTCGTCCCATGCCCTAGCGGAGGCACTGAGACGGGATTCAATCTCCAGAAGAGAAATTACTCGGAACACCGAAACTCTTTTTAAGCTGGCCAGCAACATTGAAGACATCGGTGGACTAAAGTAATGGAAGACAAAACGGTCGAAGGAAGTCAAAGGCAGGAGTTGCAGAAGTTGAAACAAGGCGTCGATGGAATAACCGGCCGGAGTATGATGAAAAATAGATTAACCATGACCCTTGCACTTTCATTCTGCCACTCAGCTACGCCAATATAAGTCGAGATTTCATGAAATCAGAAATCCCAAAGAAGAGAAACCCTGAAGTAACCGAATCCCGTAAATTTTAAGTCGCCGCGGGAACCGAAACATTGGGACAAACGGACATTAATCGCTCCATGTTGAAGGACGAGCGAAGTCCGCCGTGAATACACGGATATTCATTATATCCCTGAGGACCGGGATGAAATCTGCTCCTTTGAAGCAGAACAACTATAGTCGGACCACAATTAAGTAACTCGGGCTGTCGAGTATATGTGGATCCCAACAACGCCCAAAGAGGCGATAAGTGAGACATATAGTGGATAAGAATGTCGCTTAGCACAAATTCACGCCGTCAAGAAAAATCACGGTGAACTTAAGCATGCGCAGATACAATAATTGCCATGCATCCCTGCTTAAGCAGAGGTACAAATGATAGAAATAATTTACTCGGGTTGTCGAGTGGAATTATTCAAGCGCAAACGAGAAGCGCTACGGACTTGCAAGATCAAGTCATAAATGGAAGTCAAATCGAATGGTACTTCCTCGAATAATCTCGAGTCAAGTATGACTCTTGGATTGGCCGGAGCGCCATAGCCCTTATGAAAACTCCTAAAGCCCAGCGGATGACCGATACTTTGCTGAAGTTACCTTACAGACAGATTAATAAAGCTCCATATGGTCGTCGGTAGTCATGACTCCAAGGCTAGTCCCAAATGGATTGGTGCAAAGGTGAAGGAAATCTGATCTGAGACCATGAAGCTTAACTCAGTCGTCTATGGCAAGTCCCCTGAACTTGACAAGTTGAGGAATGGGAGACAAATTAACTCGGAGTCAAATTCTTGTCAATACCTGGAAGAGAGAGTCGAGACAGTATGCGGGGTACACAGGTTAGCTGTGGCAGTGTGCAGTCTTATTCTCTAAAGGAGGAGATAAGTAGATTGGACCAAGGTACGATGGGAAATTGACACGGGACAGTTCGGATGCTGAGTGAAGCCTGGTAGCTCGAGACAGTGCGTGAGGACTAGGACGCCGATGGAATCATGGAGAGTAGAAGGATAATTTATCAACGATATTTTAATGAGTCATTATGTATTTTAATTATGGTTTTTATTAATGGTATAAATATTTAAGTTTTAGATACTTGGTTGTAATTTTAATTCATTGAATAATATGTATGTCTGTAATTAAATATAAGATGTACTTCGAACTGTAAGTTATAACAATTGGTAAAATTGAATTAGTATATCAGCAACGAAATATATTGATATGTATTATGTCCCCCTTGATTATAACTATTTTAATTATGGAACTTTGTCCTTTATATAATTATGTATAATTTTAATGGAAGAGTGTTATTTTAAGTTCGGAAGGGGAGAGTCCGCACCGGGGGCGTTTTGGAGGTAGCCATGTAGTGCAGGGCAGGATATTTCACACAGGCTCAAACACAGGTTTACGAAGGAGCTCTGTGGACGGTAGTCAGCAGAAGATAATCTGCATTTATGCTAATTAGGTTGGTCCGTTTGGACCTTAAAAGTAAAATATGAAAACTGCAGGACTGACTGCAGGCATGTGAACAGACAAGCGAGAGAACCTCATTCCTTTCCCATCCACGGTCATGCGTGGAAGTGCAGCGAGATGGCTGCGATTTTGCTTATCGAAGTATCTCTCTCTCGTCTGCAAAATGGAATCAAGTTGTGTGTGTGTACAGGAAGAGTTGTAAATAAATTCGTAGATTAGTTCATAGTAACTCTTTACTCTGTGCTTGTGCCTTATCATTTGACATCTGCATATCATACCTGCCGTTTATCCTAGACAAAGAGGATCGCATCTGGAACCGTTGCAAAACAGTGAGAGTGGAGGAATCTACGTTATCGTAAGTGAGCTGTGCATATTTTATTGCGTGTTGTTGCTGTGCATAGCCCTTTACGTGCTTTTCTATAAGCATAAACCACTCTTCAGCCTTACAGCTTTCACTCACTTTTTCTTTACAATTGCATCTTTCGTTTATTTTGTGGCTGAAGCTGAAGTGTAACAAGCAAGGAAACAACATTTTTTTCAAAAATGTCCAAACTCGGTATATCTTTTTATTTTTATTGGTAAATTCAGCTTCGAGATGGCAATATACAGAGCTTGCATTAGAATAATATCGGGACATCTAACTATAATAAAGTTTTGTCACATTTTAATGCAAGGGTTAACAAAGTCTATTCTATGGAGTCCATAGTATGCCTATGTGTGAGATTTTTCTTTTTTTGCGTTTCTAATCACAAGGACATTTTTAGCTTCGTTTTAACAATAAAGTTATCATGATGCAGAGAAACCATTAATTATAGTTAAGGTATGAGTCTTAATAGATGCATGGAAAATGCAACTTTAAGACACAAATTCATACTTTCAAACTTTCCTCTAGTATGATTTTTGAATGTTGTGTTTATATTTGCTTTGATTTTTAAGGAATTATAATTATAAATCACACAATGTTGTTACAAGCACGCTTTTTTTACCACAAAATCAATCTGGAAATTACGCACAAAACCTCAGATTATCTGATAGATTATTGTGCTACGCACATAAATTTGGCATATAAAATACCTGTTGAAAGATGAAGTTGCAACCTTTTGCTTGCAACCAGTTTGCTTTGGACAATTCAGAGCTGAATACCTGAATCTATGGCTCAGTATATACTTCAACCATGGCTCCAAACGTAAATGGTGAAACGAGTGGAATGTCAAGTGTAATGGCACCTAAAGAAAAGCAACAAAAGGAAATATATTACAATGGATTCTTTTACGATGTCACCGACTTTATCCACCGACATCCTGGTGGCAATGTGATCAAGTTTTACACAGAACCAGGGGAAGATGCGACACAAGCAATAAGCCAGTTCCATTTTCGGTCCATGAACAGGGTAGAAACTATCATGAAATCTTTGCCCAAGCGTCCAGCGGAGCCACATGAACGTACGTACTTTAATTACATGTTAAGCAAAGAGAATACAAAGATATTAAGAATACTTTATTTATTGACATAGGCGGTCTGAACACGAAAGTTTTGTCTCGACACGACGCGCTAACGGCAGATTTTAACAAGTTATTTGAGGAATTGAAAACAGAGGGCTACTTTGAACCCTCAATACCTCACGTAATCATACGCATAATCGAGCCAGTTGCAGTGTGCTTAATTACCTTGTCGATTTTCTTCCAGTGTCAGACTATAGTTGGCAAAGTTGCTGCAACAATTATATGTGGGTTTGCAATAAGTAGATTTGGCTGGCTCATGCATGAAGCAGGTCATTATTCATTGACGGGACGCCCAAAAATTGATAAATTCATACAGGAATTGGCCTTTTGTAAGACTTAAGTTTTTAATTGCAATTCTTTTAGTTTATCATACTATGATAATACTAATAGGGTTTTTATTGTAAAAGGTTTACCCCTTGGTGGGTCTGGTAAGTATTTGAAACATTTTACAAGCAAGCCAAATAATGCATGAAGTAATTGGAAATTTAAAGCATGTTAATGTTGACTACTTTAACGTTTAAAAATTTTCATTTTTTGTCAACCCTAAATTTTTTGTAAACATTAATTTTTGATAACATTAATTTTTGTAAACCTCAATTTTTGTAAACCTCAATTTTCGATAACCCCACTTTTTGATCTTTATTACAACTGATCAATTTGCACTCTCCTAACAACTTTTGAGTTTTCTTTTAGGGTTAATTCTAATTTCCCATTTACCTTCCCCTTACGTACACAATAAACATTTCCCAGTCGTTTTAAACTCGGGCCCACCTTCTCATCAAGTCCCTTCAACACGTTCACCATTGCTGCCTTTGTAATCGGGTTCATCTTTGCATCCAGCATGTGCTTCACCAGTATCAGCATAGCTATAAACTTTTGCAGTCCCTCTTCATCTATAAATATAAATATAAAAATTTGAATTTTTGTTTGAATTTTTAAATTGAATTTGAGTTTTGAGAGTTTCATCATACCGTTGGATGTCAAGGTAATGTGCTGCTCGCATACAATTCCAGCTCTACTAACATCTCTCCCAACCTGGTCGCAGTTTGGAAAGACGCAAAGATCAAGGGCATCTCCCGAACCCATTACAATTCTTTTAGTTAAACTCTCACGATCCACCTCAAAAACACAAGAGCCATTCGTAATTGGTTTACCCATCGCAATCTCAACCAAAAACTTTGCTTCCCTCATCAGCCCCTCAGTAGAGTTCAACTGTTGCAGCAACGGAACGCCCTTCTTCTTTCTAATCGCCTTCATCCAGTCCATCAAGTCTCCTGTGAACAAATTTTATTAGAATTTGGAAATTTCAATAAAATATTTCACTTACCCTTACTACTTTGCTCAGTTTTCTTTGGTATTTTTCGCCTCGGCTCTTGGAAATCCTCATCAAACTCCTGTCCAGATGGCTCCGTTGTCTGCTCCATCATTTCCCTCGAAATATTCTCCAGTTTTGGATTCCTTCACACCACTCTCCTCTTCAGATCCACGCGTAAGTTAAACTGTACTACAAATATGATGGTATTCACGTATTAAATATTCACATTTCACGTAGGCCGTACCACTTCGTCAAAAGTTCCATAAATACCTAAAGGACAATGGAATAAAATCACCTACGCAGCTTTTTGGTGCACTTTCCCGCTGGAATAATCGTCTCCGGTTGGATCCAGCCAAACCCATGCAATCTATAAACTCTGCCTATTTATTCACGCCCACCAAAGTCGGACCAAAGGACAAGGAAAAAACTGCGAAACGTTACGCCTTTGAGATACGACAGGAATATGAAAAGGACAAGCCGATGATTGCCCACTATGCTCAGGGACTACTCTTCGTGTTGGACTATCAGAGCAAGCTTTCGCTTGCAGTTTGCATGGAGGATGGTTGTCCCGAACCCACGGCTCCCAATAAACTTCTTACCTGTCCTACTCACTATTCCCTTCAAAGTTATATCCTCTCGGACCCTATTGAATTTGAAAAGATACGCTTCACACTGGATGAAAAGCCCAAAGAATTGAAAAAGCCCAAGAAAATCCCCACCTGGACTGAGATCATGACGCTTTGTAAGTGGATAACTTTTATTTTAAAGCATTTCAAGTATTTTCATAGTATTTTTTCATTTATTCAGCTCGAGCTAGGATGAAGCAGGTTGAGGAAGGGGTTTGGAAACTCCTGAACGTTTTAAACATTCCGGGTTTCGAGCCAGGGTCCATTTGTTTTAAGCATTTCCCTGGCGTCCTCCTAGACGCCTTTCTAGTCGACTATCTAAGAAAGTCTCCAATCATAGAAACCAACGGGCTCCAATTTACTGCAACCCTTGAAGATTCCAAAATCCTTGTCCGCTTTCCAGATGAATCGGATTGGATTCCTAAATGCATCACAGGAGGTAATAGATATTACGATACATTTGGTTCATATGGGTTCGGGAGTTGACATATTTCATTTATGTTACAGGCTGCTATCATGTGACAAATGGCATGTATCCCAGTTGTGAGTGTTGTACTCAGAATGTGGATGACATGTTATTTGGAACGATCATGGGTCTGGCTGGAATCAAGAAATGGTCGCAGATGCACCGGGGCCTTCATCAAAAGATAAGAGATGTAATAATAGCAAAAAATGGACTGGGGAAAGACGGAGTTGCAATTTTTTTCATATCCTCTACATGGACTCTTAATGTGGACAAGGAATTGAAAATGGTGTTTGGTAAAAGAAAGAAATTTAAAGGTTTCAGAAAGTATTTAATATGCGACAACTATGGTAAGTCCATGTTCCATATTTCATTTTCCATGTTCCATATTCCATGTTCCATGTTTTATATTTCTTTTCCATCTAGAAAACGGCTGTAAATGTCGTTACAATATTTATAGTCGTTCTTGTTCAACTTGCGATAACATCATCTCCTATAACCCCAGTCTCATCTTCTACCCGGCTACAAAGAAATTTGACTCATCTCGAAGTATCAACCGGAGTAGTGAACCCCTAACTGCAGACTCAACTGTTAGGAGCAATGTGCCGAAAGGCGCGCTGTTGCTTCATTCGATTAATACGTATGTTGGAGAGGATACGGCAGCCTCCTTCTCTGCAGCATATGTAGTTTATGCTCATCTCGAGGCAAATTTCATGGAACTGCCTATAGAGAAATTACAGTTCAACAAAAAAATAGTATATCTTGGTCCAAAGGTGTGGTATCATGTAAACTACTTTATGCAACGCTCTGGCCTCCGGATGACTGCTGAACCGACTGGTCCGATCAAGTTGAGTATGAAATGGGTAAGGTTGTCCATGAGCATCCTTGGTCCCGAGCCCGATGATCCCATTCTCGAATATCATCGCATTTATGAGTCCACTTCCCGGAAAACATTATACAATTATACGGGTCAGAGCAGCCATCCAACAAAAGAGTTTGGTATTCATCACGAAAAACTCGAAATGGAACGAACTGCCTGGAGAGATGTTATTGTCGAAGGAGTGGACACTGAAGCTGATCGCGTCAATCGTACCGTTGCTCTTGTAATCAACAAGGAGGATTTAGACCAAGTGGAGTCTATTAGGATTCTTGCAAATCTCTTTTGTCGAGAGGGGAATCACGTTCCTGGGATTCAAGTTAACAAGACACTCTCCACTACGAGCTTTAAAG
This sequence comes from Entomobrya proxima, assembly GCA_029691765.1. Lineage (NCBI taxonomy): Eukaryota > Metazoa > Arthropoda > Collembola > Entomobryomorpha > Entomobryidae > Entomobrya > Entomobrya proxima. Next base: position 45,360,544 of record CM056168.1, on the reverse strand, counting down.
TGGCCAACTTTAAAAATGAGCTAGATAATCACATTTACTCCCTATCCAATGGACTATTCTTCACAATCGTCAAGGATCCTAGCAAGGAATTTAAACCACTTGTGTTCACACCTAAAGTTCTCGAATCCTTTGGAATCAAGATGCCTACAACAGCCGTTCCCACTTTGTGACAATTGTATGAACATTGAAATTGTAAACTGTACAAAACTCTATACCTTTTTAATTGTTCAACATGAACTTTGTATTTTGGGTTCGGGAGATGACCATTGTCACACAATACTTTTTAAACTGCAATGTTCGGATTATTACTTTTATGTTTTGGATTTATGGATTAATAAAGACACAATGTTTGTTTTGATCTTTGTTTTGATCTGCATTTAAAATCAATTTATTTCATACAATTTATCTCCCAACTCATAACATGCTTTTATGATTTCCTCTCTTGAGCTTTCCTCCATAATCCTGTAGGTGGTTTCCAAAGTCCCTTTCAACATGCTCCTCCTACTAATCCCAATTTCGGTCTCCGTCTGATGATCCAGAAAAATGGAGGCTGGGGATTCCAATCCAATTGTTCCCCTACACCTTTGCTCAACCCTCACAGCATCCACAACTCTGGGTGGGTCCAACAGCTCACGACAGAGCCCACAAAAAGCATTCACACTGCAATGTAATATCATTATTTTGGATCTAAACTTTCGATCCTTTGCGAAAACAATCAAGTCCAAAATGGAGGCATATATGGTCAGCGTTCCTTTTCCGTTTCTGCCTACCTCCACACTGGCCACCATCCGCTTCATTCCGAATATCTTGGAATCCTTCTTGATGAATTTACAGCTAAACGTGTCCTCCAATATAAACATTAGAAGGTCTATAACACAAAGTATTATTAATTTCTTGCAACACATATTCATTCATCATCATGAATTTACCTAGCATGGAGGCTTCATCATCATGGAATTTTCCCATTAACAGTTTTGAGTAGCTCTGGGTGTGGAAGTACGCATATTCTGGCTCAATTCCATCCCAGTAAATGACCTCTTCGGGGTTCACCTCACTAAACCCTTTAAGTGCTTCCAGGAGGATCCCAAAATGCTTCCCAAGGGCCCATCTCTCATCATACGGTATGTACTTGTAGCATTTGACGACTTGCCGTTCCCAAATAAACTTTCTCTTTGACGCTTCCATCCGCTGACAGAGTGCTTGAGAGCTCACATCCCCACTCATCTTAAAATTCCCCTGGATCCAGTCCACCAGTAGCTCTTCCGGTTTGAATGCACTGGCAATTTCCTTTCCCAATGGAGGAACACGCTCTTGTTCGTCCCAAATCCCGACCACCTCCCCATCAAATTCAGTTTCCCACGCAGTGTCGTTATCCAATAGACTGAAAATAAACAATAACAAATAAGTATGTTCGGTATGGGTTCGGGAGTTGCCAACATATAAGTAAAAACCACAATAAACACTACTCACCTTCCACCAAAAGCAGCAATAATTGTTCGAAGGTAAGAGTCAGCCTCCTTGTCCTGTACGCAGATGCAAAAGTGCAGCTTCATCAGCTCTTCTGAGCGCTTTACTTTGATTGGCAAATGGTAGTAGGGACAGTTGTGGTGTGGCTTCATTTCCCTGTTCCATTGCCTAATGCATGCCATTGTTCTTGCTCGCTCTCCCGATTCCTCCCTAGCAACTGGACCGCAAATCTCCAAATCGACATTCCTACAGTCCTGGTCCACAACCTTCCATCCGAATTGGCGTATCAGATCGAAAAGTGCCCTTTCTTCGTTGGGGCAGCTGTTCAGAACGTTATATCCTCCACTCAAACTCTCCACCGTATGAAATATTGGCATTAAGGGCTCCGTTTCATATCCATCCAACGAAATCAGCCTTTTCTCTTCAGCACACTTCCAAAGCCAATCCATTTTCACAAATTTAATGTTCATTCCTCGAAAGTGGTTCAGCATAAACGGAGGGAAACCACCTGTATCCTCCGAGCCTTCGTGGAGTGAAATGCCTCCCTTGGCTCCTCTCTGTAGACGCAAATGTCCAGAATCAAGCCTAGTAAGCCTCTTAGCTAGCTCTGCTGGCAGTTTGGTCCAATGATGAAATTTTATTGATTCCATAAATCCTGCTGCATACCACGTTTTAGGTACAAACTCAAACCTTCCTGGTTTCTCAAAACCTTCTTTGTGATAGGAGAGGAGTTTGGTGTGAGGGTGAGGCAGTGCCAGGCTCCACATTTTCCCTTTCCAAAGGCTTGATTTTGCCAAAATCTGGAGAGCCTCAGCCGTGCATTCAGAAGTGGGAAGGAAAAGATCAAAGATATTAGCATTCGGGATTTTGTCGGCTTCTGGGAATAGGCTTCCTCCGAGTTGTAGCACAATTCTCCTCAATAGCACACCATCTTCGTCATTGGGCAGCAGAGACTGGCGAATCCCGAACCCATCCAGAATGGTGCCCAGTAACATTTTGTTATCCCAGATGAGAGCCTTTCCAGGATTCTTCAGCATCGCCATCAGCGCCTCCGGTCCAATTACCCTTTAATAAAACTCCAATTAGTCCATCAGAATGATGTATGAACATACCTACCACCATGCGTACCTAAAGTCAATGTCTTTATAGATATCTGGTTTGTCAATGCATTCTCTCCAATCATGACCAGTCAGAGCAACCACGACTAGTTCCCCAGCTTCAGCATTATGCAGTACTTCGTTCCTAAAATTGTGGATTGTGTTGAAATCTTCAAATTGCACCTCTTCCCTGTTCAAAAGCTAAGCAAATATTTAATATTATTATTTGATACTAGCATACCTCAATTAGTTCTGGCTGGTCAGCATGCAATACCTGAATGATTTCTGGCTTGTCAGCATACGATACAAAATTGCCATTAGCTACCATGTGCATCTTGCCACTTTTACTCTGTTTAATCAGTGACTTTAGCCTGTCTAAATTTATTCTATGTTCTATCCAATGAGCAGTTAGTCCTTCCTGTAACATTTCCTCATCCGAGGAGTTCACCTCATCACTACCACTAGACGACATTTTGATCCTAAAAGAGCTAATGACAATGCTCACAACTCCTAAAAATCCAAACTAACTAAAGCGAAAAAATGTAGAAAATCAAAACCAACAAACCTTCTACAAAACCACCGCAACATTCTGAAGTGTAGTCGTGAGAGATGTGGAATAAGTCGTCAAAATATTTCATGAAAGTTCTACTATTGTACTTGCTTATTGAATAACTTAAAAATTCATTGCTTCATTAGTTAATAGTCAGTATTTTATTCCAGCACACATTTTCCGCTACAAAATTTAAATGACACAATAAATAGTTAAAGTGTTAATTTTTGTTGGTGAAGGTGAAGGCTTCTGGGGTCCCAGGAGCAAGCGTGATTGTTTGCTTGACCTCATAGGGTCCCGGTGCCCAAGTCACATTGTTGAAGATGTAGTAATTGTTGACCACCGGAGCGGTGAACGACTGCTGGACCTGCTGGCAGGAGAAGTTGTTGGTTGACGGAGTGTTGAGCTTGTTAGAGATGCTCCCTCCATTGCCTCCTCCCTGGCTGACGACGGGTGACGCATTATGCTTTAATCGGGCACCTCCACTCATTGGTTGACTGCTGATGGATAGTGGGGGTGAGAATTGGAAATCAATACTTTCCTGGCTCCAAGGCCCCCATTCCGCTGAAGCTTCCCCGTTTGTTGGGCAGATGGTCGCGGGAGTTTGCTGAGTGTTCATCCTGTGGAGAATAAACAAAATTCCTGTCAAACTTGTACAAATTAATGAAAAATTAAAAACATTGGTACATTAAAACAAGTATTTTATAATGCTCACCTTGAAGATTATTATTAGATTCCACGTATCAGCACACAGGCAAATAGCAGCACAGCAACTTACAACTTTCAACTTAATTTTCTGGAGTAATAATTTCCTTGTAGCTTTCTTAAATTCTCGTAGAAATAATTTCTTGCAACTTTCTTAAATTCTCGTAGAAATAATTTATTGAAACTTTTTCCTTCCTTTCAACTTTCCTAATGGACAAATATTTCTTGGATGCTTCTCCGTGAAACGCTTTTTTGTTAATAAACGTAATGGAATGAACGTACTCTAAATTTTTTGCTATGGGTTCGGGATTTGCCCAAAGGACTAGTTTGCATATTATCAACGAGGTTGTGAGCTTCTCTTATGAGCTTCTATTACTTTATCTGTACTGCGAATTCGGGAAATTTGCATGAATGCACTCCAACCCTTCCTGAATTTCCTGATCCCTCCTTGTCTGTATAAATGTGCTTGTAACATGGGCCTAGACATGATGCCTTTTGTTCGGTAGTTGCATTTGCATATTATCAAGCATTGCATTAGTCTTCATACTTCTGTGAACCTTTTACGGATTATGGATTTTACGGGATTGTAAGCTTTGAAAGAAATATTTCTATTGCTTATATTTTCCACAGTGATGGTGGTTAACATGTTTAGCTTATACCAGTGTAATTTTTCCATAAGAAGTTGTAAGAGTTGCATACAAATGGGCATCAAATAAATAAGCTACCCCTTTTTATCTGTTAAAGAGTTTATTACAATAACTGCATATAGGTAATAATAGGTCTATAATAGGTATTATTTCATTCTATAAAGTGTTCCATGCAGAGATCTCCAGTTCCATATCCCAAAGCTACGCTTTTAAAGCAATTTGCACGGCCGCATTTCTTGTACTTGATGCCCGTTTCCCGATTCTCATAAAAAAATGCCCCATCCTCATAACTCAGTACCATTTCTTTGGTGACAAAGGGTGCATTATTTGCCAAGTTATCTTTAAATTCATTCATGGCACTAATAAAATCTCTCTGCTTTCTCTTGTGCAGTCGCTCCTCCATCCCAATTTCAAACTTTGTCCGCATATTAATTTCTATGATAATATTCAAATTATAATTATGATATACAAAATGAACTTATCTGTTATCTGTATATGAGTTTATTTACCATTTGCAAAATATCTTTCCTGTTGGTCAGTTCGGTGGAGCTGTATTTTCCTGTGACTATAAAAATAATTACCATAAATATGCTTACCATACAATTACTCAAATAACCATAAACCCATACACTTTTGACACGAGATATATAGCAGTATCTTGGCATCCGGGTTTTGAACATTTTTCGGATTTTTCCCACAGCTGGAACGTTGTCTCTCCTACTTGCTCCCCATGAAAAGCACAGAGAGCCTTTGGCAATTCTCTAGTCCTTTCCCTCAGCATCTTGCCATACTCGCCAATTGCAAGCTGGAGCCCCATGTCTCCATCCTCCAGCTTTTCCCCCATAAAGGTTTTCTCGCCCACGCTGTAACACACTTTTCCTTCCTTTGTCCTTGTTGCAGTTATTGGGGCAGTGGAGTTGATATGGTGCGTATAAATCCCTACAGTGGACAGCTCTCTCAGACCTTGTAGGTTTTCAGTGCATGGTTGACCCTGTTTGCAGCACTTGAGCACGCATTTCACTTGTAGAGCGTCAAGGGGAAGGCATAACTGGTCTCTCATCACTTTGCCTATTGATGAATTCATGTTATGTCAATGTCATTCAAATTAGATCAAAAATATAATCACAAAAGTTCACCTATTATGCTGGCGTAGATAAAAAAATCTTCTTCGTTGATGCAATACTTGCTCCTCGCAATGATCATGGCCACCTGATGTCCATCCGAGCTTGGAATGAGAATGCATAAGCTTTTGCTCTTTTTATGCATTGCGAGAACTGGAGCAAGTCCCAACTCCTCAAAAACGTCCCTCATTGATTCTATTAAAATTGGGTTCGGGATATGATTCTATTGACATGAGTTGTACAGTTTACAAGGTTCATTACCTGCGAGTTTTTTCCAGTGGTCATGAGTGCCGGTTTGAATTTCTCTCTCCAACTGGGGCCTCCTCGTAGGGAGTGCTCCCTGGAATATAATTTCCTCCTTCCATTCCATCTCCTCTGACAATGCAAGTTGGGTGAATAGGATTGAGGAAACCTTTCCTCTGCTCTCTTTCAGTTCGCCTGAGCTCACGAACCGTGCTCCTATCCCTTCTAGTCTTCTTCTAACAAAGTCTCTCACGAGTTGTCCTATTCCCAATCCTTCACCAATCTTTCGGGGCCTCTTGGAGCACACTTCCAGGCTCTGAGCCAAATGCCTTTTTAATGTCACGCTTGCCACTTGCTTCACAGTCGCAATCCTGTACTCTTCTATATTGAATGAGTGTTGTAGGTCCAATTTTAGCATCCTCTGTGCGTCATACAAAACAGCATCATGATTTTGTATTTCCGCCTTCTTATCCCACAAAATCCCAGACATGTGATCACTGGACGCCACCTGACCCTCTATAACGCTAAATATAATTTATTAATTAGAATTGTCCATAAGGAATGTCTTTATCATCATCATAATTTATAATTACGTTTCTCCACCCGCAGAGCAGATTAGATCTGTTAGCCGAAACATTTCTCGCTCGTTGGATACGCAGACGGCAAGCTTCCTTCCTTTTAGGATTTGTCGATTTTCCTCTGGGGTTTTTAGGGTCCGACCGCCATGCTCCTCATCCAAGTGCTCGTGTTTCCCCTCCTCAAATGTGTGCATCTGAAATTGAAACTAAATGTCTTCATGGTATTCATCATCTTGGTATTCATCATCTTGGTATTCATCATCTTGGTATTCATCATCATCGTATTCATCATCATCAGTCTAAATTATTACGAGGCAGGAGAGGTTCCGAATAAATGCACAATCCTCATTGTTATTCTCGTCAAAGTCGCTAACATAAATTATGTGAAAGGGAGCGGTTGCCACAATAAGCCCCTTTGCCATTTTTGCTTTCTCCTCTGCCAGCTCCCTGAGACGTGGGCTGCAAAGATTAACTGCAACTCTGTAGCCCTCTAGATCTGGTTGAGATTCGGGTGGTGGGAGTGGAACCTCCTCCATTTGAAGCTGTTGAAGTGATCCAAAATGTCCCCTTTCAAGTACCTCAATCACCTCCTCCTTGAAAATCAGCTTTCCTTTACTTTCCCTCACAGATGAGACCTCTTTTGCGGTCATTCCCTTGCTGGCAACAATAATGATGTTGGGTCCGGGAGATGACACTAGAGTACCACCAAGCCTAACCACCCGCTCTCTGGTGCTTTGGCTTGCTCCGGATCCCAAAAACATGCCCAATCCCCGAAGAGGACAGAGTTTCGTGGAGCTCCAGTTGATTTGTTCGGGATTTTCCAGCCACCTTTGAATGCTGGCCTTGGGGACTACTGGAATAGCTTCACGGAGAGCTCTCAAAACAATTTGCACAGTCTCCACTCCCCTCAATACTCCATCCACATTCAAGACCACAAAACGGGTTTGCTCCGCCCAAGTTGTTAGGCTCGTACTTCCGTTCAACTCAGTTATCATCCTTCTTACAGTGTCATTCTCAAGGTTGTTCGCCGACGGAATCATTACCACTCTCCTCGCTCTCAACTTGTCCTCCTTGATCCACTCCCCGTTCCAACTTATCATTGGAAAAGCTCTGTTCAACAGTTTAGAAGCGAGTGCTATCGGGAATTTCCTATAATTACAAAAAGCCATTTAAAAATAAAATTGAGTAAAAGTTAGTAGTACGTCCTTACCGCTCAATGTTGGCCATTTGTTCCCAAAGATCTCGCTCAAACACAAATAACAGTTTCTGTTGTGCTGTAATGCTGGCTAGGTTATCAATCCATATCCCATTTTCTTTTAGAATTTTAATGTCCTGTATTTTCTCTTCATGACGTTCTTTATCCCCTACCAAGTATATGGTCGACCTGGACAACTGCTCTCTGACCTCCCGACAGTTAACCACACCCATCATTTTGGGAAACTAGCACAGCTCAATACTAATCAATTTTACTTGGAAAACTTTGAAAACTCTGATATAGCTATTTCTGAATTATGCACAAGTATTGATGAGCGTCAATTTAGATTTTTAGTCACTTTGAAACTATGCCAGTTCAGTTAAAATAATAATATCCCAAACTTTTAGCTTTACTCGACTTTATTAGCAAATCCCGGACCCATAAGATAATACAGTTTTGACAATGACAATTAATCAATTTCCTTCTCAATTTCCTCGTCAATTTCCTCCTCAATTTCCTCATCAACCTGGTCTGCTTTTTTCGGTTCCTCAATTTTACTGGGCCACATTTCCGCGAGTTTCCCAAATAACTGCTTTTTCTGAGCCTCCCTATTCTCTCCCTGAGTTGTCAACCGGCGTATAATCTCATCCTCAACTGATGGAAAAGTAGGCACTGCTTCCTCTTCACCCTCCGTTTTCACATCTGTCCAGTCTGTTACCGTGTCTTCCTCTACACTTTTATAATACGCAATGTCGGAGTCAACCTCTAGCAACTCGTCCTCTTTGAACAGTTCCTTGGGACTGGGGAAGCGGACTAGGGATCGAGATCTTGACCTTCCAGTCACGGCCCTCCTCTCATTTGGTGGGGATTCGGAATAAATTCTACGAGTCCTCTTCTTGCTCCTCTTTAATGGTTCGCTAATCCGTGACCTTCTTGACCCCTTGGCTCTAGGCGGACTAAGCTCAAATCCAAGCTGTGTAGGCTTACAAACAGCACAATCCCCCTCGAATGGACGTGGCCGAAAGCTGCAGGCTAAAAGTATAAAATTGCAGTATAAAATTGCAGGATCATACTCTGATCGTCATGCCATTATTGAGGTGTAACTTACTGTAGGTGCCGCAGAGGATGCAAACTCTTCCGGTTTTCACGTGCTGAAGCGCATTGTTGCCACCCAGCTGCATCCGTTTAAACTCTTTGCTCCCATCTCCATCAAAAGCAATTCTCGCCTGTCTCAACAAACTCTCTGCAGAAATAATGGATTTATATCAATTAAGAATTAGGCAACAGAACATCATGAACAATTCGACAATTCGACAATTTTCCGTTTTCACCGTTTTCCTCCCGGAGCACAGATGAGCCGAGATCCCAAGTACTTGGCTCCCACTTTGTGTAATCGTAGTTTCGTGCATTAATAAGCTGGTCCATTTTAAAGATGCGAAAGATTATGAATCAATAGCGTAGTTTTGACTTTTTTTAAAATCTCAGTTTTATTTCCTCTAAATTTTTATTTCTGAATCATCTCTTTTATTATTATTAGCTATTCTGAAAAAACAGAGTTTGTCTTCAAATATTTGACAATGGCGTTGCTGTTGAGCACCGAGATGGGTGCGCTTGATCCGTAAATCAAATTTTCTGTTGCGGTGAACACTAGGCTATCCGGATTAGTCTGGTGCTTCTCACAGAACACTGGGAATTCATCGATGCTTGTCCTCTTTTTCACATTGCTTGCCTCTGTCTTACCTCTTCCTGCCTTCACATTGCCTGCCTTACTTCCCTTCTCCTTCTTTTTCATTCCTTCTTCCTTCTCTTCTTCTACTTCCTTTTTTGCGGTTTCCGCATAACAATCCGGTTGTGGACAGAGTTTAAGCACCGTACTCTAATTAAAATACATTATGACAGTTATTGATGAAAATATACAATTATGAAAATTATTGAGAATGACCCACCGATGCATTTAAGTAGGACTTCATGAAAATCCTCCGACCCTCGTCCATAATCACAACAATTTGCCTCCGACCATCTTCAAACAGGTAGCCGTAACTACCAAGTTTCCACAAATGCTTGTAAATCATGGCAAGTTCTCTGGACGTCAGAATGGGCGGAGCTTGGCCTTTCAGATGTCGATAAATATCCTTTAGGACATCCGTCCGCAACTCCTTGTTGACATGCTTTGCTGTATTAAATAGTCTTATGATGCTCAATGAAACCTTAACAATAACAACCTTAACCTTAACAAGAGAGTTGAATAATTGGGATCTTACTCTTGAAGCCAAATTCTGCAGAGCTGTAATGCTTGAGGCAATACATATGGAGCCCATACTTCATGCAGGCCGGGCTGAGGCAACCTGGAAAATCCCGAACCCATTAATAAATGCTCATAATTATCATAACCACATGACTCACCAAAAATTGCACATGTCACGGCCGAATCACTTCCGTTAATCGAATCCAAGTTAATGCTTCTACTGTGAGGGTTGCAGGAAGCAATCACGTTGTACTTTGGCCAAATGAATGGGAACGAGCGGATGCTCTCTAGAAGCCTTTTCTGTTCCGAAACCGAGCCAACGGTCTTTAGTCCTCTTGCTCTGCCAATTTCCTCCAATACCAGTCGAATCCCATCAGAGCTCACTCCTCCCTGTCTAAAGATTCCGCAACCGTCTTCCTTGGAGGTGGCCGTCTCTTCAAACATTTCCGCACGGAGATGAGTACAAATGTAACCATTTCCACTTGGTCGGGAGCAGCCTACATAACACATGATATTGTGAGAGCTGTTAAAATAACGACGCTATTCATGTTACCTTCATAGGGACAAACGGCAGCAAAGGAGCTCCTTTCCTTGTTACAAACCGTTAGCATTTGCATGCTAAAGTTGTAGCCGTAGAGATACACCTTTCCCGTTTCCGGATCCACCAACTCCATTTCAAACCGATTCTCCTGCTGGAAGTGATTAATTATTTTGCGGTAGGAGCGGAGGGATTCACGAAGCCTCCAAACCATTTGGATTCCTGCCTCCATCTCAACTAATTGCCTTTACTAATTTGCTTCCACTGTCAAGTGCGTGTAAGTGTGTAAACTTTAAAAGTGTACTTTTGTAGTGTTAAAAATGTGTACAGGAGACAACTTTCTTCTTTGCTTCTCAACAACGACCGTTCATGGATTGTTCTACACACTTGTTGTGAATTACCCTGTTCTTTGCGTGTGAGCAGTTGACTCTTGTTTGCGTGAAAATTTTACTTGGCAATTTGATTTGAAAACTTGACAATTTGACTTGAAAACTTGACAATTTGACTTCAGGATGGAAAGTTATATGGATGGGGTGAGGTCCTTTCACAAGGCCTTCAATTTTAAAAGCTTTGGAGAAGCCCTCTATGCTATTAGCGTGGCTGAGGATGGGACGCTTCGAGTTTCGGATTCGCTGGTTGCCAAAATCTCCAGCACCATGCTGGGCTTCGTTCTTCTCAAAGGAACGGCAATGGAACAGATTGGACCTACTTTTTGTCCCGTTTCAGGTAATTATTTTTTAGTATTATTTTCAACTATTAGGCAACTCCCGAACCCATTGTTTTTTTTTAGATTGCGAGAATTTGAATGGATGTGCTCACTGGTGCAAACATGATGACAGTACTGACCGTGAAGTTAGCTCAGGCCTAGACATTATTCCAGTGGATGAGGTGAGCAACTGCCGTGACGTGTTTGAAAGAGCCCTTAAAGCGGTATTTCCGTCTGTGGATTGGGATTTGGAGCAGAGGGGAATGGAGGCAGAGGCGCTAAAACATATCCGAAAACTCAAGCCTAGCGTGCTAAAAGCGGAGAATGGACTCGCGTTTTCCATACCCGAAGTTTCCAGGACTGTTACCAGTGTTCCGAGGGATATTACAGTATATACCCCGACCGGCTTCTATCATCTGTGCCATGCAGCTAGTACGTAACAAATAATAGTAAAAGCACGTATGGCAATTGTGATTCATCTCCCGAACCCAACTTGGGAGACCCATTTTTTTATTATTCCATTATTCCATTTATTTTTAAATTGCAGGATGTTTTAAACGTGGAATTCGCTTTCGCTTTGGGTATTGGTACTGTGATGAACATGACATTGCTTCTGGTCGTTCTTCTGGAAAGTTCAACTTATTGCAGCCTAGGATTGATCTTCGGAGAAAATTAGCGTTCACTCTTCATGGCTTATACGGAAATGGTGCTAGTGGCAGTTTGCCACTTACAGTTTGGGCTAACCTCATCCGTTATCACTACCTCCTTGGTGAAAATGGTGATCTCTCCATAGGGCTAGCCTTTTACTGCACCTCCTCTCAACTCAAGAGCAACGGCGTCTGCATTGACGTGTTTTGCTTGCTGCCAGCAGTGTGCACCGAATCAGAGATTGACATACAGAAAGGAGGCGCTCTGGACGCTCATAATCTCTGTCAAATGCACAACAATGCGATTTCAAAGAAGAGGATCGGAGGCTGGATTTGGAAAGTTCTCCAAGGTCTCGAGTTCGGGCACTATTTTGATACGGGTGATTACTTTGATGATTATAAAAAGACATACATGCTATCAAATGATGACATAATGAAGCTCTTGAATAATGATTTGTGAATGATGATTTGTAAATGACGATTTGATTAAATTTGAGAATAAATTCGAGTGTGCAGATAAGATTGCTTTATTTGGACCATCACTCAACATTATCTATAAAAAGAAATATATGCATATAAGGACATATTTAAATTCTTCATAAGTCATTTAAAAAATTTGTTAACCATGACTCATCTTGGCCGACACATTTTTCGCATCTTTCCATCCCAAATAAAAGCGGCTCATCACAACCTGTAAAAAAAACTTTGTTGTTGTACGCAATCTCAGGTTAGCAGGTTGCCCCAATTATCACTTACCAACACTGCGGCAAAGCAGGGCTATTAGGCCTGACTTTAACTCCTTTACAAAAAGTGTCCCATTGACTCGTCCCAACTCCAGACCGCCGTAATTAACGTGGGTTAGTCCCGTGAAATCTTCCGGCCCAGAGCTCACACCTTTTTGCACTGCCTCCAACAGTTTCACTCCCCTACTCCTGAGCCTCTCTAGCAAACAATTCATCAATTAGTCTCCTATTTAATAGTTCCTAAAAGTTCCTACTTACGGATCTTGAGGGCCTCTCCGGGGGATAAAACGTTAAAAAACCTATTAATATAGGACATTTTCCCCTGTCAAATCCCGGACCCGTTCACAATGGACAAATTTCTCTCGATCAACGACCTGTACGGGTATAGGCAAGCTGGTTATAAGTTAATCTTGGAAGGAAATCTCTCTGGTCAACTCACCTCTGAGGTAGGTCACCAAAAATATCAATTTACCTTATCTTTACCAAGAATAAATTACCTTTTTAACTGACAGGTTTTTGAAAATTGGGACCGCACAACACTGGATAAAGCACCGGACTGGAAGCAAATTGTTCTGATCACAGATGACGAGCGGCTTTGGAAAGAGGCTCCTATCAACCGGTACGAAACTTGCACAAATTTGCTCACTCTTATTCTGACCCTATTCTTTTCACTGTAGGAAATACCCTGTTTCTCTGGTGATGAAGGCGCTAGGTTCGGAATACCCAATACCCTGGAATGGAGAGTGGATTGATGGCACCAAGTTAAATGCCCAACGGATCTTTATAGTTGGGAAGGATGTGGCAGGGTCGCTGGCGCTAGCTGTCAAGCGTAACAATGGCTTTGTGGCTGATAATTTGGATGAGCCAATTTCTCATGTACTGCTCCCTCAACCCTTTGTGAGTGATGCAAATGATGTGCTGGCCTTGTTGTCTGCCCGGTTTCTTTACAACTCACCCGCCCATCCATCCAGCTGGATCGAGGAGGAGGGTGGTGATGACGAAGGGGTACTTGACACTTTTGCCGTGCCTCCCGATCCCCTCCGATTCATCAAAGTTTTTGCAGAAGAGTCTGCGAGAGGACTAATATCTCAGCTTGGTGGGCAGCTGGCGGCAAGCCCGTTGGATCCAGACTGTGGATTGATTTTTGTGGGAAACCTGGAGCTGGAAACTGCGTTGGCAGCAAGGCATTCTCCAGCCCTTAAACTGGATAATAAGCTGCTAGCTGACGTTAGTCAACTCCCGAACCCGGCCAACTATGTCGTTCCTCGCGTTCCACTCCCAGTTCCAACAAAGCTAGAGACCCTTGCCAAGTACGAAATTAAACTCTCGTCGAGTAGCAAACGTGTTCGAAGGTTGTGCCAAAATTTTGGACTCAAAGTGGATTCAGAGACTCCAGACATTGAATACGGTGACCTCCTATCCGATAGTTTCAAGCCAACAATTGCCTGTCTAGTAAGTATTGGATAAGCTTTCTATATAATTCAGTATACTTCATTAAAGTTCAATATACTTTAATAATGACTTAGGTGGCCTCCATTATTGGAAAGGATGAGCACAAGTGCACTAAATGGCACAAGTCGCAGCTAATTATGGAGAAACCAAAACTGGAGCACAAGCGTTGGTTCGTTGTCGTTGCTGATCGCGTTAAAGAGGAAACGCTTATTCAACTGCTTTTGGAGTGTGGCGCAGAACTGTAAGTCCACTTTGAACAAATGTAGATGAACAATCTCTAATGTCAATTAATTTATTCTAGGACAAGCTCGGATGATTATGAGGGAACTGCGCTTCTGTGGGATCAAATCGGTGACCTCTATACCGTTGAAGCTCTTATCAAGCTTGGGGTCTCTGTTTTTGATGCAGACAAGTTCTTGGAGGATTTGGAACTCAAAAGGTTCAACGTTGACGATGATTTGGTGCTGAGTGAAGTCGACATTAAAGCTCTAGAACCTGAAGTTCAAATCTCTACATCTCCCGAACCCATGATGGTTGATGAACCTTCCAAGAGTGCCATGATGAATCCACTTTCCATGATGATGAATCAATCTTCGATCAATCAATCAATCGATGAAATCACGGGACTCAGGCAACTTGGATTGAGGGGTGACAGGAAATATGGTCGTCTGGACGTGGCTTCAGGTATCAGAAAAATAATGGAGCGTTATTTACATATCGCCGGAATAGAGCCTGCTGCCCAAAATCGAGCCATACCTGCCCCAGAGTTTCTACTCTCTGGGAACCTGGCCGAGTCGCCAAATCTTTATTGGAGCCATGAGCATTATGTTACAGAGAACCCTTTGGTTGGGGACGCAAATCTAATTGACGGAGTGGTTTATAATGATGATGGAAGCATGAAGATGCTCCTTAAGGGTAAGCACTACCTCACCCTACCTGGTAATAATTAGTTACATAATGTACTTTGTTAATGTACTTTTTCTAGATTTGTTTGACTATGCGCTGGAGGACATGGGCTATAATTATCCAATGATCATCTCAGAACCGAAATATGTGCATGGTTTTCTCATTGCCTTCATGATTTCACGAGCAGAGGGTTACATGGATAAGGTAATGTGGATTTTGGAAAAGGAGTTGGCCAACGGGAAGAGTGAACTGAATTTCGGAATTTCCGCACGCTTGATTGACGCAATCATGGAGTTGAAGAACAAACCAATTGCTTTCATGCCGGTAGCAACTCTCTTCTGCTGCAACTCTAGCCCAACTCACTGCTTTTGTGAAGCTTCAAATGATTATGCCATGTCGGAGTTGTGCCAACTCAAACCCATACTTAACCACAATATTGCTGGAAGTATCTTATCGCATGTAAGTCTAAATCCTAATTTGTAATTTCTTTCCTTTGATCTTTATTTACATGAGTCATTTTTGTGTAGAAAACCCCGATCGTGATTTATGTTGGAAATGAAAACAAGCTGGTTTACGCTTGCAGCATGACGGATGAAAGGTTTCTCGGGTCACGCGAATACTCCTTCACACTTGAAATGCCCGTTTGGAGAAAGGCGGAAAAGGCTCATGACGACTGGGTAAAACGTAACTCACCCCAACCCATTGTCAAGTGTGATGCTTGTCCAAGCAGCTTCAAGTTTGTGAAATTCGATGAGAATCCTCAATTGTTGTGTGCGTGTAAAAAGCCGGCTACCGGTTTTCTTGTAAACGTGAATATATTCGAGCAATAAAGTTGTGGGAAATTTCAAAATAAACAACAGATGATGATGAAGATGATAACACTTAACAGATTTTAACACTGCATTTGACAATTTTGCATTTGACACTTTTGTATTTGTCATATTTTTTGGTGCATCATTAAAAATGTCAGGTCAGGAAAGTGGAGAAGAAGGCATTTCTGCGGGATCTCTGTTTCTGTCAAATGTTGACTTGTCAGAGTCAGAGGTGGAAACTGAGGTGGAGCCAATTACCAATTCAGAGTTGGATTTTGACTTGAATTTGGCCAGCAGTGAATCAGTGTCATCAGAACAAGTTAGTTCTCAAAGGGGTCCGGGAGATGCCTTAAAGTTGGAATTGGACTACTTGGCTGCAGATGCCAGCTCTGATGGATCTCAGGACTTTTTCCCCAAGACGCCAGAGATCCCCGTGCAAAAGAAGCAAAAGAAGGAGGAACCTGTGCAAGAGAAGGACGAACATGTGCAGAAGAAGGATGAACCGTTGCGAAAGAAGCGAAAGAAGGATCTTCCACCACCACAAGCTGTACTAGAGGTTCAGAAGGATTCCTATGAGATCGAGGAGTTTCCATCACCACCCCCACTTCGGCGTACAAACAGTTTGGTTAACCTTCCCATGGTAAGACCATCTTGATAAGCTTGCTAATCCTTCATGATTATAATTATGGTAATATTATAGTTATGTGGTTATGTTATAGGTGGGGAAAATTAGAGTTGCGAGGAGAGGCCGAAGCTTGTCTCCCTCTAGGAAGAGAAAGCGTGGAAAGCCAATTTCCGCCTTGGACACTTTCAAGGGGCTTGCGCTAAAGGGGAAAATTGGGCTACGTGCCAAGCTTGGAGAGGCTCAGCCTACTGGAAAGCGATTCTCCCTATACCCCTCTGATCTTTCTCCGGATCAGATTCTAAAGCTTCGGCAGTTGGCATTCATCTTTTCATCGGATGTGACGCTAGTTATGGATTTTGACCCCTCCCGCATCACCCACGTTGTTGTTGGATATGCAAATCGGATGGTTGAACCAAACTATGCCAATCTGGTTGCCAGTGGTCTTCACATCCCACTACTAGAGTTTCAGTGGGTCACACGGTGCATAAGGCTGAATCGTTTCGCCCCAGAGGTAAAATGCCATCTCAACATCCAAACATTCCAAATCCAATGCAATGTTTGCTTATAATTTACTTTACAGGGCCTTGCTCGTGTTCATTTGTGGAAGGAGGATGTGAAGGACCCTACTGTTGTCTTGGTTGGTCAAAAATTTTGGCTTCGCTCAACCGTACGCTCGCAATCCAACTTTACTCGCTCTCAGCTAAAGGTATAACATCTCAGCTAAATGCATAACCATTTTCTGTAGACTAGTAGCATGTATGTGAACCTATATCTTTTATTTCACTAGACAATCATCGAATGCTATGGAGGGAGGGTATTTGAGGAGAAGCCTGGATCCAACTCAGGCACGGTGTACGTGATTCGGACGGAGGATGAAGAAGAGATAAAAATACCAAACTGGTGGAAGCATGTGGAGGTGGACTCCATACTGAGCTGCATTAAAAGGGGAGCAAGGCTAACCTGATGTACGAGATAAGAAATTTGCATAAATTCATACTACAAACTACTACTTATGCTCATTCACTACACAGAAAAATATTTTTCAGAAAATCCAGCTCCCAATTTTTGTTCCTTTTCATCTTGTTCCTGTTCATCTTGTTCATCTTGTTCTTGTGCATTTTGTTCCCGTGTGTTAATCAATTTGTAATCAAGTAAGTGATTATTTGATTTTATAACAGATGGACTATTAACTACTATGTGGAATATAGTATTAACTATTGATATTATTAATTTTTTTAGAATGTCTGGTCGTCAGTTTCCCAAGAAATCTCCTCCTTCACCTGCCCCCTCAACCCCGTCTACAATCACAATTTCAGATTCTTCTTCCTGTGGCTCTCCTGTAGTTCGCCGTCCACCCGCTCACACTCCAGCACCTGCAGTACCCCCACCACCACCTTCAGTTCAAGTGATCAGCGGTGGAGCAACTGGAGGGCCCTCGTCAACTATTATAAACATTTACAACTCCAAGGCCGTGTTTACTGCGGACTTTGTGAATCATCAGGATGGGAGACAAGAGTTTCGTTTTCAACATGGACCAAAACGGGGTCCTTCTACCGGGTGAGCAATAACATGCTATGCTTTAAATGCTATGTATGCTGTATAAGCTAATTAAAATATTGAAATATTGCAGGAGGCGTCCCTTCTAAAGTCCATGCAGAGGTTCCTTCTATTGAATTTGTTTAATAACGTTGTTCCTTGTTGTTAAATTTACTGGACCTTTATTAATAAAATTACTTTAATGATATAATCTAATGTTTTATGGCTATTAATTATAGTAAACTAGTTACAGTTTGACAAATCTCGAATTCTAATCATGTTCTTGTCGTTACTATTACTCTGTATCATCATTTTGGCATCTCCCGAACCCATACTAAAAACAGTTCAAAATAATAGCTAGTTAGTATCTAGTATCTAGTCTTCTTGTTGAATGAGCTCTCTTCCAGTTTCTCCCCAGGCTTGAATAATTTCGCGTTCCAGTTGAAAGTAGGATCCAATGAGAGTCAGTTTTCGTAGACGTGGCATCCGTAGGAACCCATGTTCGAAGCTGAGAGAGGATATCAGTGAGTATGGAGCCCCACTGGTGGCCAAGTCACTTTTGATCACGAGCTGTTGTAGTGCTATCAAAATAACATTGGATTAGATTTAATTTTAAAGAATATTACCCTGCAATAGATTTACTAACCTTGTAAGTTTGCAATAGAGTTGGGGGAGGGTGATGTCCGATTTTCAAGTGCAAAAATCTGACGCCCACGTTGCAGAAAGGGAACGTCCAGTAAAACGCTGTCCCAATAATTTGACAGGCCGTACCAGCGGTCTCCAATGATCTGAATCTGAAGGGTAGTTAGTGAGGTCATATTTGAAAATATGTAGCGTAGACCGGAAACGTTTTCGCCACTAGTTGTTACATCCAGGCTGCTAATCGAAGGACATCCCTTCTGCACCCCTTTCAAAAGACGGTCACTTGGCACAAGCTCTCCACTGAGACGAATTTTGAGATGTTTGAGTGAGACTAGGGCAAGTCCTTCGGCTAGCGCCATTACGCTCTCGCTCGTCTGATCCTCAAGAACTAGTTTCCGGAGATTCGGAAAGGAGTGATGTAGGGGTGTTTGAAGAACAAATTGGCTTAGCAAGCTCAGTGTTCTTAGTCCAGCTAATTTTGGAAGCCCAAACGTCTCGGTTCGTGAGCCAAAGAGTTTTAATGAGCTTAGGCGGCTTAGTTGGGAGAGTGTGGAACTTATAGCGCCACTCCTCTGTCCCGTACTCACTCTTACGGACAGGTAATTAATGGGTCCGGGATATGTCAACTCTTCAAATTGGCAATGGAGGGAGAGAGAGGTTAGGGTTTTGGGCGGCTGGAGGCACTGTAGTCCACGAGGAAGAGACTCACAGCTGAATTTCAATTCGGATACACCGCAAAGAACGCTCTGAACAAAGCTACAGACGCCCGTAAAAGATTCCAAAGGGTTGCCAAAAATGGACACACTGAGTCGATGAATGTTGGTGGTGGTATGGGGCACTCTGAACAGCTCACTAATGTCCGACTCGACATTAATGTGTAGTTCCACTAGAGATCTTCCCAAATTTCCGGTCATGCATCTTCGTAAAACGCTTGGATCACCCCTCTCAAAGTAGCTAGGCCAAACAGACACTCCAAATGGCAACTCATCACATTCGCATTGTTCAAAGGATTCAGAGAATCGAAGTAGCTCCCCATTACCCACCCCATGTACATCAAATATCTGAACAGGTGCCTTGGCAATCCGCAAAATTGATGAAACGCTCCTTTTCCAGCTTTTGTTCATCATTCTAAGATTTACAGCGTCAGCAACAGATACGCTTCCTCCCGGCTCCATAATTACACTCCTTCCAATCATCTCCCTCAACTATATGAATGAATTTAACCCAAATTTAATTTGATGCAAATTCAAGTTTAATAGCCAATTTAATCCTAATGCAAATTTAATTTAAAGTTGACATACCAAATCGTTTTGGAACACGGAATCCATAACGCCTTTGTTCATTAATTCGGCTACCCGTTGACTGTCGCACTCTTGTCTGGTGCTCAATGATATGGATGTGGATGTGAATGTGAATGTGGTGCTGATTTTGCTTGCTTTGTCTGCCTTTACTAATTTATGCACTTTATGTAAATTTGGGACGCTTCACCAGCCAACTGATTCCAGTTGTCAGTGAGTCAGTCAGTCAGTCGTTGTTTACATTGTGCTAGGTTGAAATTATTTTGCATTTGCATTTAGTAAAATGGTGTTGTTAACCGACTTTAAGATTCTGGACTTATGTGAGCCAGGTGGGAAACGACGCTCAATCTTTGATTGGATTGACGCGCACAGAGAGATCCTGAGGAGACAGGGATTTCTCATCCACAGGCTGGTAAATTATCCAGAGATTGAGGATGTAATGCTCCGAAAGTTGCTCGAAGGACTGGATAATACACCCCTGTCGGATTATTGTGGGAACAAGGAGTTTACGAGGAATTTTAGTGTTGGAACAACGACTGGTGGTGTTCCCCTCTTTCCCACCTACACACAAAAGAAGAAGGTTACGCAATCTATGGTGAAGGACCTTTTCCCGGGTCAGCCCATCAAAGTGCCCCTTAACCTTATCGACTCTTTCAAACTCCAGTGCTCGCGTTTTGGCCTGTAAGTACCAAATTATCAAATCCCGGACCCCATATGTCCATTATTTGTATTAGTTGTAAAATGTACGTTTTCTTTCTAGTGATGATGATCTTACAAAGGTGTGTAGTATGAAGGATGCGACGGACTATTTTAATCAGCATTTGAACCGGCTGGAGAGGCTGGAACCGGGAGAGAGCCTCTCCTCCCTCTATCTCATCATTGAGGAGGCCGTTAAAGTAAGGAACGAGCTGGAAAGCCTGGGTTTCGATATTGACCGGCTTGAGACTGATATGCTGAGACTGCGTTTTGGGGATAATCAAAATGGGATTACCAGCAGTTGGTTTTATCTGGCACTTCATTGCTCAATGTTCCCTTTACACAATGAGGATGCACATGGAACAAACTCTTTTAACGTTTGCCTGGCCGGAAGCGGTGTAAAATTTTGGATCATTGTTCCGCCTTCCCAGAATGAAAAGCTTCTGCAGGGACTAAGGGAATGGGACGCGCTGCATAATTTAGATGGAGCCGTGGGGGATGACAACGAACCCAATATTCTGGCTTACAAAACGGTAATTCCTAATTTACTTGATGCTTTACTTTTACCTGCTAGAATGAATCCTTTAAATAACCATGAAAATCCTTATCTGCAGAGATTTTTGAGCCCCCGACTGATGAATCAGCTTGGTGTGGACTATTATATTATTCCACAGCTTCCCGGAGATTGCGTCACTACCGCTAGTTTTGCGTTTCATGAAGGCATCAACGTTGGAGGCTACCTCGTTAACAAGGCCATCAATTTTGCTGGAAGGGAGTTTTTTGAAAATATTTATCGTTTCCCGTTAAATTATCAGCGAAAACAACTGATTGTGAATGGAAGGCGGGATGGACTTATCCTGAGCAAGGCTGATGCAGAGCAGTTTGTGTCTCTGTGGACTCGAAGGGAAAAGACGGTCCGAAGACTCCTTTGGAAACTGAAGGATGACGATAGGGAACTCTATGTGATGGAGGAGGATGAAATTTTTAATCAGCGTGCTTATAAGTTGTATTGTGACAGGTAAAAACTAGCATTAGAACTAATGAGGCATCTCCCGAACCCATACCTAATTTGACCATGATGTTGTGTACACAGGAACACTGCCATTTTGAATAATATGAAGGGGATTGAGAAGCAAGTGTCCAACTTTCACTCTGCGGATGCGGATGCTGAGCGGGTTAGGAACTATTTCTTGGAGCTGCTTCAGGGGGAAGAGTACATGAGGCAAGCTGCTTATCGCGTCCTTACTGGCTCATGGCGAAAGTGGTCTAAAGACAGTAACCTGACCAAAAAACGACGATCCCTACTGAGCAATGTAAGATGCAATGAGCATATTTTAATAGCAAATTTTATTATTCATAATATTCCTTTTATTATTATTCTGAATTTCCGTTACAGTTGAATCGATTCGTGAAGAGAAGCTTTGACTCTTCCCTCTATTCCAAACTTGTTAAGGAGCATCCGGAAATTGCATATCGTCTCTTCAAAGAAACTGCGATTAGCTCTCCAGAAAAGCTATCCCTTGCCACAAAGTTGGTTTATTTGAGAGCTGCTTGGAGCACTGGCCGAGGTGATCGAATCATTCCAGTCTTGAAATCACTGGCTAAGGATGATGGGGCAAAGGAGGAGTATGCTCAACTACTGACTACTAACCGCCGTCACTTTCCCGTTGCCTATTTGGAACTGATTCTGGAGGAGATGCAGGATGATGTCACCCAGAACGTAGTTTCACTTCTGGAAGAGCTCCACCCTCTGCGCTATCTAATGGACAAAAGTCTACTTCCATCTTCTCTTTATGATTCCATTAGGAGAGGGTGGGAGGAAAGAGGAGGAGCGGCTGAGGCTTTAGATTTAGTCTTCACGCGTCCCGAGTTTCGTGAGAGTGATCCCCCGATTCCAGAAACAAGGCGAAAGAGCCACGAATCTGAGCTGAAGAAACTCAAGAATGAGGCTCATCATCACGAATTCCCAGACCAAAAAGACAAGTGGGCTTGTTCCTGTGACCCGAGTCATTTCTTTACCTCCAGAGCCAACTTGGTCCGCCATATTCGTGAGCAGCTTGGAAAGTTTGACTTTGGGCAAGAGTGTTGGTTATGTGTTATGAAGAATTACGATAATCGACCCACTTACGCCAGGAAGGAGTATTATCTGCGCCACTACAGGGTTGACCACCTAAAGGAAAAGTTTGTCTGCCCCGATTGTGGTCTAGGCTGTTGTTCAAGTTCCGGTTTAAGTCGTCACATGAGGTGAGCTACTACTTTTACTAACTTACTTACTACTACTATTTACTAATACTAATAACTACATTTATACTCAAAATTTCTAATACTTTCTTTGATTTAGACGAAAGCACGTGGTCAAGGTGAAGGTGCCAGTTGGTAATAGAAAGTCTGTGAAGGAGTTGACCAAGAACCCAAAGAAGAATAAGTGAAGAGCAGGGGTCCGGGATTTGTTATAATTTTTCTGTTCAGTAGTTTTAAGGAGTCATCTTTGTAATGATGATTTGTGATTAACTCTGTTGAGGTGGAATGAACTGTTGTTTGATATTAACTTTTATATATGAACGCTATGAAACTGTAATATTATAAATTGACCATTAAATGTCTAGTTTGCAATAATAAACTTGTCCAATTTTTAGAATGGGTGCGGGAGATGCCAAATCAGATTTTTGCATAGTTCGGTGCCGATATTAGTTTTGCCATTACCACTACTTCATAAGCATTGCATTTTACAACCACTACTTCTGAGCCCTTGCATTTTACATGCACTATTTCAAAGCTTTAGCATTTTACATGTATTCTAAATTGAAAATGGCCACGATTTTGTCATCCCTGGGCCTTGGCACATCTCAGAAAAGACTGTTGTTCCAGTTCTCCAACCGTTTCAACTTCCTATATAACGAGGAAGTTTGTCCAGAGACAAAGATTGTAGTTTTGGACAGACGCAAGATTGTTGAGGTGGTTAGATCGAGGGGGTTTGCTTGGTCTCTTGTCTGTGACGTTAAATATGTTGATATTGCATGGATCGTTGGCTCTCTTGAGCCTGGTGCTGGATTAATGAATCAAGTAAGTACAATTACATTTTGATCCAAGTTTAAAACTCCTAAATCCTAAATTTTCCATCCTAATTATAGCACTCATTTGAACTGAAGTCTTCTGAGCTACGAGCTCCAGCAATCCTGAAAGGAATCCCACTTTTCATCGCATCTATTTCCTGTCCTGATACCCAGTACAACCGGATGGAGATGGAGGTAGTTTATAATTTTTACTAAAAGTTTAATTTACTAAAAATATGAATCCGATATCATTTCCTATTTGTTAACATTTTCCAGGTGGTGATTCGGTTTTATGGAGGAAGGCTTATCCACACCCCCGATCTTCTCCAGAGAAAGTTGGTGATAATCGGAGACAGTGGTATTTTTCCGCAGCTCTCCCGTAAGTTCAAGATTATTATTTCATTATTTCATTATTTTCATTATCCATTATTTCAAGTATAATGTTATATTAGTACTAATGGACCATTTGTTTGTGCAGATGTCAAGAAGGAGCGTGGATGGGGTGTTGTTTCATTTGACTGGATCCTGGAATCGATTGACCAGGGAGAACGACTTCCAGTAGAGGATTTTCTTTTATCCTAGTTTTCATTCATTTATGCAAAGTTTCTAAACAGTTTGGTCTACTTTTGTGTGTTTGTATGCAAATAAACTTTGTCCTTTGATATTGAACTGCATGCACTGAAAAACTTTATGCATCCTTTTCCATGTATCATTCTGTGTTTTGAGTTTGCCCTCAGCTGTGTATCCCTCTTCAAATTATTTCGGGGCTTGTATCCCTCTTTAAAATGAGCATTAGTACGGGGTCAAATAATCTTGACGCGCTTCTTGGCGGTGGCATACGTAGGGGTCAGATAACGGAATTATTTGGTGAAGCTTCGGCAGGAAAAAGTAATATTTGTCATTCTGTAGCTGTGCAATGTCAGCTTCCAAGAAATGGTGGAGGAAGTACGGTCTATATTGACACAGAGGGCCGCTTTCGATCCTCGCGAATATTGGCAATGGCAGAGCGGGCAGGGGTAGTTGACGCATTGTCCAAAATCTAGAGCTGTAGCTAGTAAAAATGTAGCTAGAGCATACGGCGTAGAACAGCTAGTCGGGCTTCTTTTCAAAGCCGAGACAACTTACTTGACACAGGGAAATGGGTAAGATAAAAAGCGTACTTACTAAAGTGTAAATCCTAAATTCATTTCATCTCCTTTGTCATAGCGTTTCCGTGCTCGTTGTTGACTGTCCAATGTTTCTCTATCGTACGGAATTTGATACCGGGACGGAACTTTATGCCAGGCAATCCCATCTTGCCAGCTTTCTCCGAATTTGTCGCAACCTTGCCACCCGGGTTAGAATTTAAAACATGTACCCCACATAAATCTCTCCCATTTTGACTGTTATTTATTTTTTGCAACAGTATAACTTGGCAGTATTGCTCACAAACCAAATTTACACGGATATTAATGCGGGTCCGGGAGTTGACACTACACGACCACTCGGTGGCAATATAATGGAGAGGGACTGTGACCATCGGTAAGTACACGCAGCATTGCACGTAGCAAGGCTACTTTCAACCTGCAAATTTGCATATTTTCAGGATTCGTCTCAGCCGCGGGATAATTCGAACGGAAGAACGGATAGCAACTGTTTATTCTTCCTCTCTTCTCCCTGCTGGCCACTCAACTAGGTTCATCATTGATGGTTTCGGTATTCGGGACTGATAAAATAAATTTTGAAAAATAAAGAGCTTTATAAGTCAGAAAGAGATTGTAGTTTCATTTATTATACGCATCTTAAAATGGAGGCCAATGTGAAACGCATTTGGGAACATCTAACAACCGGAAATGAAATGGTAAGTTGCAAGTGTTGGGAAATGTGCTATAATTGTAATAATTACATTTACCATCATTTCAGATCAACTTCAAGGGGGTTAGCCTACTGTTGGGCGTTGACGTTAATTTGTCAAAGCAGCTGTTGTATTCGCTACACAGGGGAGTGAAGGAGGCTGGGGGTTCTTGCTACGCCTATTATTATTGTAGTGGGCTAATGGACACGCTAAGCGCGTCTGCCCGAAGCGTTGAGGAGTCTGGGCGGAGCTGGTACAATAACTTGGCAGCCTCTGGTCACCCTTCCGTCCACTACGTCACCATTTGTGGGGAGGATGAGCTAGAAGAATTAAAATCCCGTTATTCCGTCATCTATTCCATTCATGTGTACGCTGTGTCAACCCGGAAATTGGAAAGTGTTGCAGAATTAGGAAAGCTGGTCAGCTTTTCCCCAGAGAGCTCTGTCGTAGAGTAAGTTGGCAATGAACACACATGAAGTGCAGGTCAACCTTTGTACCTTTAATTACAGCGTAAGTTTTTCCCTTAGGTTTGGACCATTCAAACAAAAGGAACTACCAGAACAGCCACCGACTGAAAAAAGTGAACCACCACCGGCTGATGCAGGTGAGCACCCATTGGCAGAGGGAAGTGAGCAAGACCAGGAACTTGAGAAAAAGCCCACTTTCAAAGTCCCCAAAATCCCAAAAAAGGGGAAAGGAAAGGTTAGCGCTGACGTTATCGCAAAGAACGACGCTCGATGGGCAGCCATGTTACAAACTGCCAAGAAGAGAAAGTCTACTGAAAGCAAATCTGGTGAAAGTGAGGGCAAGACTGGTGAAAGTGAGGGCAAGACTGGTGAAGGTGGGGGCACGGGAAAAAAGAAAAAGGAGCAGCCAACCTTGTTTTCCTTCTTTAAGAAAATCTAAATCAACTCCCGAATCCATTAATACGGGATAATCCGTCATTTTTGAAAACCCTTCAAATTTGTAAATTTGTTAAAATGTCATGTTGTACATTCTATTTATTTTGTAAATGGCTGTAATAAAATTCATGATTTTTTGCCGATTTTCCAATTTTTGCGTAATTTCCAATCGCATTGACTTCCAAATCAAGAGTTTAATGAGGTTTTAGCCATTCCACTCTGGTTTGGTAACGATAAAGTTGGTTTGACCCATGGGTCCGGGAGATGACAACACACTGTTTGGCGCATAACCTTTCTCATTATCACTCCTGTACAAGCTAAACAACTTGACAAAGTCATGTTTTGGTCTATCCCACCATTGGGACTGGGGTAACTAGATCCATACTCCATGAATTCTATTCATCAGCTGTGTGTAGTAGACAAGTTGTGAGTTGTTGTGGAATTATTTGTTTGGCAAATTATTATTTATTGTGGATTAACAAAATGGCGAGATTTATCGATTTACCGGATGTGGTGGTAAGAATTTTTGCATAGATTCCCATTGTATTGAGTTATTAACCCTATTCTTTAATTGATTTATTAACTATATTGTTTATGTAATTGTAATTCTAGGTGTCAAAGCATTTGTTGCCGTTGTTGGAGTTGAATGATGTGCTCCGCCTTCGACGCGTTTGTCAGTGGATCAAGCCATTAGCGGATGATTACGTTCGACGATTGATCACACTGCGACAAATTAAAATTTCAATGGACTTCCGGCAGCCGGATAGCTTATCCGTGTTTCTTGGATTGGGGTTAACCCTGCCCGCTACTAATTTTGCAATTAAAAACAGTCGTGATGGGGAGCAGATCTGGGATTCGGCGCATCTAACCACATTTATTGGCTTGTATGGAGAGAAAGTTAGGTGGCTAAAGCTTGCCCATCTGGACTTTCCCCTGACCTCAGCCGCACTAGCCTTTTTTGAGTCGCTACCCAACCTGGAAACACTGGAGTTGGACTATATTGCTAGTACAGTTTTGGGGGAGGAACGGATGGGAGGCCAGCTTCCGTCAACCTTTAGAGGATTAAAGAGGCTGTTGGGAAAGTGTATATGGGAGCGGGAGGGAGGAAATTTTGAAGATCATCACCAGTTTCAAATGCAGTTTTTGGAATGGATCCAGCCCTCGTTAACCTCAATTAGTCACTGGACTCCTTCCGATGAATATGAGGATGACGTTTCAGAAATTTTTGAACCCGTCCGAAGGGCTTTGATTGAGCGGAAGGATTCAATGCTGGAGGAATACAATCTGAACAGGGTGTACAAGTATTCAAGGGATGATGGAGCCATTGCTATTGATTTCCTGTTACTATTAGAAGCCTGTTCTGAGCACCACGTTAAGCTTCTTCTTGTGGATTGTGTGCTGATTAAGTGGCTGTTTGATCTGGAGCCGGAGGATCGAATGGATTTTGAAATCAACTGTTCGAATGCCATTAAATCCCTATTCGGCCTCTGTGAGGACATTTACAAATTTGAATTGCCCTTTTTGGAGAGTATCGAAGAGCTGAGCGAAGAGTCTGGGGGGACAAGTAGCGCTGAGCTGTACCCAGACTATCAATACTTGGAGAGGGTAAAATGGCCAAGTTTAAAGGAGCTGAAGCTGGATATAAACAGCGTTCATTTGCAGTATGGTCATCCTCGGACGGAGGATCTGCTGGACTTTCTTTTTGTCGGGATTCAGCGAACGGAACTGAGCACTTTAAGGTTACGGATTTGTGATCAAGTTCGTGCACAGGATCCTCCGTATCCCTACCCGAGTGCCCTCTCTATAGGAGAGTCGTGTCCCAATCTGAGAAAGTTGACACTTACTGGGTGGTTGGAGGAGAATGATGCGATAAGGAAATTATGGAGCAAGCTTCCGTTGTTGGAGGAGCTGGAATTTGGAAAGTGTGAGAATTTGGGAACACGAGCCTTTCTACCTGATTCTGAGGATGAGCCCAGCATTATCAACCTGAACAGTTACAAAGTTACCTTATAGTTACGATTAATAATGATTATGATTATGAGAGATTACTTTTCCTTAGATTTGCGGAGCTTAACACTTCGGTTTTTGGATCTCATGCCTGGTATTACGGACAACCTCTTTATGGGAGTGTTTCGTGAGATGAGCCTCAAGGAGTTTATTCTCGTGTCCAGCCGAAACAAACAGGATAGGCCAAATCCAGTCTCTAATGTAAGGGGGTTCTCCATGATTTGTGGTCATTTTAGATTGCATTTAATTTTATACTTAATTGTATAGGTTACTGTCGCTGGGATTGAATCTTTGCTCGGAGGACCCTTTGCCTCTTCAATCCAAAAATTTCCGTTACAAGGACATTTGAAGCTGAGGGGACTTTCATCTAGAGGCATGGAGCGGCTGGAAAAACAGTTTAGATCTGCGAGAATGTTATAAACACTTTTCTTATTTCTGAAGACTAATCATGTGCCTCTTTTCTGTGAATAAAATGTGTGCGTACTGATTGAAAAAAATCCAAACCTTGTGCGCATTCCCAAATTTGCATAAAAACCATTAAAAAGTGCCAAATATTAATTATACGATTGACATTGCTTGTTTGGTCCAAGTCTGGCAACTCCCGAACCCATCCTATTTACTATTGTGTATTGAGTTTTAATTGGTTTTGAGCAGAGAAAACACAATGTTCTGAGCGTAGGGATTTTCTTAGGTTGACCTCTTCAACTTTGCAAAGTTGGCCATCAGCGCCATCATGCTTCTATCTAAATGAAACTGGCACGTTTGAATGGGTTCAGCGGCATAAGCAGCTGTGGTGGAGGTGATGCTTCTGTTGCTGTTCTTCACTTTGCTCACCTGTTTTGGACACCATTTGCTCCAAGAGATTCATTTTCAATTTGTCAAGTGTCTTTTTTAATTAACGTAGCAGATTATTAAGGTAAGTAGCAAGTAGATTAACAAGTTAGAAAGTATAAATTGTGTGTGTAATTGTGTGTGTAATTGTAATTGTGCAATTTTAATTTCAGAATGAACAGCGTTTCAGACATGACCTTTAGTAACGCTGCCAAAGGGGAAGGACCTGAGGACTATCCTCCAAAAAAGCGAATAAAAAGATTGAAAAGGGGCAGTTCGAAACTGTCATTACATGACACTACGTTGGAAGAGGCAAGAGGGGGAGGAAATTCGGCGCGTGTGGAATGTGAGCCTCCACTTTTTCGTGCGTGTGATTTGAATAGGTTGGCTCACCAACTTCGCCAACATCTTCAGCTTCTGGCACAATCCTACGTAATGACAGTCTCCTCGGGCGGTAGCCTAAAAAATATCGCAACTTCTGCAAAAAGTATGGTCATTGAGCTAAAAAACTTTGCCCGTTATTATGGCCACACCTCCAACTTTGCAGTTTGTAACTTGGACGCGACCTGGACACTTGTCAATCTTTGGCCGAGTAAAAAGGAGTGTTCTCTACTGGGAGATTCTGACCACCACCAGTTTCCCTTGCATGTGGTCAAGATCATTGCTGGTAGTCCTGCTTTCCTGTACAATAATTTGCTGCCAAAGCGCTACAACCAGCGTCACGCTTCCAGCGCTTCCAGATTCTGCCACGGCGAGGATTTGCTGTTGGTGAGTGCTATGGACGAACTGGAATTGTCTGAGCAAGCAGCCAAAGTGATTAGTGAAGTGCTACTCGTGACGCGATCACCAAAGACAATCATGGATCGTGCAGCGGAGCTAAAGACTGGACAATGGAGGGCTATTAGGGCGTGTTTGGCAAAGGAGGTTCCTACACCGACAATTGGAAAGGAGGACATGCTCCCTTTGCGCTTTCGTTCCAGGAAAGGACTTGGTCAACAGTGGATCACCCTACTGTCGCGAATTATGGAGCTGCCAAGGGGCAAGTGGGAGGAAAGACTGAGTAAGGATATTGGAGGGGAGAGGGTGACCACGACAAAGCCCTTTGTACTTTCACATTCGGACAGGGTGATTCGTGTATTTCCAAATGGGATGTGTCTTGCGGAGACGAAATGTGGCGACCAGGTTCCGGTGATTTCAACTGAGAATCGGGTGGTTGGTGTGTTGATTCCAGCAGTTCAAAAGAGAGCTGCCACTAGGACGAGTGGATTACTTCATGAGTACGATGAAAGTTCTGAAGCGAGCTCTGTCAATTCAAACGTGATAATGGAGGGTACAGAAGTGGAACTGACAGAGGATGAGGAGATTGATTATATTCCAGGTGAACCTACAGAGCTGATCCTGTTGAGTAGTGACGATGAACCTGGAGCGGATGATGAACCTCGAGCGGATGATGAACCTGTAGCTGATGATGAACCTGGAGCGGATGACGACGGCGAGGCATTTCTTTCTCGGGTGCAAAGCAGGACAGATCCAGAGATTTATTCAAAACTAATGAAGATCCTCTTGGATGCGGGAGAAGAGGAAACGGTGAATGAGGCGGAACTTTATAGGAACGTCTGCTCTCTTCTTGTCAACTATACGGATTTGTGTGATCAGTTTGCCAAGACGTTTCTCCTTTCTATGGGAAATCCTCAAGTTGATTTGATAGCTGTAAGCTTCTACTCAAGTACTTCATTTTTAAATGGTTGTATTTTAGAATGTATTCATTGTATGTTTTCTTAATTTTAGGGTGGACAAGTTGATAATGGTGGAGGTAAGAATTGGCAAGTTATTCCGTGGAAGCAACCACAGCTCCTGAAGCCACTTTCAGACAACGAGACTGCTTTGTCACCACCACCTGTTGAAAACCGTGTGATAATTGAAGATGTTGATGAGGAGGAGAAAAAGGATGTGGAAATCGATTGGGAGGCATTTATACGATAAATTATAAAAAGTGCGTTAATAAATTAGTTTTGAATCTGATATATACTGCATACTAGACACTATTTATTACAACCAATTACATACTCATTGCTCATGTTGCATTACAGACCAACAATGGAATTCTTGATCCTTACACGGCAGTTTCCCTTAGTCTAGACTCAGGATATTCAGATTTACAAGTACTTTTAGCCTTCAGAACTACCACAAAAACTCATATTAATTGCAAACTACAACTCTGACATCTCCCGAACCCATCATATTTATTTGGTACTGAGCCACGCTATACTTTTCTGCGGTTACGAAACCTTGATTCTGCATATGACCAGCCAAATTTTTATCCTTCAAATCTCATGCAATGGTTCTTTATTACTAAATTGGATTATACAACTAATTATGTCGTTCTTGGTAGTGAAAATATATGCGATTTACTTTGGAGAGAGATTTAATCACTGTAAAAGGTTCTTGGTTTTATTTTATTGCATGAATAACAAATATTTGCACTCACATATTACAATTTCATCATTTAAATAATACAAGTTCTTTGAATTTCATCACATCATTTACAAGTTACAATTTTCAGAGAGCTAATCAGACAATGGAATTAGTCCGAGTGCACACGTGGTCACTGTAGTCACTTTGAGCATCCCTTTTGCGCTTCCGTTCTTATTTGCTTCCTACTCCAAGCTCTTCTTGACGTGAATTGGGTCGACGATTTTTTGGTGGATTAGTCTTTGATGGATTTTTTTCTTCCTGAACTCTTCCATCGTGTTTCGTTTTTGGCAACTTACATTTTTTTGTTGCACCACTTGGACCTACTTTCCGCTTCCTGGTCTTCTTTGATCCAATTTCCCCGTCAGAGTCATCATCAAGTAATTTTTGAATGTCACCTTGCAGATCATCTTCACTGTTTTCTGCCTCACTGTTCATGTCATTCCGCTGCTTTGTGGCCCTGATGTTAGGTTCATCATCTGACCAAGTTTCCGGAGAGAGTGGCCGGGACACGGGTTCGGGAGAAGTCAAAGGTGAAGCGACTGGTTGTTCTTCATTCACGCTTGCTCCATCATCCTGTTCATGATCACTTGGCTGCAAATTCTGGTCCTCACAACCATTTCCTGCCTCTGGAGCTCCTCCATTTTCAGTCACCTGGAATAGGTAAATTAATAGGATGATGATGCTGATGTTGGATACAAATGCGTGCACGAATCCTTTTATTAATACCTTTTTAGGACAAGCACCGCTACCGCTAGTAACACCACCTAGCACCGTTGTAGATCCAGATGTGGATGGACGGAGGTGGTGCCTCTCTCTCGAACCCAACCCCCTCTGGATCGATTCCAGTCTCTCCTTAAGTTCTGCCTCTTGTCCCCTACATACTAAATATTAAAACAATCAATCAACAAATAATCCGGATTAAATTTAAGTACATTATACTTTAATACTTACATACAACTGCAATTTGCTTAAACATCAGGTACGGGTTTGTAAGTGTTACGTCACTTTGTAGGTTTTTTATAAAGTCCAACCGCTCCATTACATCCTTCTCCTCTTCACTTAAAAAGTTATTAATACAGGGCTGACAAAGGTGCGACGAGGAAAGCACCTTTGTAATCATATACTTATCGAGCGGAGTTGACTCATCCGGTGTCCATTTACCTGGGACGCCCAAAAACTTTTTGGTAAAGATGCCAAGTGCAAGTTTCTCCACCTCCACCGTTGCCCTCTCCTTAATTTGTCCACTGCAGAAACAACACATTGTCCTAATATCCAGCGTCCAATCTCTAGCGTTATTTCCTGTTGACTCCATGGCTAAGCGCTCTAAGCGTTACCCTTAAATGCTGTCAAATGCTAGCCAAATGGCACTCACCATTTGATGAATACTTAAATGGAGAAACAACAAACTGGGAACAAGTGAACAGCAAACTTTGAACAAGAAGACAGCAGCCTGAGAGCATTATGCGCCAGTTTGAGAAGTAGTTCAGCTTTCAATGGCGCCCAGTAATTGGGCAAATTGCGACTTTTACTTGATGATTTTTGTATATTTACAGTGGGTTCGGGAGATGCCTGTTTACTGCTTAGCACACAGTACAATTTGCATCTCTCTGTTTTCAACCTAGATAACCTAATCAGTTTTCTTCTGCCAAACCCCATCCAGCATCGCATTCCTTCTTCCGCATTCTAGTAGCAATTGTATGCGACACCCGTTTGCTCTGTTGTATTTTGTGGTAGAGAGGAAATACGTTCCGAATTCTTCTTGTTTTATGGCAAAAAACTTTGGGTCCGGGAGATGCCACTTTTCCACCAAATATAGTGGCAGATATATTTAAGCAAATTAATAATCATTTTGTATGATTTTGCTGTCCAGCAGTTCTGCTTACGTGGTTTATTGGTTAATAGGAATGGCAACTCCAAAAATGGGAACATGTCTTTGTCCATGGCATTTATCCTTGCGTTCAGCCGCCGACACCTACCAGTTCTGCTAGCAAAGCTACCGAGCTACTCTCTCTCTCTGACTGACGACTCTTTGTACAAGAAGATGGCGGATGCTTACGTAACTATTGAGAATGTATTTTTGTTCGTAATTTCAGTGAAAATTGCTTGTACTTGAATGTCTATTCGGTAAATCAAAGTGTACTTAATTTATAAACCACAGAGATTGCTATGTTAAATTTTAATGGATAAATGCTTAAAATATATGAATATTGATTATATATGAATATTTTTGAAGCTCATGGGTGGACCATTTGGAAATCTTGTAATAACTGGAACGCCCTAGCTCCAGACTACTTTAATTATGACGATCTACTTGTTGATCAAGTTACTATACGAGTCAATTGGCTTTATTTTCGGCATGCTGACCCATCCTCAGCTTTTCCAATTAGTACCATTTTCAAAGAAATTTCTTCATGTTTACCTGTTTCCTTTTTACTTTCAGGTTTACGACTCATTTACACAGAAATTCATAAAGCGCTTCAAGCACACAGTCAGCAGACATACGCGTTTATGTTTGGTTATAATGGTAAATATAATTTAGTCACTACAGTTAAAATCCGTCCTTCAGAATGGGCTAACATGCCAAAAAATTATTCTCATGTTTCACATTGCCCCATTATGACATTTTCATATTGCAAATCCTTTTATAGCTGTCGGGCATGGAGAAATTTTGGGCTACATTTTAAACAGCACGAAACTGTATACCGGTTTTCAAAAGAATGACACGGAACTGGTTAGCTTTGAGAAACAAAATGCTGCTCTGTCTTCGATTTAATTAATTCAGATTACCAGGTTTCACCATAGAATAGGAATTCCACTTGTGGAACCCAGTCAGTGACCCTCGCAATATCTCCTTTCTTTACATTAGCAAAAAACTGCGACTGATTCCCGAGCCTTCAGCAAGTTTTGTACTGGGAAAGTCTATGTTTACCAGTCTTCCAGTGGCAAACTTTTCCAATGAAATACAAAATGTTACTCCTAAAGCTAAAGGCTTTGCCTCTACAGAGATCACTGTAACCGGTGTTCCTATGAACGCAGGAGGATTTGCAAATGATATTACATTGCCCACCTCATCTACTCCAGCAGGCAAATATCCCGGTCTTGCCACAATTTCACCGATGATCCAAAATGAAATCAATATAGATTTCCAGACCTGACCACCTCGTTTCCAATTATAATGCCGGAAACAGTGACAAGTACGCCTGAGCCTACATTAATTGCTCCAATAATTGTACCGTCAACCACAACAACGACAACGTCAACCAAGACATCGGCTAAACCTAAATTTGATAGGTGGCTAGCTCATGATTATGTTATTCTCATAATTCATGAAACAACGACAATAAATCCCAATCCTTCATTAAAATCCATTCCAGAGTTTACCGCTTTGGCCGTTAGTACTCTGGCAGTAATGTTCCTTTTGGAATATCATTTCCCATTCTTCCAAACCAAAAAGACATGAGATTTATTACAAAGTCGAATTTGAGTGCAAGCTACTATTTGAGTTCTCCTGGGTGGTACATGTATAATGTTAAGTAAACAAATTGGATGATTTACAAAAATGGAGCAGCAATTTGAAGGTTGTTTTGTTCGAGTTGAAAACAAGAATACCGCGCGGTATAGCACCATAACCTAATAATATTGTGTCTGTGCTTCCAAACTTAAGCGTACAACGAAGGGATGCAGGACACGGGAAGGAAAAGTATTTAGGCATCTAGGATTTCAAACAAAGTTGTAATATTTTTTACAGCATATATGTAATGCACAGCACTACAATAAAAGATCATCACCTACAGCCAATTTTCTAATTGCATTTTACCACAAATTTCATTCGCCCTTTCACACAGCATTTCTTTCACTCTGTTTTTAATCATAATCAGACTACAAGCCGCAATGCCTGACGTCTGTAACGCAGCAAAACAAAATTACCCCAAAAGTCTAGAAGTGCTTTTGTCCCAATTTTAAAAAGTTAATTGCAGTCATATACTTTTAGTGCGGTTTTTTCTCTTCATCATCTTTGAATGGTTTCACACTTGAATGGTAACCAAATATCAGTGCTCATCTTAGCATCGCACGAGTAGGTACTCGAAATAATATGCTAGTTTGTGAGGTTTCACTTGTTATGCAGACAGGCACATTCACGGAAGAATTTTCACACATGAAAAGCTTCTGCATATTTCACTTTCACTTTCATTTTGTTTCTACTATTGACATTAAAATAGAAACTGAAGAAAATGTAAAGGCTTTCGAAATTTTCAAACTAGAATTGGCTAAATGGAAAAGATTTTCAAGCTAAATAAATCATTGTGTCCGTCTGTATTTCTTACCCAGCTTCTTTGTGTGTTTGGTGAGCAAATATTTTTAATCTGAATTTATAGTCACCTATGAAATTTAATCATTCTATAAAATGTTAAAATTCCATGCGGTCCAGGATATCAACCTGTGGATACAAGGCCTAATAGTCTAGTAACTAAAGAAGATCATCAAAATCATCATTATGTGTGGAGATTTTGTGTCAAAATCAGAAAAGGTGCTGGAGCAAGGAGATGATGCCGACCTAGTAGTTGTTTTAGAGTGACGGTTGTTGGAGGCAGAAAAATATGTGCATTTAAAGGTATTTGAAGGTTTTAAAACTGTTAATAAACTGGTAGCAAAATAGATTTATGATTTGCCAATGGTTTTTCGAACCACGGGAGGAGAAGATTGCCTCTTTTTGAACATTTTTACTGGTTCTACATCGCACTATAAGAAGCTTCCGGTCACCGTTTTAATCCATGGAGGTTCTTAAATGATTATTAATAGATGAAATTAAGTTAATTGAGGAATTTTGGGTAAATTTCAATTTAATAAGTTGTATGAAAAATATATTTCAAGTAATCTTGCAAAGATGTTTTTAAAATCCAGAGCATCTGGTATTTACGGTCATGCATATATTATGCAAGAGAATGTTGTTCTCGTCACCATTCAATATCGGTAAGATTCACCTTATTCAGGTCAGCAATAACTGCTTACTGCAAAACTAAAATAAACTCCAGTTCAGGTTAGGAGTACTTGGTTTTTTGTCAACTGGGGATGAGGTCATAACTGGTACATTTTCATTTAATGTTTTATGCATCTTAACCATCTTAAATAAATCATGTTTTTACATTTGAAATTCACAAAATGAAACGCAGGTATGTAATAAATAATCCTTTTTTTTTGCAACTGTCCATACGCAGAATTGCTCCAACAGAAAATACTTTCTATGAGAAATGGATCTTGGCTTTTTATATATGACTTAAAGATCAACTAAGCCATCATATAGTCTTTGTCTACGATGCAGTTAAATCCACATTGTTTGACATAGCATTCAAACACTAAATATATTTTACGTGGAATTTTTATGCATCTAGACCTTGGCACTTGTTTGGGTACGCGCGGTACAACATAACCACCAGCGGAGGAGTATCCGTTATTCGTGGTTATTAAGTGAATTAGTAGTTGAAGTATTTTTGATACTTTGATACACTTTGCATGAAAGGTTGACGTAGTATCGCAATGAATAATAAAAATTGGTTGAAACAATAGCTTTTACCAATGCGATTCAGGGATTTTGTTCAAACAGTTTCAGTTGCTAATTCGGACTGACACAGTAAATAAAATGAATTAGATGATTTAATTACTAATGAATCATTATTTGCTTTACTAATTATAGCAATATGGGTACTGCGGACAAAAATTTGCTGCCGGGATTGAAAGATTATCCCTTAATGCCACAAGGTCGGAGGTTTTATGGACCGTTTATGGCTTAAACGTGTCAACAGGAAGAGGTTAAAACGGAATTTGCCAAAATAAAAGAGATCCGTCCCATTAGTGGAAATATTGTTTATTTTTAGAAATTAGAGTTCCTGCTACGGTAAATACGCCTGTCTTTTTATATAAAAGAATAAGTTAATTTAGTGGCTTGATCAAAGCAGTAAGCAGCACAGGTATTTTTTGGTGACTCAAAGTCTTCTGGACAATGTCAGTGTGGTTTGCGAAGGATTGGACACTGTGGCCAACATTTCCATAAATGGAATACTTGTGGGGCAAAGTGAGAACATGTTTGTTCTGTATATTTACGATATCAAGCCAGATTTGCAGGTAATTTCTCCTTAATTTTAGCTAGTGCAAAATAATATCACAATAGCTTTTCACTCTCCAGTAAACTATACTCAAGCTGAGTACATAAAACACGAACAACGCGTGGCGGGACCCCGAAGGTCCCAAAGTCGATTCCTACTTACTCCATTTGCCAATGGTTTATTAGCCTTTCAAGGGTTGACTGTGGAAGTCTCATTACATTTCTTGCATGTATTCTTTATGGAAAGAAATTTTGTACTTTTACACATGCATGTGATGAATGTCATCTTTATCGTCTTCGTTCACTCACGTCATAATTATCATTGTCAGTTTCCGCTGTTATTGCATAAAATAAGACTATCATTTTGCATGCTTCGTGATAAAGAATATTATTTTTATACATCAGTGCAGAACATATCACTGCGTCGCGTTCATAGTGCGTTCATCTGGTCACGATTTATTTACACACGACCTATCCTCATGTAAGTGAATCCAAAATTAAACACGCTCACCAGCAGCAACAAAAAAGCAACAATTACAACAACAATCCTTTTCTGGAATATATCTTACAATGTTTACTGTTCTGGCTATGTACCAACGCATTTAAAGTCTTTCGCATTGTTGCACGCCATATAGACATACATGTAGATAAGTTTGCAGGAAGCAGTTTTCATTACACGTAACTGGTAGACCTTTGGCTTCTTAATAGCGATACAGCGAGGTAGGAAGGAATGCTGTTCACATAAACCTTTATGCCTTTCTTAGGCAAAGACTTATATCATATCGTCCTTTGCCAAGATGCTTTTGCCCGTATTTGTTTAAACGGAGCAAGTACAGCCAGATGCATACATGATAACAATGGGAATATAAAAGTCTTCACTGCTACTGGCAAACATGGGATGATTTCCTCTTGAGAATCAGCGGATAATCTCCAAACGACAAGGAGAAAAGCCCCTTTTCCACTGCACGCGGAAAGTAAAAATAAGTAAAGCACGCATCCATGTCCTACAGCAAGCCAGTTTTGTTGGAAAATGTAAGGAGTACAAAAAGTGTGTTTGTGTGTTCACACACCACATAACATATTATCCGAATTCCAAATGCACACACTGGTTTTTTAAGATTTACTTTTCATCTTGCCATGTTTTTTAGTTTACCAAGCCAAAGTTTTAGTTTACTTTGTGCATACATTTTTAAAGATGCTAACGTTGTCAATTTGACTACATCTTAATCAGAAAAATCATTAAATTGCAATAAAGTACAAAAGCGCAACGCTGCACTACTACCTCCATTCGCTGTGCTGAACAAGTTGATTTTGTCTTTAAAGTCAGTGGATTTCTGTGCTGCCTGCACAACAAGTTTCATGGCACCAAACCAGCGAAGTGGTTTTTGTAGTAGTAATATTAAGCATGCAAGCAGTATAAAAGCGCAATATTACCCATTATGGTAACCATAATGGTAATAATATTGAAGCTCACGCACGTACAAGGGAATTCAAGTATGCATCAGCCTTTCTGGTGATAACAAAAAAAAACTACAATACCAAACCAAAGCTCTGTAGAGCTGTTGCTGTAATAGTAGTATATTGGTAAATGCTGCAGTAGTGGTAGTATACATTATGATAATGATGATGTGACAGTGAGAATCTAAAAGCTATCCATCCATCCTGCATGCAGACTGCAAAGCAGGCTGTAGTAGTCAGTCAGTTTTAAGTGAGCACCAGAGTGAGACACACACCAGGAGTTTGTAGAGTCGTCCCTCACGTTGCTGTCTTCTCGCTTTCAGCAGCCCAAATTTGCATGGTGGGACTTTAGAAGCAGAGCAACATTATAGTTGATTGGTGCTCTAGCACTAGTAGTAACTCTAATATTGTCATAATCATTGTCATCATTATAATTACACCTAAAACCACTCCTTCTTCTCTGCGGTAACTAGACAAAATTGCAAAGACAACAACGGAATGGTAAAAGCCAGGAAGAAGAGAGAGAGAATAGGGAATCGCAGCAGGAATCAAGACAAACAAGTACTCGTGCTGCTGACGGCTATATACCTTCCTTTTAATAAGTGTACATGAGCATGATAATTTGACGGTATTGCCTTTACACTTTTCCTCATCCACAATAAATGTCACAGGAGAAAACCAAGGGAGCATCTCCTTGAAAGCCAGTGAAGAGAGATAATATTGTCAAGATGGTGTGAAAAGAGGATAACAAAACACGTCTCTATGGACTATGAAATTTGTATGGTAGATATCATAGAAGAAAGTGACAAACAAGCTTAAGTACTTGCCAAGTGAGTACAAGTGAGTACAAGTGAGCCAAAGTGCGTCTTACAACAACAAACTCAACAGAGTTTGATTTAATGACAGGCATCCAATTGTGCTGTTCCTTCAATTTAATCTAAAACTTTCCACCGGAACAGGTTGTAGTACTATTTAGAAAACATTGCGTGTTGCATATTGTTCCTGTGCGTGCGTGCGTGCGTGATTAATGCATGAGATTAAACTAAATCAATAGTTAATTGATTTATATTTTTGTGGCAAAGTTACTGACTGACAACTAGCAAACATATGAAAAGTAAATACATTCAGTTACATTGTTTTCATGAAAATACGCTGCCTTTTCGTATGAGAATTGAGAACTTGCATGTTTACATGCTATGGAACGTGTCGCCGAGATTACAAGGTGATGTCTTATTGTTCTTTTATTGATTCTTGTGTGTGTGACAAGAAAACGAAACACTAAAACTTCCTATACGGAGCCAAGCGTGTAACAACTTTGCTGGAAACCAAATAAGTACACAGAATAAAACATCAGTAGTCATACATCTACTCAGACCAGGTTGACATTTCCTCCAATTAATCAAAACAACGTGACCTCAAAGCTATAAAAGTTGTTATTCGGTTCTGTTGTGAAACATTGTGTGTTTGTTATAACCGAAAAAAATAACAACAACTGATAAATAGAAACAAAAAATATTATTATAAAATTCCAAAACGTATTCAAGTTCGTAAGCAGAACAAGGATTTTTTTGGACAATTTATTGATTTGCCATTTTCCTGCTGGTAAGTATTGCAAAAACAAAATTAAAGCTTTGTTAAGGATGCCCACAAGCATTCATTTTACCATTTTACCATAGATAAAATGTTATGAAAAATGAAATTCTAAAAGGCATGAATGAGGCACTGCATTTCATACTCTTTTAGTATTATTACTGCCATTATCATATTATGCGAGGCTAAAGATGTCGTGCAAACCGACCCGATTTTACCAAGATGTTTTTGCATGCAATGCAATAAAAATGCACACTCACTCCTTGAAGAAGCCGAATGGATAAAAAAAATGAGATCTTGATTGTATGCATGTATGCACTTTTGCAACTTAACATAATTGGCTTCCTCTCTCTCTCCTCCTCGCTCCTCCTTGCCTGCCTACTGCCTTTGCCTGGTTGTGAACCGAAAACAAAGAAACGGGTTCCCGTTTTGCATGTTGCTGCATTTTTGCATTTCTTAACCCTAACCACAATCTGCATGCCCTGCACTAAAGCGGATCTTAGTTTTCTAGCAGCAGTGGCAGCAGCTGAGAAGAAAAGAGAATTATGAAACTAACGAGTTTATTCATCTTCACCTTTAGCATTAGAAAGGCTGCGTACTGAACGCTTAGGTAAACAAAGTACAATTTTATATCTTTTCTGTAGTTTTTTCCTGTTTGTGGTAATATTTAAAAAATCTAGCTATTGATTAAAGCAAACGACTTGAAAGTACCATTGATTCTTGTCTTATCTTTTGTCATTTTTAAATGCATGCAATTATTCTGCTGACCAAAATGTACAGGATACATTATTTAGGGTGTCTCTCATTGCAACCCTTTTCCAGAAAGTGACAAGCCTTTGTTAAAGTGCCAGTTGATGCCAAAAATAAACATTGTACACGAGCTCGTCGCTATTAATCCCTCTAAAATATTTTCCTTTTCCACACATTTCCTGCGTGTAGACGTTGCACACACAAGCTTGAAAAGGCAAAATGCAGTTCAACTTGAGACTGGCTAGACAGAATAAGGCCTTCTGCCTTTTTTACCACTTTGCTGCTCGGCTACTGCTGTCTATACCTTGATGCATGCGTATGTACCTATATGCGTACCTGAGAAGAATAATGGTAAAGTAAATCAACAGCAGTATCTTACATTTTTGGAGATAGCTATTATACTAGCGCGTAATAATATACATGTAGTTTATTGTAAGAGAAATGGTAACAGACGAACCCAATTGAATGAAGAAGAACCATCGACAGTAACGTTTTCCTCTCTCTCGTTGATTGTAGTGGTGGGAGATAGCTCCAAAAGTCATTTTTTCACATTGATTTTATCGGTGCCCACTTGCTTTTATATTTTTATTCTATTCTTGTGATTGACTGTCGTGTTGTCTGTGATGGTGACGACACGACAAGCGTTTTTACCAAGTTGATAGTCTGCAGTTAGTAGCACAAGGGAAGTCTACATGAAATACAACGGATTAGGATTGTGTGCACACAACACATCTCATTCTTAAAGAAAAACATTCTGGTTTCTCAGAGAGTTGGTAATAAAGCATGGGAACATTACTATCTTGTCTCTTTTTCACCACTAACAATAGCAAGAGCAGTGGTTATTGATGGTCTGCATATTTTAATGCAATTTCTATCACTGTTGATTCTGTGGTGTACAATATTTTGCATGTTACAATCAAAAAGAACCCAGCAGGAAAGAGCAGAAACGGATTGTGGTATCTGATTTATTTTTGGTGGTTGGTTGATGGCGATAAGCCCAAGTTGGATTGTTTTAAAAGTTAACATTAGTATAACTACGTATATATGATTATTAAGAGTGGAGAGGCAAACGCTGAGAAGCAAAATTGACAGACGCAGTGTGTATTGGTTAGTTGGTGACGACGATTCACGAAGCTTTGCGGTAATAATGGTCACATAATGAGAATGATATGAAGTGCATGCTGCAATAAGAGTACTTGACAATAGTGCTTGTTCAGTGATCACTCACCACGTCAAAAATAAAAGTTCCCCGTACCCATATTTGATAGATAATATCAACAGGAGTGAATGCAGTTGACAACAGTGTCATTTGTGTAAACAAAAACCTAGTGCAGACTCAAACGTAAAGAAAAGTTGATTACTTTGTCTGTGTCGACAAGATAGGATAAAATCGCCGTAAGCTTGGAGGTGTGGAGTTCATGCCGATACACTCAAGGGCCTGCACAGTAACAAATTCTGTAAGTCTATTTTTTATCATGACCATGCATTTACGATTTTAGACACATATTTCATAAGGATAGTATACTGACTACAGTGGTACATGCAAACATTTTACAAACGCCCAAAAATTCTTTATTTGAATTTCCATTTGATATTCTTTATGAAAAGAGCAGATTACCGAATACCTAGATTAATCTGATCCATGAAATGACAAATCTGAAAAGTTATTTGTTGGAAGTTTTAGAGGGTTTTCCATGCCAAGCACAGAACCAAACTTGAACTCTTGGTACTAGAGTGCGTTGGTTCTGCTTGAATAGACATAGCTGTAAAGAACCACACGTGAATGGAAAGAATCGCCGAATTTGCACAAGTATTGTATGGTGGTAGCAGTAGTATTAGATGTAATCACTGCGCTACGTCATCATAGCCTCATGATTCATCATGCTAATGTTCACAAAGTAAAACAGCGTAATGTGAAGAAAATGATGACATCACCGAAATATAGAGATTTTGTGGCACACGCTTCTATTTGGAGGTCGGAAATGACAATAATTTAAGAGCATGTTTGCACCTTAATATCTTCTTACC
The DNA here is from genome assembly GCA_029691765.1 of Entomobrya proxima. Lineage (NCBI taxonomy): Eukaryota > Metazoa > Arthropoda > Collembola > Entomobryomorpha > Entomobryidae > Entomobrya > Entomobrya proxima. The sequence continues at coordinate 45,317,067 of CM056168.1, read as the reverse complement.
AAATGACCGGTCGGCTCTGCATGAACGCAAAGGATCTCGTGTAGATTGCAATTTTATTGCGTTCCTGTTTTACGGAGTACCCCTGTTCATGTCCATGATCCTAATTCCTCTCGAGGCTATAAACTACAGAAAAATGCAATAAAGGGTGATTTGGTGCTTAACTCATGTTCAAAACTCATTTCCGCTTCAAACCCTGTTACGGTTTCATGTACTGCATGTATAGTTTACGTTTCTAATTGGCACGCAGGCAGAAATAAGGAAGTGTAACATTCGAAATGTTATCAATAAACCAACAACAGCTTGAATTCAATGCTACGTTTTAGCCACGCAAGGGCTTGAAGATTAATCTTAAAGCAATCATTTCACCAACTAAAGATTTTTGGTTTAGTTGTGAAAAAACTCCACCATGATAACATGCTTTAACACTTAAGATTTCATATACCTTTAATCTAGCGTTTTGGTTATTCATGGTGACTATTGATATATTATGCTGGTGGGCATCAACGAAACAGAAACAACAAATGAAATTCATGAGCGGTTGGGGCAGTGAAAGTAATGTTGTTACTTTGTTGTACTAAAAAGAAAGATTTTCATTCATTAAACTGAATACATTGTTGTTAGCAGCTACTCAATGTAATCTGAATGCTCATTAAATTCCAGACAGCCAGCAGCCAATTTTTCATTCATAATGCTAAAACATATAGACAAATGTCTGGTTCTTGTGCAGATAACCGAAAAGTCACTATTTGTGTGTTGTGCAGTTGTCACTCAGTCCGTCAGTCAAAAAGTGCTTTACCTAATTGAAGAATAGAGGGCTACCAGATAGACAACTTGTGTCAGTCATCATGCCTTGATGATAGCGTCTATCAAACTCAAACTAAAAAGATAAAAGTCTTATTTGGTATTTGCATATGAGTTTTTGAATGCCATGATTATGATGTTACATTATTATCCGTGTTCACAGGCTCGCAACAATGCAGTGCTCACAATAAGACTGCATTAAAAAATACAATGTGCAGTCAGCAGGCATAAAAGCATAATTTTTCAGCTAGCCCTAAAACAATTGAGCTAAATGATGCCACAAAAATTACTATTCATGATCAGTTCTTTTAAGTATGCAATATTACCACGTGCAAAAATTTGTATTTGCAATTAAAATATGTACAGTATACTATCATCAATTCTCAATAATATATTGCTAAACACATGCAATATATAATAAAACACATGCTAAAATGTATTGCAACAAGCAGAAGTAACTTGGTGTGCCAGCTTAGAAAGTAATTATCAGGGGAAGTGCATATAGGTATTATGGTAGTTTTGTTGGAATGTGGGAGATAATAAGGTTCAGTGTCCACGTTTCTGCAGTTAGAGTATACCTGTCGAGGAAAACGGATACTTGACAAACCTTATGTAGTCAAAAAGGCAAAAGTCTCCAACATTTTAAACCTGTCATCCAATTACCTAAAGATGGCTTACCAATTGCTCAGTAGTGCAACTGTGCTTATGTTTGCAACAACACCAACAATTACGCAGTTGTTTTACTTCATAACAATAATTACAGTGTGTTTGTTTGTGATAGTCTCTGCAAAAAGTCGAAACTGTCAACATCCCCGTCGTCAACATGTGCTTATATGGTCAAGTGTTGTTTCTGTTGAGTTTATTAAACGAGAATTTGCACGTAAATTTACATGGCGTTTTACCATTGTACTCAGTACGCGCTGTGGCAATGTGGGCAAAATCTTACGCTACAATACTTGAGGAAATATTATTTGAAAATGTTCATTAGTCCTGTGTGATGTAAACTGCAGCGCAGGGACGCGAAGATGACAGAAAATGTGCAATCTTTCATGGTCATCATCCCATTTACTATTTGTGTATGAGGGAACAGAAAAATGAGATATGCAATTATCGGCAGACTTATCCTAGTCAACGTTTTAGTTATATATTCATAACTGTGTCAAGTCAACATAGAAAATTTAACAACGCAATCCAAAAAGTTATCATCTTGTTCAAAAACGGTTTATGCATACTGTAGCGACATTTTCCAGTCACTCTAGCATACTTTTATCCAGAGTCTTCTATAAAAGGTTCTAAGCAAATATTCTACACAAAAGAATAGAAACGCGTGGAAACACTAGTACATATTATTGTAGTTTCCTCTCGTGCAAAAGAGCAAAACAAGACGAGCTGATGACAGGAAAGCTAGATTTCCGACGTTTTTGCAACCAGGCTGCTCTGTTGCCCTGATGCTCCAGCTATTTTACTGTGTCGAGATTTAGATGATGAGCAGAAGAAAATTATAACTACCCATTACGATATACAAGCTTACAATGAGGTAACATTTGTGGGTACAAAGTTAATTCCTTGAACATGCTTGAAAATTATCTCTGAGGTATGATTTTTGAAAGGTTTCTATTATGTAAGTATAGAGTGTATTCCAGCACATTTGGGAAACTGACAATTTGAAAGTTTCACCTGTTTTACCTTGTCTCCAAGCTAGATACTACGAATATAGAATGGTAGTTGTAAAGATGTAGGCATTCTCTTGGTACAGCTTTATTTGGTTTGTATTATGGCATATTAAAGACAACACTAGCAAAAAAGGGAGAACATAACTCTTGTCAATGCAAAACATACGTCTTTCACTTTACGTACGTCTCTACAAAACTTGCACAGAGAAAGACAGCAAGTCCCTATAATCCCTTTTCCCTGTCTTTCCTAACAGGAGCAAAAACAATGATGCAGAGAAGCAAAGATGAAGTAATGTAATTTTAGGCATGACACTCTATTCTATATATAGGGTTTTATTATGTGCACTTTAGATTTTGGATTTTGGAAGTACGTAAAACAAGTATGTTGGTCTGGTCTATATATTTAAGCAATAGAGTAGGACAGAATCCCGAATGGATTTTGGACCGGAAACCAAAGAGTATATTATAAATAGTGTTGTTATTGTCTGTAGACTGGAGATGAAGTGTGGTGGTCGAAGACTATCTATGCGCACAACCAACAAACACTGGCCAGGCGTAAAACGCAATGAAATGGCAAGAGAGAGATGGAAAAGTTTATTTTTTGGAGTAGTTTGTCGTGATGAAGAGACGAATAGAGCTTTAATTAAGTAATAAAATTCGAAATGAGTTTTCTTAACGAGTTTTACTTCTTTGATCCTATCTGCATGCTGGCCAAATTCAGAACAAGAGTAGTATTTAGGGTCTTTTGTATGAGCAAAATACTATGACGTATTTATTTGCGCAGTTTACTATTTATTATGGTAAACTTTACAACAGACAGAGACACAGACCGTCTTCTGGGAAAATGTCTAAGTTTTATGTTTATAATTTGTCCCGAGTTAGGTGAGTGCCTCGCCGTCCTTTGCTGGCGAAGATAAAAGGGAATAAATTATTTGTGTTGACATTTCATTAGGGAAAGGAGGTTGAATACAGAAAGAAGTTTCATGATTCATGCAAAACGACGCAATAATTGGTAATCAGATCTAGCTTCAAAGTTTGGGGCAGTCTCTAAGCGGTGAATATAATAACTTAAAGAAGTCTCTTGTGCAATAAAAAGTCGTTCTAAAGTAAGTAGTAAAATTAAATGAATATAAAAAAAATTACAAAACACTTGAATGCTTGTCCATCAGTTTAACAGTTTAATGCGTTTTGGCAGAGATGTTTTTTATTGCAAATGTTTTCACATCATAATATGAATTGAATAAAGAGATCACAGCCTGAATGCTGGCCTTTTCGAATGCGACCTTTACCTGACGCGAATTTGCATAGGAACGAGTGTAGCGCAGCGAATCCTTGTAGTCCTTTAAGAAAGCATGAAAAAGTTGACTTGTAGGGGAATATTGAATCTAGAGGCCATCGACGGTCGTTTGTTCGCTACGTTGTACTGCTTTCTTTTGGAGAAAGGCAGATTGCAGAACCGATGCTTTCCGTCAAAGCATAAAGGAGTCCCAATTTCTTGTATAACTTTTTGTATATGTGACTAGAAGACGATGATTACCTACGAAAGTGGTACAACTTTTGGCAAAATTTATCATCTCTACCTTTGTTTTTCTCTTTTTATTCCCCGGTAAAAGCTATAAACTTAAACTGCTTTAATTTCCGTGAACCCTTTAAAACATTAACGGAAAACTGTTTGAGAATAAAACATGTACAGAAAATTCACGTTTGTAAGTTTTTAATGGAGCAATGCCGCCGGACAACAGGACAGTTTTCAACAGGACACATTTGACATTTGCAATATGCTAAGCAAAGTATAAAGCGTGTACAACTAGAAATAACTCTGACTATAGTGGATCATTCCTAAAGTTGCAACAACGCTTGCAAGCAAACACGTTTGTAAATTACGGTTTGCTAAACGGCAAAAGCTCCAATCTCATTTTGCTCAATTTTCTGCTGCTGTTTCTTTCCACTGAGCCGTTATTGCTGTGGTAAATGCTAATACCTAATGCTTTATGTCTAGGTACTTTAGTTTCCGTATGAATTTTCCTGATATCTAGGAGAAAGTTTTTGCTGTGAGTGACTTGATCCCTTTCCTTATGCACGCTGGGACATGGAACCAATGCATCCAATGTTGCATTGGAACATGGGCAAAGCAAGATGTACTTTCTCCTCTACTCTCTGATTGGATAACTTGTGTGATTTTCATTGTACATGTATCGCTAACAGGATTGATGAGCATGATGATCTACTAGTGATCATCTTGAATAGTGAACCTTCCTGTCAATTCCTTCTCCTAACAATGTGACTTCTCTATGAAAATATGGTTAAGGTAGATTCCATTTCTGCAAAATTGTACAGAAGCTCATGGAGCCTCATAAATCCTTGCTTGAATCCTGTTCATGGTATCTTTGAAAGTGGGTTGTACGTATTTTTGTATTTTATTGAACATGGAGAGAAAATTCTAAACTTCAGATGACAACATCTCAAAGAAGAAAAGTTTTCAAACTCTTTGCTGATCCTATGTTACTACTTTTGTATCATTTTATGTGGGTTTGGTGTTGGATTATCAAAGGAGATTACCAAAGTATCCTTCACGTTTGTTGAATGGCCTATGGGAAACTACGCTTCATTCTTCGTCAATTATTCACTTTTCCCACAAGTTTTGGCTCTCAATACGTTTCACACGCTAAGACATAGACTGTATGATCATGACCACCAGCACTGCCTCCACTCTCTCAAATTTCATTCCATTCAGGTTTTTTCTTCTGTGCTAGATAGAACGGCGTCCCGCTGAGAATACCTTCTCCTATCATCTCTTTTTTCAATCTTTCTTGCTTTCACTAGCGGCCTTTTAAAGGATCATCATATGTGCCAAGTGGACACATTACATATCATCCTCCTCCTTACTTTCTCTCCTTTTTGCACTCTGGGTCTTCCATTTCACTCCTTAGCATCTAACCAGCGTTGATTTTCACCAGCCTTTTATATCCTTCACCCACCTTGCACAGATACAAATCCTGTAACTTGCACTAATCCAGGGAAAGGGGTCGGCCGATTTTGATGCTCGGGGTTTTAGCAGTGACGACTTTCACACTCGACTTGTTGCATAAGCTGCTCTTCTCAATCCGCTGCTTTGTATAAAGGGACGGCTCGGTAACAGGTACATACGTAGAGCACTCCACCGATAAGCTGAAAAATGCTTGCCGAACCGAATGCTGTTCAGCTTATCGGTGGAGGTCATTACGTATGTACCTGTTACCGAGCCGTCCCTTTATACAAAGCAGCGGATTGAGAAGAGCAGCTTATGCAACAAGTCGAGTGTGAAAGTCGTCACTGCTAAAACCCCGAGCATCAAAATCGGCCGACCCCTTTCCCTGGATTAGTGTAGGATTTGTTTGCTTGCACATAAGATTTAATTCCCATGCCTGCATCATCTTAGAAGTTACTACCATACTGAATCCGTCCTCATCATTGCATCTTACTCTGTGGAAATTGGTTGTGCATAATAATTCTAATTGTTTGTTTCTCAGGTTCAGAAAATGAAGCGCTCAGGCAACACCACCAACGAAGACAACCTGCCACCTAAAAGAACAAAGGCAATTGGGCGTCCGCTTTATATTCCATTGGAATATGAAAATGCCATATTATATGGCGCAAAGAAGTTGATTGATGCTGGGTTCATGGTGACCAGATATGAGATACGCACAATGGCTTATGTCTATTTCGAAATTTATCGAAAAGAAAATCCTTTTGAGGGAACAAAAACTGAAGCAGTGGGATGGCTCCAGAGGTTTTTGGAACGACATCCTGAGTTGAGCATCAATAAGGGTGCAGTACATATCGATATGGACGACGGTACGGCTTTTTTTGTTCTACAACTGCTTTCCCCATCCATCTTTCGGCTGGAAATCAAGTGACTTGAGAAATGATTTCTAAAGTCACTTGATTTCCCAACTCAACCAAATCATGACACAATTTGATTGTATATTTTACAGAATCTGGCTCAGATGTCCCTGAAACCCTGACGGGGGAGCTGATAGCAAGAGTTAGCTGGGAAAAAAGTAATACTAAAAAAGAAGGCTCAAAGCCCTTTTGGCTAGTTTCTCATGGTGAGTACCCTCACTCTCAATCCATCAATATATAGAAATGGATTTGCATAAATTGCACTATTTTTTCAGATCTAACAATTTTTGTGGACAAGGTTAGCGGCGACTTGTTTTTGGACCGGAGGGAGTACTTTTACAACCCATTAAAAAACCAAATCATCCACACTGACAATAATCGTGACAAAAGGTGTCAGCTGGCAATTAGGCCCTTTAACAAGCTAATTCGCGATCTACCACTCGAAAAGAGAAGAGAAGTAGACAATTTATCATATGCATTGTCTCAAAATTCAAACTCAATTCGTTTGAACGGAGAGCAAATGCGCTATGAGCCTCAGTATAGGTTAATAGAGGAACAAATGGCGGAATTTGCGGAGGATGTCATGAAAACAAAGGGGGATGCTAAGCCGGTCGTTGAGAAGCCAACGCGACCAGGACAACCAAGACGACAACCACCACGACAACCACAAGAAGGAGTGAGGAAGATGCCACTTAGGGGATCAAGGGCTACTGTGGCTACGAATGTGAAGACAACAAAAGTGAAGACAACAAAAGTGAAGGGAACGAATGTGGAGGCAGCGAATGTGGTGGGAGTGAATCAGATAGTGATCTTTCCAAAGACAACCTACTTGAACCTTCCTTTGGTGTCAGTGTTTGCGGACGACCTTAGGCTTCCCAGAATTTTCGATTTTTTGTATTTCGAAAGTGGAATGTATACCTATACAGCAGAGCTGTTTCTGAATATCTTCTTTCTGTATAAGAGGGGCGTATTTGAAGATATTCTTCCGACTGATACTCGCATAACTCATGATGATAAATTTTTGAGAGAACAGTATAAGTTGTATAAAGAGGAAACAGAGGAACATATTATCGTTTCTCCAACTTTTGATTTTTCATGGATGAAGGAGGGAAAGCAAACTTTTCCAGATAAGAAACTCCGTGTAAAAAACATGAATACGTGGTTTGGTCCTCAAGGGGCAAAGTTCCTTATTCCGACGACAAAGTCGAAAATCATAGTCCCAATTTCCGCTTACCGCCACGTGTATTTTATGGTGTTAATTATGGAGAAGATGGAGTGTCATGTTTTTGATTCCGCACAAGCAGGGAGATCGGTCATTGACCAAGAAGCTCCTCATATCCATGAAGCAATTGCAAGATATGTAATTCAGCATTTTGTTAAACGCGTGAATAATAACAGACTCTACGCAATTCATCGTCATCATTCCAAATGGAACATCTACATGCTTAATAATATCGGGAGGCAGGGAACTTTTAACGATTGCGTGGTTTATACGTTATTTGTTGGAACGAGAATACTTAACGGAGACGGTTTTAAGGACGCCTATTTGGCGTCTTGGCGCCAATCAGATGACCCGTACTTTTCGGAGCGCTTGAGAGTAATGTTTACTCAAATCCTGTTAGCGACGACGAAATTGGGACAAAAGATTTCACCCATTTTGGATCGTGTTGTTTGTAAAGAATATGGTCAGCCAAGAGAAGATGCCATCACGATATTCAAAGAGAATCTAAAATTTTTTGAAAGTGGCTGGAAAGAGGACTTGAATGATGAAATTGCTGCCAAATGGGAACGAAATCACTTTGATAAGATTCGAGGCAATAATGAGAACACGAATGATGGCGTGCCCATACTGTTAAATGCGCTAATTCCTCAGATACTACCCGCAAAGGAACCACTCCCTCCTGTAAAACCTTCTCAGGATATTATGCCGGGGATGTTTGATAAGGATATAGCAACTGCTATACCGAAAGTGAACCTGACACCTAATCCGCTCTGTACACAGAAACTATTAAAAAGTATGCATAAGAAGAAAAAGATTGTTAATAGGGAACTCAAGAGGCTTTATAAAAAAGTCGAGAAAATAAAACGACGTCCAAAAGCTGAAATGCCAAAGGCAAAAAAGACTCCAGCAGCAGAGGAGATGAAATATTCGTGTGGGGAGTGCAGCCGTAAATTTCCGTATCCTTCGGATCTAGATAAACACATGATAGATAAACACAGCAACATACGTTTCGCCTGCGATAAATGCGACAAGTAATTTTGCTTACAAATTCTAATATCTTATAAAACTCAAAACATTATTGTCAATAAGTCAATGAGGAATGGCAGGGTCAAATATATATGCAAGATTTAATACCGGAATGAATGGTTCGTTCATTTCAGATTTGGCTGTGCGATTCCACCTTGATTTATTGACAATAATGTTTTGATGGTCGACTTTAATGCTTTTATATTCATATTCTAACTTGAAACGTCTTATTCCTTTTAGGACTTTCCCACAGGAAAGGAATTTAAAAAGACATCAGCTAAACATTCACACGTAGAGTAGAGTCTATTAACCGTAAGGATGATTTCAACCAGCAAACCACAACCCAACGTTCCACCAAGTAGTCATGTGTATTTAAAAAGTTTGAAATGGAGCAGACATGAATGATTTGCTTGTACAAAGTTGTATATATAGAAAAGCTGGGATTGGGTGACAGAAAATTGTTTATCTTATTGAAATTTTTGCATTTGAATGTATGTATTGATCTAAGGACTGCTATATTATTTGTTGATTCTCGTTATTGGTGAGATAAATGCCATCATTCACTACGTACGTACCAGTATATAAGGTGTTCTATTTAAGTTATAGTAATACTAATATTATTTCTCTTCCAAGTCTCTTTTGTATAAAGGATTCACGGATGTCGTGTAACGGATCAGGTAATAAGACTTTTAGAAAATAGATCCTTGTTTGAAGGATCACAGTTAAATTAATGTGTATTGGATTGCACATGTGTCTATGTATTTTTTATCCATTTTTACTGATTATTACTAATTAAGTATATCCTTTTGGTTCCATAAAAAAGAAACAATTTTGTATGTAAAATAAATCTGGTTTACCATTGATAATTGATTGAAAATTGATGACGTTATATGGAGTTTGCAGCACAAATGCCCGAACTGATTGCATAAATATTATAAACCTCTTGAAGCAGCAGAAGTCAATATTCAGGCTATATTTCCCAGAACAAAGTCAGAAGAGAGAAAGTTTTTGATGAGATTCTAGAGAGGCATAATAGTATTATCATAACCTTTTGAATAGATCAAGTTTAAATGAACATAGTTTGCATATTGTGAGAGCTCGCTGCACTCAGCACCGTAATAAGTTTTTACAAGCAATGGTTTAGCTAAAATTGATACTTGCTGATGTAATTTGACATTTTCAATCCTATCATCTTTTAAATTTTACATTGCTAAGACTAGGTGGAACGGTTTGAAATGGACCATTCCATAGTATTTGAATTTTATCGAACTAAGCTCATATAGTAGTGAAACTGAAAGCACGGATCGGAGAGCCCCCCATTCACTACAGAAAAGTTTCAGGGAGATGAGGACTACGGATATATCGAACTGTGTGGGCAGCAGTTGGTGGAACGTTTGATGGAGGGTTGTCCATTGTTCCAACGAAACTTATAGGATTTGCAATAACGCTGGATCTGGATTGACGGAGAGCTCATTTGGACTGCAGCAAGAAGCAGAAGAAGCAGTAGCATCCCTAATTCACAAACGTATATTTCATACATTTTTTAGGCATATCGCTATCATAACCTCGAGTGATGGTACGGCCAAGTGCGCTTCCTTCGTACAACTTTACATTATTCCGCTGCTGCTTCCAATACCAGATAGGTTGCAGTTTTTAGTAAATTTGTGCTTTCAGTAGCTGTGCATATTTTATGTTCGACACTTTAACTACTCTTAAAAGACCAAAAATTATATCTTGAACAGTAGGGGAGCGCTATGAAAAATAATGTACCCCTGTGCTGTGCTTGCCTCTATACAAAATGCATAGCCTTGGACTACATAGACAGTATATATATGCATATGTGATATAAGTGTGCAAACAAAAATAGATATGACGACATAATTTAAAGCACCAAATTGTCTTTCACTTCTCCTTTCTGGCTGCCGTATGTTTTCTCATGAGTAAGCAAACCTTACATTTATTTGGTTGGCGCGCTGTTAGTTCAGTGGGACATGCATTGCATTGAGAGAGAAAAATGTAAATATGGATGGAGAAATGTCAAGTAGTGAAGAAACTTTACTATATTTTTTCATTTGTATATTAGTGCATACTCCTTCCAGGAGCAAGCCAATATTGTATATAGGGCTGTGATCTTTAGAAAGCTAACATGTATGTCTGTCTGTTTTTATATGTCTCCTGTACTATTTATTTTTCTAGCTAGTCCAGTAATGCCAATTTGGGCTAAAGCAAAATTGTTTCTATAAATTGCTCTCTGCTAACTTAATCCATTCTTTAGAGCAGCATTTGAGCCTTACAGAAAATGTGTAAGCACGAACGTGACAGTGCGTAGAGGTACAAAATAATAAATGAATGGCAATTCTAATAATTCTTTGTGTATTCTCTTTTTTCTTATAAGCCCTCACGGAAGTCATATAAACTTGCTTATTTCCTTAATTATTCATCCATACATGAATGAGTAGAGAGACTTTCATATCTAGACTAACTGAAAAAATCTCTTTTATATTTGTTACTTATGCATTGGCCTTGAACCCTCCAAAGAAGAACTTTTGGGAAAATAAACATAAAACTATGCAACTCCTATACATTTCAAACAGTCATTACTACGTTTGCTATTCATTTTCTTTACTTTAGCTATAAATAAAATTGTTAGTAGATTTTTTGTGCAAAGCTTTCCTAAAGTTACTGCAATCTACCTATTGAAATAAAAAAATCCAGGATTTGTAGTTCTTTTGAAGAATACTAAAATGAGAATGCTGTTTCAATTCGGAATTCAGTTGACTTATCTTTTTTTATTAAAGTCAGAGAATAAGTGTTCAGGTAATTCTAAACCGGATACTCAAGCAAAGAGTCACACTGCTAACTACGGGAAATTCTTCAAATAATATGCGTACTAATTGCTGCTTTCATTGCATATACACATTTTTTCTCTTTTCTTTCTGCTTCCACTGTCATGCTACTTCTTGCTCAGTTTTGGCAAAAAAAATACTACGTCTGGTCGTGTACAATTTTTTGGTGCACTGTGTAGAACACTTTAGTACACTGTGGTTTGCGTCTTGTTTCTTCTCTTTTCCCCCAGCAAAACGGGAATATCAAATTGGTTAGATATATGCGTTTGTTGCATGCGTATAGATTGTTGTGTGTTGCTGCCGTAGTAGCTGTATTTCACTTACATCCTTGTATTTACTCGTGTTCTTCTTCTCGTTTTGCTCCCGCTGCCTTTCTCCTCGCTTTTTCCACTGTACTGGCTCCCTTGCTCGCCGCGGATGCCTCTTTGTTAAACTCAACTGCTACTCGCACTCAACCACTATCACTCTCTTATTTTCCCATGCATTTTCACCGTAATGCTGCTACTTTTCCTTTGCTGAGCAATGGCTGAGACTATTCCATTCCACTATATTCCATGCTCTTCTCTCCCTGGTCTGTGTTTTTTCGGTTGTGCAAGCAGCAGAGTTTTATTATGAATACGGTAGAGCCAAAGCTGCTAGCTGGAAAGAGAGGGCTACTGCCGTTCGTCTATTCCCAAAACCCCGCTTAGTTTCTTCTGTCAGTCTGATTTCAGATTTGGTGATGTGACATACTACATGAAGCACACGCTGCAATAAATATTTCATCTTTTTTGTGAGGAGCTCGGGAACGACTCTTCGAACGTACTAAACAGTCAGGATAAGTGAGTTTTCTCTCTGTTTCCTCTTCAATAAATGTCATAACTTGCATTTACGCACGTCTTGTGATGATTTTCTTTTCATTTCACTTTTGGTGTCCACCCACACCCTGTTGAAAAGAGTGTAAAAAGGCGAAAATTTCTTGCAAGTATGTTATAAAAGACGAACTGTTTAGTGTTCTCAGTGCCATCGTAGGTGCGCTCAAACTGTTCTGTTTTAACTTTTTTCTTGTGCTCTTTTTAAGTTGTCCAATTTGGTGAACAGTGGTTTGTCCTCGTTTTCGGTACAGAGCAAGCAGCTGTGGTTGCAGTGTTTTGCTGTCATTTGCGATGCATTATTTTGCCGAGAACAATCTCTCGATGACGAAAGTGTGATATCATCGTTTTATCTTGCAGAGAGAGCGTAAATAAATACCAACAGAAAAGAATCAACTCTTGAAAACTAATTGAGAGACTCCTCCAGAAACGAACGAAATAAATTCTTCAGCTTTGGCAAGAACCTTTTCTTTTTTCTACTCTCCGATCTTCCACTACTTTTCTACTAGTAGGTCAATCAAGAGGGATCCTTTTGATTGTAGTCCATGTTTATGTGTTTCTCGGTCGTGGCAAATAAACAAACAGATCTATTTTTGACTTGATCACGAGTGTGACTGTATCTTGAGTTCTCAGTGCTCTTTATATTCTCTTGTCATGCTATACGTAATCATGGAAAGAGGTTCAAGCACTTTCATAATTAACTAGAGAGAATGAACAGAAGGGCACACAGTGCATCAGAAACTAAGTATCTCTCACCAAAAAAGTAAGGGTTCCTACAAAACTCGTGGGTCTATTTACTCACTGGTACTTGTATGAGAATTTCTCATTCATTCGATACCACTTGTCGGGACAGGAGTACCAGTATCTCAAGAGCAGTGTCCCGAAAGCCGATTCTTTGATCTCTCTCCAATGAGCAACTGATTTTTACTCAAATCACTGTTTTGCGAGCGCAAAACAGGTTGGCTTTGTATTGTCTCGACGTACTCCACCAAGTAACCAAGTGTTAACTAAGAGTCAGGGAGTGTAAAATAACTACTACATCTTCTGGTCAAACTTTCCATCACGTTTGCTGTAAGCCCGTTTTTGTTTCCATGAATGATTCATGTCCTTATAAAAACATACCTACAAGACAAAGTCTCTAGCGTCATTACTCATCAATATAAACGAAAATGTGACTAAAAAGCTGCCGTTAGTCGCGAGAAATGTATTCAAACTATAGTAGCACATTTTCTTTGATAATAATGACCAGAGAGATTGCGATAGTCAACTAAACTAAATCTCTACTGACATTGTGTAAGCATATGTAGCAAAGGCCGACAAACGAAGAGAAAACGAACTGCTGTTGTCATTATTGGTGGTGGTTGCTCTTGTTCATATACATATATAGGGCCACATACCGGTTCACAACAACTTTCTCCTCATTAGTTATTCAGTAAGAGTAACTTTTCCTAGGAAAATGAGAGAAAAGGCAAGGCTAACCTATGTTGCACTGCATGGCAGTTTCGTAATAGTAATAACATCATTATGGAACTATAAGCTCGGTACATTTTACCAAGCTAGATCAATTATGCATGTGGCCATGCATATTTTTGTATATAGTGTTTTAGACGCAGCTTCGTTTAAAGAAAAAGGATGAAGACTTGAGTCGTGAGATTTCATTACAAGTGGAGGTTACATACAACCTATATATAGGGCCACGCAGAGCAGTGAATCTGCTTGTAAAACTTTCTCTGCAACAATTCCAGACTCTTTCAACGCAAGTGCAATGAGTGCAAAGCGAATGAGCGGCAAAAGTAGTAGCATCACGAGTACACACACGAGACATTATCCTTTTTGCGCCATATGTTACAGAACAAGTCGAACATATGAGCATACGCAAGCAATTTAGCAGGAAGTGCCTACTGTGCGAAATGTGTACTTTTATCGTGAAATGCAAAATTAGAAAGGATCTTTGTAATAAAAGATGGGATACACAACAATGGTTGCATGAATTAAGTGAACATTTACGTTGCTGAATCTCTTTGCTCTCGGGCCAGTTCAATATTGCGCAGCAAGGAATACATATGACCATTGATATGTTTATATTTACACTTACCTTATGTGAAAGTTACAAATCTACCCTGTTACTGAGGTCGTGTACTGTTTATATATAAAAAACAGCAAGCAAACTAGTTGTATAATGGAACAAACAAAATATTTGACAAGGCTGTTGCTGACAGTATCTTTAGTATATTCTTTATACAAGAAGTAGCAAAAAGTAAATATTTTGCTTGCTGCATTCTTAATTCGCAAATAAATCAAATTAGTGCAAGAGACATGTTTCATACTTTAGTAAAATGGCACCAGACCAGTTTGTCGTATTGACTTT
>CM056168.1:45175152-45302298 GCA_029691765.1 Entomobrya proxima | reverse complement strand
CAACGTCATATTGACGGGAGCAGTGGCATCATCAATAGCAATGAAACCTGCGAATGTGGTTTGTCGAGTTACCATCAAATAAATAATATTTTTGCGATGGAAATGATTACGAGTTTCTTCATGATAATACTATATTCCATTTTCTGACCATTCATAAAGGATTTATATATTGATTTTTATTTTTGTTCGCTTCATATCCTTTCTAGATAATGAGAATGGTTATCATCATACTAGCGAACCATATAGACAATCGTAGTATATTATACCTTATATGTTACATAGTAAAATCAGGTATGGTATTACAACAATAATATTTTATGTAATAGTAAATAGCCAATACGCACTATTATTCTAAGCATCTATAGGAAAACAATAAAATGTATATTTATATATTTGATCGGAAGTACATGACATTACAAACGATAATTTTGTGGCTGATATTTATTGTATTTGTAATAATTCGTACTGCAGATGTGTAGGTTTACCTTGATTACAAGCAGCCCTGTTAAACACATATAATTTTTTATCAATTAGAAGGGAACTTCAAATAATATATTCCATGCTTCTTGTGTGGCTTTTGGCTTTGGTTGGCTTCTGAGAAAAGTCGTGACGACCATTATTTGGAGGCAATGATGAAGATTCGTTTAAACACAAGAAGAGAAGGGAACGAAATATGAAGATGAGCTTCATTCATTATATGATATAGTCAAATCACCATCTCTTGTTTGTTCAAGTCTACGTGTTCAGCATGGGAAACCAAGTACAATATTAAATTGAGAAAACTGACTGACTAACTTTGACAAAAGAAAATTACACAATCACAATTTAGAATCTGAATAATGACGATGATTATGAGGATCTACAAAATATCTCTGCAGTATTAATAATAAACATTTTGTATTTAATGACACTCTTCCCGTGGAAACGTTCCTTGTTCATTTCATTTTTTGTAATCTTTAAGTACAATAATTACGAACTAGTCCATTAATTCATACTATACCAAAGTGAATAGTTTATGGGCAAATACATACGTTCTCTAAATA
The DNA here is from genome assembly GCA_029691765.1 of Entomobrya proxima. NCBI lineage: Eukaryota > Metazoa > Arthropoda > Collembola > Entomobryomorpha > Entomobryidae > Entomobrya > Entomobrya proxima. Next base: position 45,301,255 of record CM056168.1, on the reverse strand, counting down.
AATATTTTTTTTTACATTACATTAAGCTATTACTTAGAACCAGCATATTGATCATAGTGATAATATATAGAGATATGCCAATGCTGATAATGCTTTTTATGCTATAAACTTAAATATAATAATGTTTAGTAAAAGATCTGCTACTATGGATTGTCAGCAGTCGAAAAGAGGTGACGCTGATCTGCTTAAAGGACTAATGTATAGCCAGGTAAGCTGCTTCCAAAATGAGAATGGTGATTGCTGCTTGTGGCATGATGAAGGAGTTGCAGATGATGAGGGATGTGTTGGTTGTTATAGTTCCTTAAATGGGGATTATGAAGAAATGCCACAGCGGCGGCTGCATCAGCAGCTGCCTCCTCGGGTCTGACATCTTTCAAATTAAATTTAATCAAAAATATGTTCCACAATAAACTTAATTGGAACGGACTGACAGTGAGTGGAGGGTCTCATACCCAACCACGCTCGTTACTTAGAGTTTTCTTGTTTAATTATAAAATATGAAAGGTATTGGAGCAAGTAATATTATTATAATGGCAGTAATCCCTGTTTTCCTAAACCCATACATAAACATAGATTATCGATAAACACATTAATCTTACCTAGAATGTACTATTACATGGATTTGTAAATCAAGAAGAAAATTTTACAGCCCATATTTGCCTAATAAAAAAGACCGTCATACATGAAACCGTAATTAACCCTTAAATGTTGTATTATACAAGGAAACTTGCATTTCTTTGATAGATGCGAAAGCTTAATTATGAAATTATTTGAATATGAAAGTGACACTCTAATTTAATTTTAAGTAAAAAGTAAACTATTCTCATAAGTAAAACTGCAGTTTCATAAGTTGTTTATCCGTAATTAAAAATGTGTACGAAGCTGTAAAGGTCGAATTGCCTGCAAGCTGGTTAGTCAAAAGTATGATAGAGATTGCGACACTAATATTGGTTAAGATTGAAATTTAAACCATCTATACAACATTAATTATGCATACAAAAAATCGTGATTATACGGGTGTGATTATGGTTAATGATTACGGATTATGATTAACATTAGACTTCGGGTCCGGTACGCCATAATATGATACGTCTGCTCCTATTTTGTTGTGCTGTTATACAGAGTATGCATTAATGGCGGTACTTTATATAGTGTTATATAATGTAGTGTGCAATTTTCATTATTCTACTTACATTAGCGTCACTTTTTGGTCTTTGAAATATTTCGCTCAGCATCTATGAATAATGCATCAATCTTTCAATTTTCAAACTCAAATAGATTTATACATTTCAAATTATATGTTCAAAGTCATTTTTGGACACTTACACTCTCGTTGTCGTGATCCTAATGGACAAATCTTTTCGTGTTCGGATCGTTCCTTCATCGTAACAAATCCTTTGAAACAATATTTGCAAAGCTTCGCTCCCATCTTGTGTTCTTTTTCGTAATGCTCATTCAGTAGCAGCTTATCACTTGTAGCGTAATTGCATGCTCTGCATACGTAATCTAAATTATGATCAACAGACAAATGAGTTGTAAAACGGTCTCTCCTTAAAAACCCCCTGTCGCATGGAGTTCCATCATCATAAACTCGTCCGCATATAATTCGTCTGTGACGTCTCTTAACGACGTCTTCATCAGAATCTGTATATTGAATGTGTTGGTCTTCGTCGTCATCAGAGTCTGTGTATCCCGATACTTCCATTGGGTCATAAGGGTCGTCAGCAGTGTTGAGTTCATCAAAGTTCTTTTCAGTTGGGTGCATGTGTGTCTTATCTGTTTCCGAACTATCCTCTTCCTGTGACTTAGTGTCTGGAGCATGGTTTCCATCCAGCCATTGACTTGTATCATCTTTTATTCGTTCGGTGCAGTTAGAACAGGATAAGCCTGTCTCGCACAGGCTTATTGCCGTCTCCGTATGTTCAGGTAGTATCATGTTTATGATCTTTATGACAACGTCACCTTCAGATATAATTTGAAAGAATGATAGTGCCGCAGTAACTACAATGTTCCCTGTAATCGGTATCATACTCAAAATAATAAATCATAATAATATTGATAGTGAATAATTTTTACTATAGAATCCGATACCTGGTCGAATTTCAACGAGTTTATATCGAATCCTGTTTTTGTCCAGTTGGGCACGTGTTAACAGGAATGACTGTTAATTATAAAGAACACAGTTGGTATTACAAACATTACCTCGTTCTACCTTGCCGTGCACATTACCATTTCTGAGCAAATGCTGCAATCTGTTTCAAAATCAGACCCTCTGATGCCCCGGGAAATCAGGTCATTCAATTTCTGTGATTCGGAGGGTGGGACAAGAAGCCTATGCGTATGACATACATGTAAAAAACGTAACAATGATTAGCGAAAAATTAAAAAATAAATGCATGCATGAAATCGGTGATATTACATAATGGCCGGATCATTCCCGTAGTTTACTATCATTCTGTTTGCTAGGTTTTTTACACGTGACCCTGGAAGCACACTCCCCTTAAACATATAATGTACCATGACATCATCAAAATCCTCTCCATTTTTATTTTTAATGTTTAGTTGGGCACATTCTGTGCTGAATATGTTGTTAGGCTGTTTCTCTTTCAATGATATATTTGGCATTCGATTTGGTCCAAACTCTGAAAACATCTCTTCCAACTGATCAAGCAATATCTCATACTCAGTTGATCTGCGTTATAGGGTAAATAAGTTTATTATTGTATCATATAAATGAGTGCATTATCACATCAAATAAAGCAAAATCTAGATTCATAAATGAAACTAATTACGTTTGATAGGCTCTGGTCATATTTCCCTGTATTGAGTCAAGATCATCTACGTCATCAGTCTCAGTTAACTTAGTAATGTTGAAGCCATCATGCAATATAGATTCAAGTGCAATCTTTGTGGTTTCATCTTGCTGTATTGTAGCATAGAAAAAATTCGAAAGCTCATGTTGGACATCCTCTTCTGCAATATTTGATGGTAAAAGTCGAATGAATCCCTCATGACTAAGCCTTGCAGTTGACATTGTGTAAACCCATTGCACAGCAGACTCTCTAGGCAGCAATATGTGCGTATTTTCATCATTCAATTCAGTATTAAGAATGATTTTGCGTTGTGGCAGTGAGCGTCGAGTCACATCAAATCCACTCTGTTAAAAATTGCATATTAATATTAAGTCGAACATTATGATACTTTGCTGAAGAATTCCCCATATTATTAATGCTTTAAAATTGACTTGTTTCAATGTTTCGACGATTAGCAATCTAGTACCAGGTTTACATAAATCTGAGTCTAAATTTAGTCTGAGCTAACTGTACGTAAAAATTATGCGCATACTTTTGAGCGTATAGCGAATTTAGTACACATTAAATCCCGTGGCTGACTGCATCAAAATTCCAATAGTCGCATAATAGCATATGTACTTTATTTCAGTGTCCGGGTGGACACGCATTTGCAGATATTTTGCATAGCATAACATCAAACTCTGCATAGCATTTTAACAATATACACTGTTTTTGCAATTAAAGCTGATTTTTTTGCATTGAATGAACATTTTTACAGGAATAGTTTTATTTGCAAATAGTTTGGGATAAGAAAAATAAGCCCTGTCCTAATCTGTTGGATAAAAACTTAATTATCTAATGAGTGGAAACTTCCCTTCCTCAATATTATGGAGTGACATTTCACCTCTTGATACTTGACTGATAAGGGTGCATGAGTTTCGTAAGAAAGCTGATTGCAATTCTTAAGAAAACATTGAAAATATATATTAAAATATTGAAAATAAACAATTGCAATTATTGGACAGTCCTAATAATAGTTGGGCGTATGGCAAATTTTGTTTTGTACAAAACCTATACATAAGATATTTTTTGTTAGGTTTACAGTATTAACACGATGACGATGATGTGTGAATAAATTTTCTTACCGTTATAGTGGATGGTCCTGGACCATTGTCATTATCTGAGGGCCGCACATAGTCTTCGTCTATAATAAGTCCTCCAGAACTCTCTGACATATTGTCACCTACTCCACTGGGGTCTTCTATGTGGTCTCGAGAACTTGCCAAACCATTATTGTCGTTCTGAAAAAACATGTCAGGTCTGTCCATTTTCTCTGTTTCGTAAAACTCATGCTCTAAATATTCCTGATTGGCTTTGGTGGCATCTGGTTTCAGCAACCATGGCTCTTTTTCGTCCGGATACGATAAAAATGGAATTTGACTTCTCAGTGGAGGAATCTTTGCTGCGGCCATTTTTCTTGAATGTGGTGTAATTTCTTTGTTCAGCTTCTTTCTTTCCAGCTTTCTATCCCGTCTTTCTTTTACGAATTCTTCTGGCTCCCACGGAATGAGAATATCACTTGACTTTTGTTTCTGTTTCCCTTTTCCTTTTGATTTACCCGGTTTATATACGCAATCAAACGTCTTATTAAACCCTGCAACATTTATCCTTCCATAGTCATTCTCGTCTGCACACAAAATTGGATAAAACGTGCCCAAGCAGAGAAATAGGTAGTACCGTTTTAGATCTTTACAATTTCCATATGGAAGAAAAATGGTACGAAACAATTGATTCGTTTTCCAATCTTTATAGCAAACCGCAATAGTTTTTTTAATAGCAGCCGCGGCTTCTGCTGCAATTTCCCGTAGTTCTTCTGGCATTATATCGTTTTGTTGTGATTTAGGAACAATATGATGCTCATTATAGTGTAGTATACATATTGAAGCCCATATTTTGCCTCCCAAATCTGTGGAGCCTTTCAGCAAGATGCTTAGTGCATTTGCGATAGAATGATTTCCGCATTCTATTTCAACTGGGAGCGCTATTCCGCCAAAATATTTAGATATCAGTGTGTAGCTTGCTCCATCTAGCTTGTGATTCTCTGGATCAAAGCATACACATCTCTCAGAAGCGTTGATTTCTTGCTCTAGGTTGGTTTCTACGTGAAGTTCTGTATATTTGTCCTGATTTTTCACGCGCACTGCCATATCAGTTTCCAGATATTCGAATGATACTAATTGTATATAGTCTTGGGTCTTTGTTACATAGGGAGTGAACGCTGATTCAACTCCGGCGACATATCGAAAGCTTACCGGAACGAGTTGATCTATGTGTGTTGTAGTGATAGCGGGAACAAGCCTGTCTTTCATTTTTACTAAAACAATTTCCTGACGATTCAGCCCTTGAACAGAAACAAACTTTGTCACCTTTAAATGCGGTTTTCCTGAAGCGTCTATCAGAACGATCGTTCGTTTTAACATATCGGATAACGTAACCAATAGGGCGTCACAAGCTAAATTTTGCATGTCTTCTCCATTTGTATTCCTTTCTTCATCATCTAATATCTTGTTCCATAATACTCCCAACAGTTTCGCCCCGTACAAATCAATGTTTTGCAAAATATGTCCAAATGTACACAAATACAATTCCATACCATATGACTCGCTTCCTGTAAGAAGTATGCTAATGGCTCTGAATGTCATGCAGAATCCTATTGTACAATTTATTGGAAGGATGTTCGGAAACGCAACGCCAATAGCAATCGACGCTTCAGCGTCGAACTTTCTGCTCTTAACTTTCATCTCAGTCTTGGTTGGAGCGCCATCCTTATCATACGTTGTGAGCTGAAACTTTGTTTGTGATATTCGAGCCAATGTTGGAGGGCGTAGTCTTTGAATCTGGTGTATTTCGTTGCAAACCAATTCTAACAAGTCACCAAGCTCTTTTACACACTTATTAGGGTGATTATGATATTGTCTCAAAATTCGCAAAACAGAAATTTTAGATCTTTCATCCATGATTAAACGTTTTTCTTATATTTTCAAGACAAAAAAGCGATGCAACAAGTATTCACTTTGGCACTTAACTAATCATTTCATTCGATTTTTACCAGTAATATTGCGTCGTTTGGACAGAATAATATCGCTAATTACTCGATAACGAAGTATGATGATTCATGAAAAATGAAAGTAATTAGTGTCATTATACCGAGAGAAAAACAAAATACCAGACAGAATGACATGCGCACGTTGGAAAGCATATAAGTAGTGTGTTACCATACAGCACAATATTCAGAGCAACCCAAAGGAACAAAAGGCATAAAAAATTATTACAATTTTGCACTTGGATTGCTATGCATAATAAATGCATAATTAATTAACTGGGCCTATGATGTAATCGAGCATGATTTAGTATAAAATTTAACTTTCGACATTTTTGTATATGATGGAATTCTAACCTAAACTACACATGTTCGACAAATAACATACATGAATACTGCTTTTTGTATTTTCTAAACCAAAATACGAGATAATTCTAATTGATTTGCCTGTCGTTTTTCTCGAAAAACATGCAAGAAGCGTTGAGAACGTTTTGAGTTTATGAATTACTATCGCAATGGTCACTGCTAAAAACAACAAAAAAATCGGTTAAATTCTTACTTGCAGGAGTTAAACAAAAAACTAAAAAGGAGGGAGTTTATAAAGCGCATATAATATTGCATTAGCGCATTGCATAGTAATTTTTAGCGCATATAGCTGGTATATTTCTCGAAAAATGAATAGGAAAACTTTTTTTTACATCAAATGCATAATTAAAGGCTAAAAATGATAATTTGGGTTGCCTAAAATATTTTAATTGATAAAGTCAAGAGTGTGTTCTGAGAAACATACAGTAATTAGTATGTACGTGATTTATAATGCATCTCATAATGCATTATCAGTACGTGAGTGGTTCTGTCCGGATATCGGTAAACAGTGCTTATCATTTATATATGCTTTCAGTATTGACGGAAGAATTTAAACAGGGACGCCACGTAGAGCATAGTTATTATGAAGAAAATGTTCAATTCATGTCACTATTTTGTCAATATCGTTAACTCTCTGTTTTTCTCGCGTAAGACGCATGCTGAATACAAGAAAAAACTAATGACTTTTGTAATAAAACATTGTCTTGTGATTTCTCCAACCTTTACACGTGCACAACTATGATTGATACACCAGACAACAAATGATCATTGTTATGTGAGCATCGCAATTGCTACGGAACATCTTGGTAGTCACATCTTGATAAACTCTAATCATGAATGAATTGCTGCCAAATTTATCTAATTTATTAGCCGATGCAATGGCAGAACTTGAAAATAGAGCAATCAAAATAAAAGATAGAGATTTAAAACTGGTAAACGAGGAGGCAAAATCCAAAAAATTAGCTAAAGAACTAGAAGAAACAAAAGATAAACTTAAGCTCTTTTCTGCGGGCGGCTGTTTATTGAAAACAAATCTAGAAACGGAAGTAATAGAAAAAAATAACAGAATCACTGAATTGGAAAACAAATTATCACGTGCATTGTGCTCAAAAAATGAGCTAGAATCCCGTTTTAATATTTTAAGTGAGTCCATGTTAACCTCAACCAGTGCCCTAGCAAGATATTTAAAAATTGAGCAAGGGAAAGTTGAAAAAAATCCCATACAACATTTATTATCTTTTCACGAAAAGATAAAGCTAAAGTTTGGTTTAATGGAACGAAATACAGAAACCACAAAAGTACAGTTAAATCGAACTCTGTTAGAAGCAACTCAGCAACAACTTGTTATTATGAAACTGCTCCCCGGACAAGATTTATCATCAAAACGTCACGGAGTGGATCTTATAAACAAAAAAACTGGCTACCACTGCTACTGCCTGGGCAGTTTATGGGACTTTGGCAACGGTCACTTACTAAACAAACATTTGGATTACATAAAATGTAAATACCCGTACAAGTGCCTTGTGTGCAAGAAAAGATTCCGCGCACAAGAACATCTTGATACTCATGCTAATCGTCATTTACTCATCCGTTCTATCACCAATTTGAAGGAAAGACGAGAGATGTTGATAAGAGCAAAAAATATTTGGTAAGTAACTTGCTTTTACTTTTGATTTACTATCATGCTAACTTTTTATCTATTATCTCGTTAGTGTGAGGAAGGCTATTACAAATATGCGTCAAGTGAAATGTCCAGTTTCCAATGTACATAGGATAAACCAATACCAAAGGCACAATGTCTACAATAGAGGGAGCTATCAGAAAAGGTAATATCTGCTACTCACATACCGACCTAAATCATATCAATTAATCAACATCCCGGATTGGGTTTTTTAGTTTTGGAGTGACAAGATCAACATCATTATATCAGGATCAAACATCGATTGGATACGCTACGCCTTGCACTACGTTGCAGAAAAACTCACCAAGAAGCCCCAATGTTACAAAGAACGCTTCAGATGATGATGATGATATGATGGTTATTGCACATATTAGATTAGGATCATTGCACGATGATAACTTTGTTTGTAAGACATGTAATAGGAGTTTTAAAAGAGCATACACACTAAAGAATCATATACGTAGGGTCCATAAACTTGAAATTGGGCATTCTGCAGAATGCAAGTTCTGTGGAACTGTTTTTCCAACCGGTCTTCAGCTAATTCGCCATGAAGTTAATTCTCATTTCACAAACTTATAGCGCTTAGTATAATGTAAATAATATAAAGTATTGCAGTTTTTTTATTTTCAACTTTATGAATTATTAAAAATTTTCATCCCCGTTTGGTCTTTTTATTACAAATAAAAAAATAATAGCGTTGTACATACACATGAATGTCTATATAGAATTTAAATGATTGTGAATAAAGATTAGTACAGTAATCATTACGATTGCACATTCAATATTTTTTCCTACGAAAAATACCACAAACGACCTACAAGTCAAGTAGCAAGTCAAGTAGTATATTTTACTAACATTTTAATTTAGTATTTTTTTTACATATTTCGCAAAAATCCAATTGTTAGAATAATTTGCAAGGCAAATTTCAATTCCAAACTTAAAGTCCATTCGATTTTGTACTAGTATGTACAAGTATAGTAGGACATAGCCAGACTACTTTTGCACTTATTTTCAAAATTATATACTAGAAATATATATGGTAATATATAAGAGAACTTGCAATATTTTCAAATAACTAGGCTAGAGACAAGTTTTCTGCCATACTGGCAAGAGGGGATTTCATTCAACATCTTGAATTTTTAAGTGATACACAAGCCTGACTTATAGGGTGGCGCTTAATTTGCAAGTCCACAATCCTTCTGTTTTATTCCATTTTTCGTCTAACATTTTTCCATATAAATGGTCTCCGTCAAATGACCTACAAGTCAAGTAGCAGGTCAAGTAGCATACTTTACTAACATTTTAATTTAGTAAAATTTTTGCAAATAAAAAACCTGATGTCATTGTGTTAATGTATGCTGATGGCATGCAGTAATTTTATAATAGCTATACTGTACCAGGAATCTTTCACAGTTGCATTGAATTCTTATGTGCATTGGTGTGTTTGATTATGTGATTAAAATATTGTAACTGTAAATATCCTACCGTAAAATGTCGTATTTTCTAGAAGTATTAGGAAATGGGATGACAGATTTCGGATTGATGCATAAACTATATACTACTACTAATCTGAAATTTTACTTTTGCTAGCTTAATTTGCACGATGTTTCATTTTTGTCAATAATACATACCTATTGATTGAATTATGATGAACACATTGGTTGGTTATACATAATCTTACATTGGGTGCTTAATTTTCGTTTTTTTTCGTGGGCTGTTAATTTTTGTAATATATCATAACGGTTTTAGTTGTATGGGATATGGTTGTCTTTCTTAGAATTTGTTAACATTGTATTAAGTTAATATTGCTTCAGGAACCACATATGTATGCTATCTTGTGACATTTGTTATGTTAGATTTTGTAACAACGACACTTTATGACGATTTTCTCCGTGTGCAGTTGATTCTCTTAACTATTTGCATTATCATTTAACACCGGATACTAACGATATTTTTATGCTTGAAAAGTATAATTATAATGCAATTACCCGAAATAGTAGGTAAACAAAATCTGGTAGTATCTAGTAGACGCTTCCATCTGCTTATCCATGCATAGATTCTTGAAATGGCGTTTGTAAATATTCCATGGAAAATGTTACCAACAAATTTGATTTGTATTCGTAGTAAGTAGGTGACTGATGCGTGTGGTTTATATTGTGCATGGTTGTCATTAAGATATGAAACCAATGTCATATTCTGGGATCTGGAATAAGTTGTAACATGTATATAAAATTCAAAGTAACCTTTGATCTTCATATTTTATGATTTCATTTGTCAGTCAAGACATTGTTGTCGATAATCCGTATCAGCTTCCAGCGCGTAGTCAAATCCGGTGCATTATAGCACACTGGTATTGCATTTACTCCAATTTTATCATGATTAGTTTCCATTTACCATCACTTACGGAAAGATTGCAATAAATCACATTATTCTCTCTGTCTATAAATGTTTTTGTTTTATATCAAGTAGGAAGAAACAAGAAGGCGAGCTTGAAAGTTGGAAAGTAAAAGGGTTTCAAATTCGTAGAGGTTGATTATTCATAATGTCCACAGTGGATCAATATGAAATAACGGCTAGATTCGGTAAACCAATTTTTAGTAACATTGTGTATATTGCAACTTTGAGAAGGGACGAAAAGCTATTTCATTGTCGAATTCGAGCAGAGTTTTCTAGCAACGCGGCGTATTCTGAAATCCCCATAACTGATCTTCAGAACATATGTCTAGAACTTATTAAGTTAATCTCTGGATTTTATCCGATAAAATTTAGAATTAAAGACCTTAATACGGGCAGTTCAGTCACATATCCTTGTGACAAGAAGAGCTAAATATATTAACTTTTATATTAATGTTTCAACGGTCGGCTAACACATACAAGTGCTTTTATATCACTAATTATTCAGAAATGTATTACTTCATCCCAGTAGAAGCCACAAGTCACTACATTTAGAGCAAATGGCTGCATATTTAGTAAGTGCTACCCTGCATAAATATGGTATGATGAGTATGTACAGATATATAGGCATTTAAAATTTGTGGTAATTTACAGCTTCAAGTATGAATGTGTGACGTCATTTGTCATCCCGTAGCCGATATAATCACTTCATCAACACTATAACAACAACACTTCAGCCTAATCCCAGCAGCGTCCATTCATTCGAGATTTGTATCCAGCAATTTGGATATTTTTGGGGTGGTTTCGTGTCCACGGGAATTTTTAGAGATAAATGAATGCATTACTTTAAATTCTGCACTTTATCATATATAGTCATTCAATACAATCATTTCAAGATATCATACACTGTCTCTAAATGAAAATGTCAAATGTAAAGTGAAAATTTGACGTGCATTTTAATAAGTATGCAATCGATTACAAAATTTCTCTTGAAGTTTCTGACATCGCAGTGAAGAAGATTTTAACAGAAACACAATGCTATTTAAAGCAAGTGTATATATTAAGCAAGGAAAATGCGAACAAGTCCAATAATAAATCTCAACTTTTCAATTTCTTGACTAACCAACCAACAAAATGTAGATTCATATAACCTTGGGTCGTCAAGCTTTTCCAGAATCCAATAGATCGCAAGGAATAAATATGCTGTGGAGGAAATTCAATGCAACACGAAAACTCGGCTAACTTGCGTTCATTCGGATTACTTGTACTCTCTGTGCAAGTTTCGTTCTAGGAAGCAGCTTCACTTTTTAATACACAGTATTAATGGTGCGACGTATCTTCGTCTAATGTCAGCTTACGCATAGTGCGTGCAGTATAAGATTAAGATGCTGGACATCAAAGCGCATGCTAAGGGAATAGTTTATGGAGACACAGATTCAGCATTATGCATATTCTAGTCTCTGGATAAGTCATATGGTTTTAATTTTTCGTGTGTGCATTTGTTATCGTTGTTATTAAAGTGTTTGTTCCTTTTTCTTTTATCGATATTTTGAATGTTGATGTTTCACCGATGAACAATATATACAATTAAATGAGTAAAAAGTAGCAACGTATTACCAGAGACAATAAACTGACATTTCTTCTAGTCTAGTGTAGTTTGAGTGATACATGTAATGTTATATTGACATATAAAAGGAGGGAAGTTGTGAGTCGTTTTATATTCGTTTCATAACAATAACATCACTTTAGAGAGGAATGAGAACATGGATATTCCACCATGCACAAAAGTTGGATCAAATCTAGTTGTAAGAAAGTTGTTTTATACGCATAATCCATGATGCCTGGTCTTTTTGTTAAATTGAATCCGTATTGATTTTTACACAGATAATGCAACAGATTATGAAATATTGCCAAGTAACGGACATTAAAACATTTAGGATGGTGTCAAATGATTTTTTATGGTACAGCAAGTTTGAGTGGAAGCGGGCAACAATATCCATTGGCGCGTATCCAGGTTGGGGAAACGTTTGTATAAAGAAATTATTGGAAAAATTCGAATCAATGGGAGAGAATGAAAGGTTTCAAAATTTTACATTAATTCAATGCTCACTTCCTACTGAAAATTCGGTTTTAAGTGCGCCTGAAACAAGATTTTGGGAAATTTGTGCTCCAAAAACTAAGAAACTAACAATTGACGTATCATGTAACTATACGTCGGAATCTCTTGCATACATAATATCAAATCTATTACCAGAACTGAGATATCTGCAAATTTCTGGAATCATATCTCGGCACAAAAGGATTAAATTGGAAAGTGTACAATGGACAGCACACAACAACTTGAGAAAACTTTGTATATTTGGCCAGTTACCATTTGAAAATTGGTCATTTCTGCAGCACTTTCCACAATTGAAGGTAATCATGTGACACTGATATTCGTAATAAATAACTTTTAATTAACACTTGTTCTCGATCTATTAGGAAGTGGAAGTAAGCCAGTGCTCAAATGATGGCCTAATAGAGGATTTAGGGAATTTGAGGCGTGATGGAATACATTTTCCAAATATTGAGAATCTCAACTTTTTGAATACAGACATGCGACTTTTTAATCTTGTTGACACAGGACTGAGATTGAAGGAAGTATCAATTCGCGTTAATTATATGAGACACTATGAATCTCGTATAAGGGACGTGTTAGCTTCACAGATAGATAGTTTACAGAAGCTGGCATTACTCAGATTCATAAAACAACCATTTTCTGTAGTAGGAGACGATTTCATGACAGTCAATTTTAAATCGTTGACACAATTGACACTTTTTGGCAAGATGTCATCTAATTTTGACTTTTTATTTCACATGCCTTCATTAAAGAGTTTAGTTGTTGATTTATACTGTTTTTATTCGGATATAAAAAACGTTTGTCGTACCAAAGACGTGATGATGAACAACTGGTTTTTGCAGATAACATATTCCGCAAAATTGTCAGAGCACTTTATCCATAATAACTTAAAGGCACTCCAAATTGACTTTAAATTTAACGAGGAAAGTATATTGATTTTGACAAAATGGTTACCCAACATCACAACGTATGAGTCAATAATTGAAGATAATACCATCCGTGTAATTTATCAGCGATGGCCTTTACTGGATAGACTAGTGTGTATGTTGGGAAGTGAAGTTTCACACAATGGACTTTTTGGGGACAATGAAAATCTAACGTCAATGAGAAGTAATACTTTATACTGAATTATATATAAAATTTAACATGTTAAGCTGAGTGAAATGAGTAATGTGTTCTTTCATCTTTTGAAACCCTTTTAGATCTGTCCAGTTTTAAGTATTTTTCGTTGTGCGATACTTCTACACTAGATGACAATACTGCAGATGGATTTGCTGGCATTTATAACTTGTCAGAGTTAGAAATTTGTGTTGCACGCAAATTTTCCGTTAGCAAAGAGGACAGTTTAAAAGGTCATATTGTACATTTTAAAATATACCGGAATTATGGGAAACATAGTTATCAAGATTTAAAGTGTTGTCAGCGAAGAGCCTTACTCATTTGAAAAATCACTTTGATCTTCTTCAATATATCATCATGTGTCAACATATATCATCATATCAATATGTGTCAGCCTGAATGTCACTCGAAGTCTCTTGTGCCATGGGAGATTTTATTGAAACTGCATTGTTTGTTCCTTTGTGCAGCCAGATAAAGTGCATTTTACCACAGTGCAGTACCATTTTTTAACATTTTACAAAATCATTTGCACTGGGGTTTTAGTGTATCCGGCTTCTAAAGTTCTATCACTGGATGTAAACATCTAGAAATTACCACGGTTACATGGCGAGTAAGAAAGAAGCGGGTATTGTCTCTAGGAGCCCCAACAACTACTATGATGGGTTGTAAATCCTTACTAGTATATTCCTAATTATATTACGTTCAATTATATATTGCAGTATTTTAATGTATGCTTTTTTGAAATTGGGAAATCATTGTAGTAAGCTATTTGATGCACCAGAATGTATATATAAGAATGTAGTGTTGTATTTAGGGTTTTTAGTTTTTATTCAGAAATATACCGGGATACATTTTATCGTGTAATATTTGGGTAGTAGAAATGTTTTCTCAGACTCTTAGCCATCCTGTATTGCTATTTAGGGATTCATAAATCTAATTAGATACATGGATTGTTGATCATGCATCTCATAATGATGTTTTTGTTGCCTATCGGGATGTATTCAATTGAATTCAATGACTGCTGGTTTATGTACTACATGAAATATAATTTGGCGACCGATTTCCGCAATTGTTTCTCCTAATGTAGACATTGATGAAATATAATAATATATTTCACAATATTCTTTGCCTAATACTCGTCCTCTAATCGTCTTCTAATGCTGTACTCTAATGCAACAAATTATAAAAATAATAGCATGTGTTGCCTATAAATTCCTCGAGAGGAAGGGTACATCGTTTTGACGAGCTGTATATGCAGTTATTTACAGTAAAGTAAAATGTAATTAGTTATAAAAATTTGATGCGTGTATGAGGTAGAGTTTTTCATTCTATAACTCTGTATGTATTTATGGTTTGATAAGTTTTTAGATAAAGAAACTCTAGAAGGTAGAGAGAAATAGAGGTTCATTAAAATCTGAAAAAAACGGAACCAATTTCAGGTCCTGATGGTATTTATGTAAGCAAAACAAACATTTTCATATATCCGTGTGTATTTAACAATAATATAGGCAATCAAGTTCATTACAAAAGTATTAAGGTAGTCAGTTATATCTCCTGTCACCTTGCATAAATCTTGCATATTCTAATAAACTGTCAGTATTCTTTTGGCCACTTTGCCAGAGGTTGTACTCCAATACTACCATGCGAGAATATTGAACAGTAATGCGTTGACAAGAATAGATTTAGCCAAGACTATTTTATTTCTGAGTGGGTAAGGAGGTCGCGTTTGGAGTAGCTAACGTTGGTAGTCGTATGGGACAGAAAAGTATAGGTTGTTATTTTCATACTTTCAAAGCATATCCTACTTTCATTTGCATATCTACCTTTAGGAATACCAATCTACACTGTCAACTGGGCATTATCACACGCAAACCCGCTCCAGCATCAGCCGGCATTTGACTAAATATCTTTATGTAACCACCATCCAGTTACGAGCAGCTATTTTAGAAAAGTAACAAGTTGATTATTTTCAACCCATTTTCACTCAGTAGGCTTACAAGATTTTTAGGATACTTACAAGTTGAATTGCAACAAGTTGAGGTTGTAATCATTTTTTGAGTCGTTACACTCCTTGATACTATTCTTACTTCCAAACAATATAAACTGTGGATTATTGATATTTAATCTAACCTTTTTACATGCAGGCCAAATGCTTATTTGGGTGGGGTGTGCAAGGACAGTGAAAACAAAACGATGAAAAAAAATGATTTTCTATTGCAAGTATGAGGTAGCATCATTTGCTTGTTGCATTCCCAGGAGTGAAATTCTTGTAGAGCTGTATCCGATGAATCATATTGTATCTACTCTTGTACTGTCGAGATTCATGGATTGGAACCTAATGGGTTCGTGAATTGGTGGATCTAATGTGGAGTTTTGTAATAGAAATCTCTTTATGTCAATTTTAACTTTTATTTATTGTTGACTTAAATATACACAATTTCTCTCACACAACTCACGATCTCTGCCTGCTCAGCCAGCAGCTCTGTTCTATTCTTTACTCTGGAGCCCAAAAGGCTCAGTAAGTTTGGTTCCGTAACTAAATCCGTATTGATGTGAAGGCTGTTTTCTTCAGTGTGCTGCTACCTGAGAGTGAAGACATTTGTCTGTAGGCTTAGTTATAAATGGATGCGATGATATTTCCTGGCGGGTTTGCAATTTTTGTGTCGGCACTACTGTTACTGCTTTGAAAGAGTTGAGAGAGTCATAATGCTCAAGTAGGGGTTTGAAAAATTTATCCATATCATACAGAAAATCGAGAGGCCTAAAAGCTACATTCACAATCTTGTTACAGTAGCCTAAATGTTCTAATGTTATCGATTCGTGTTGTTGCATGATGGTCCATGTAGCATTAATATCAACAACAGTAATTGGCTTAAGTTCGAATTTTATTTCAGGGTCAGTGTGATTAAGTTTGTCGGTCTCATATGTAGTGCAGAGGTCTGTTGTAGTAACATTATTATAGTAAAAATGCGAGAGGCGAAAAGTTGATTTTATTTACATTTTTGATTCATATAACTTCTTGAATGCTCTTCCACACATTTGACTCTGTGGTCTCGTGAATTTTTCGGTTTGGTGTATGAATGCCTATGGCCTTTTTATTCGTAGAGTATATTTTATCTCTATGTTTGTCAATGTTTCTGACTTTTGGATACGAACAGTTGTGCTTTACATTTTTAGTTTTAATGGGGATGTATTGATATTTGTACATGCATTAGGTGATAAAATGGTAGTGAAAGTCTGATCTGTCGATGTTGCTACATATTACATTTTTTCACTGTGCACAGAAATAAGGCATAATATTTTATCCTTGCTTGTTGGCGTGGTTATCAGTTGACTTTCATTGGAACTTTGACATTAGAGGTTAAGGTCAATTAGTGTATACTCATTATACTTTTCAAGAAAATTAGTTTTCAATTTTTGGGTTGTAATGTAATTGATTAGTACTTGTTTTTTGTAATAAGGAAGATTGTATAAACGGAATAATAAAAACTCATACATATAGAAATTGATTGCAGATATTTCCATTGGACATGAAGTGTCTAAAGTTTCCCCTATATTTTTTATTTTTCTGATGCTGATACAATGATACCACGCTGAGCTGTACGTTAACAGTCTAATCGTATTTCTGCCATAAAAATCGCGGTGCAGAGAGGTTATTGCTGCTGTGTAATTTATAAGGATTTTGATTTGTAAACTGTGTGTTGCACTAGTGTTCGTGTCGTGATCTGAAGACATCTTTGATGATTCTTTGAATGATTTTCTTTGAAACTGCTTCCATCCGCATAATTGTTAAAGATTATTTGCTAAGTATTACTATTTATTCTACTTTGTTACATTCTAGTCATTAACAGCCATAAACGAGTTCTCATGAGTAATGAGTTTTCAAGAAACGATACAGCTAGAAAAGGGGAAAACATAGGATAAAAATAGATGTGTTTGGAAGCATACACACATTTGCTATTCAATCATTAGATTCTTTGGGCACATTCTCTGAATTTTCATGAGCTGTAAAGCCATGTGTTTTTAATAAACTTTTTTTCATTGCGTATTGCATCGTGTTAGAAACGATACAGCTAGAAAAGGGGAAAACAGGATAAAAATAGATGTGTTTGGAAGCATACACACATTTGCTATTCAATCATTAGATTCTTTGGGCACATTCTCTGAATTTTCATGAGCTGTAAAGCCATGCGTTTTTAATAAACTTTTTTTCATTGCGTATTGCATCGTGTTAGAAACGATACAGCTAGAAAAGGGGAAAACATAGGATAAAAATAGATGTGTTTGGAAGCATACACGCATTTGCTATTCAATCATTCGATTCTTTGGGCACATTCTCTGAATTTTCATGAGCTGTAAAGCCATGTGTTTTTAATAAACTTTTTTTCATTGCGTATTGCATCGTGTTAGAAACGATACAGCTAGAAAAGGGGAAAACATAGGATAAAAATAGATGTGTTTGGAAGCATACACGCATTTGCTATTCAATCATTCGATTCTTTGGGCACATTCTCTGAATTTTCATGAGCTGTAAAGCCATGTGTTTTTAATAAACTTTTTTTCATTGCGTATTGCATCGTGTTATGAGTAGGGCGTGTGTAAACGTTATGAAACTAAAATTTCGGCTTGTCTGTGGAACGCATTGCACATGTAAAAGTTACTGGTCCGTCTATTTTACCTCTTTTTTTACATTTCTGTGATGAAAAGCAACATACACAGTCCTAAAACCCATAAGCCTATGTTATGCTAAGAATAGTACAATTAGAATACTCATTCCAAAGTAGACAGATCCGTCTCATGAGCCAAACAACACACGACACCACAAAATTTACATTTCATAAATTCGGGGTTTGATGAATATACCAATACGCGATAGATGTTATGGTATAAATTGATCTTTTGATACTAATACTTCCAACGCTAGTCATGTTGTAACTATACTTGAGACAAGTGCTTATAATATTTAGAAACTGGAAGGGGGCCCGTTCCGGCACTAAGTGCAGGAATTTTTAACTTATTTTTATTAAAAAGACAAATATTTCGAGCTTCCAATCATACTTCTGCCACCATTCCCATGTATTATCCCATAGTGCCACCAGTCCCATGTATTATCCCATAGTGCCACCATTCCCACCTCAGTAACCAATATACCATGCCTACTGAAGTAGCAATGTGACACTATGGGAGAAAACAATGGTGTCCTCTACAGATCTGGCAGCCAGCCAGGTTCTTTGCTTATGTTATTGATTTGCGCATGCATCTCATCCGCAGGAAAAGAAAACGAGAAACATAATACAACATCGGTGAAAACCAGTGTAAATTCAGTTAAATCTAAGTTTTTATAAATGGTAAATATTTTAGATCAGCATAAATATGTCGTGGTCTGTTTGACAGAATCATTTTTAAACATGATCATATTTTTCATTAGTCACATGATATAATATGCCGATTGTAAGCAATTTTTAATATATTATGGTCAAAACCAACCAGCCTTAACTTTCAATAAACCAGATTAAATTAGATTGATTTTATTGCATGACTTGATTCAGCGGCTGTTTTCAGCGGCATATATAAAGTAACATATACAATACATTTATATCCTTATTATATACAACAATTAAACAATCATAGATTATTTCATTTATCGGTTCATGTTGTTAATAGAAAGTTTAGAGTTCAAACAAGGTAACGGTGCATGATTCGAGGAAGGATATCCTTAGGGTTCGCTAGCCATTTCATTATTCGCTTTATTCCCATGAAAAGGATTTGTGAAAACGAATCGAAACGTCTGAATAAAGCTTATTTTTCCTTTACGCACTCGTTGATACCCATTAATTATTTAAATCGTTTTGTCCAGATGAATTAACTACAAACATTTCAAAAGCTAAGCATAGCAATATAAGCATACAATTTTACGATATATACAGGAATTCAAATAAATGGAAATCATTGGATAGACCCAAACTGACAATATATCCATTAGAAAAGTTACAAACTGGAAACAAAAAGGAAGCACTGAAAGACTGCTTTCTTCAGTTCTTCTCGGGCGTCCTCTTCGTTCACATGCAACATGTTTGAGCAGTAATGCAACGGTTATTCATTGTATCTGGTTGGAGTGAAAATTTTACATACTGATCGACTGACGTGTTATACAATACAAATTTAGGGGGTGCACACCGGGCATAGTGAATCAAAGTAACAATGACGAGCTATAAAAATCCATTGATTCTTTTGTTGGCATTTGTTTTGCCATCACAAATATTTGCACATACGATATATCGGCAAGATTATTGTGAGGTTTATCCTGATATTAATGTCACCGGTGTTTTTGATAGAGCACTTGTAAGACCGACTACAAATACGTGGCCAAATAAAACAGTTATCTATAAACTAACAGACTCTGTGGACATTGGCTTTTTGGAAGCTTTGTTTTGGGTGTTTGCTGAGCTTGCTTCCGGAACATGTATTCGCGCTCTTCCACAAAAACCAGGTGATGATACTGCCGTTTCTATGATTAAAGATTCAGCATGGGGAGCGTTGTCGGGGGGGACACTTGGTTATGCACACGTCGGATATATTAAAGGATATCCTTTGGAGATGCACTTAACTTGGCCTAGTAGGGATACAGTCACGCACGAGCTCGGACATGTACTGGGATTGAGTCATGAGCATAGCTCATCTGATAGGCATGCTGAGCTTCGATATCCAGTGTGGTGTCCATCGACGTCTAAAATTGAAGAGGACAGGAAACATTTACACTATTATGATATTGGTAACGCTATACATTTAAAACTTATTCAAATTTGCAATGATATTTACTTTCAGGTACGTTTTTATTTGCTGTTTTTAAGGAAGTGTTACCCATTATGGATGCGGTTTTTGCATGAGGAGCAAGGAGTACAAGAACAGAGGTAAAATGATTGCTCATTTGATTGTTCTAAGGATGCTGCCGGTCGTTAGACATAATGCAAATTTGCATGAAATTAAATAGAAGGGTGGATTGTTTTTGAAAAAAAGTTTTCTATATTCTAAGTTTTCATATATAGTTCTTTACTAGGGCTCAGCTTCCGTAAAAAAACAACAAAAGAAAAGGAATGCACAATGTTTGCACGGATAAAGTCATTTGAAAGGGTTAACGAAGCATTGCGAAACTGTTACACCGCAATCGCAACAATGTGTTTTATGTTCATCCATGGGATGTCGTCAAAAATGGCGTTTTCATGTCACTGCTTTCTTTTGTCTCACGTTTGCGCTAGTGGGGTTCATTGTTGTTTTTTGGAACACTTTGATTACGTGATTGTCGCGATCTTTCCACACATATTCAGCAACTGCTGAATGACAATTACATAGTAAGTGCTGTTTATCAGACAGGTCCGTTCCAGATTGTATATACATTCCGCCACAAGAGCACCTGAGCCACATGGAACAATAATAACAATACTCTATTCAACTTCGCTTGTCTGGAGTCAAAAGACCCATAAAGCAAAAAAACGTATTAATACCATTGACATGGAGTTCCGTCTGTTTAACAAACGAGAATCGATTTTACGTAATGATTTTCGTGTGACAACCATTAGGAAATCTTTCCCTCACTTTAACCTATCTTTAGTCAGGCTCAATTTACATCAGCAAAAAATATACCATTAGCCTTTCGAGTTTTTCTTATATAATAGCAGCCTAAGAACATTAAAGTATCAAGTTACGCATGAAGATATTGTGATTACTTGCGCTTTATCATTTTAGTACTATGCCTCCATGTAGTTACTGCTTCTCACAAACATTTTGCACATCTCGCACATCTCACAAAATTTTGGAACATTTTCTGAGCATTTTCCAGCAAATTTTTCAACCTTATCGTTACATTCGTAAACTTCATACACAATTTCCTCTTAACCTTTCCTCAGGCTTCCAGTTTCCTCATTGCACTAATGTACTTGTACTTGCCCGTATCTAGAAAGACTCCCCTCCAATTTCCCCATCTCTCCATGACTCTCCTCCATTGTCCCAAACCCTCAAAGGCATCCCTCCACATGCACTTCAGGATTTTTCCCTAGTTTCATATTACAAACGTAATTTTCCCTTAGCTTGTTCTTCTATTCTCTCCCATGGTGTTTTTCTTTTGTTGCTTTCTTCTTCCAACGTTTTTCAATACATACTTGCATTACTTGCTTACTTATACTTGCATGTTCCCGTAAATGAACAATCTGCATGTCAAATGCTGATTCATTTATTCATTATCATTAGCATTATCATTTTTAATACCGTCCGTACGGCATTATATATTGTTGGTGTAGCAAAAAAACACGTCTATCTATAGGCCAGGGTGCCCTATCCTCTACTAATGTTAGCTCGCCAAGCATGGCTATCATTTGCTCGGTCACAGGGGTCGAATGGGGAGGAGGAGGAAGAGCCGACCCATACGCCTAGACAGGCCACGTTCGCAAGCTGAGCTACACTCGATGGCACTGCTTTCGGATCGGCCGTTTTGCAAATTTTGCAAAAGGAAAAATTGCAACAAAAAGGTTCTCTGGGGTAAAATATTTTTCTTGGCCATCAAAACAATAAGAAATTCCGATTTCCAAACTCCATGGCGTGGGTAGAAGGGGCAACCGGCTTTTCTGGGCGGGACTTCGCAACTTGGGGGGGGGGAACGAAGAGGAACACCAACCCTGGTCGTTGCCAACGAAAGCGATTTCATGCGAATGATTTCGGTTATCTGGAGTTTCTGGTGGCACGTCATCAGTAACAGAAACACGTTCATGCAATAATGAATATTTCTAAAGGTTTTCTGTCATGTATCGACTAGAGAGAAACTATTGCAACCGGGTGGCGTTTGATACAGCAGGGAATAGTGCATAATCTATCTCTAATGAAAGATTCAGTGTCTTTGCCATGGCAGGCATAAAAAGTGCTCATAACCAATTGAGTTGCCCAATGCGCCAATTATAATTATTGCTACTGCCTCGGTGAGTCCTTATGCGTAGGGTAGGATTGCTATAGGGAGGTCAGTAGTTGAGCAATAGATGGTCGTGTTCTTTAAACAGCATATACCGTTGAGTTTTTGTGGCATCTCCCAGAATAGTATAGGGCTTCTTATTGATCCGGTGTAATTTGGCAGTCTCTACTGTATATGTTGTTGCTTCAGTGGATTCTGTTGCCACTAAGTTTAGACCAGTGGGTTGAATTTTCCTGGTTTTATACGTATCACGTATGGTTTTGATGGACATATTCCACAATAATATATTGGCTCGAAAATGATAGTATATAATATTCGGCTCAATACAGATATGTATTTCCAATACAAACTTATGTATGTAATTACTAAGGCCAACAGTTCTGACAGTCACACACATTTTCTTGCAAAAATGAGCTATTATTTGCACTTGAGGCTTGGTTAAAGTGTTAATCGTGCATTCCGGCATTGATCTTTGTATAATTATGTTAACATAGTCCTGATTCAGATATTTCCATTTCAGGATGTGGTTCTGACATCACTTTGGCATTCAGTAACATCGACTTGGACAGTTTGAATCAGTTTTATGATTGCCGGAGCTGCAAATCGCACAGATGGATAAGCGACAAGGAGCTTTCTGGAGTCTTCACAACCCTTTTGGGAGCAGACGGAGCAAAATCAACCAATTTATTGGCATGTCGCGCATATTATCGGTCGGTAAATACTTGCCTTAATCTAAATCTTATGAATTTGTTTTATTGAAATATACATATATTATGCAGGTCTGGTGTATATTCGGGTATGCTATTTGGTGACGGAAAAAACTTTTATTGTGAAGCGCCAGCTGTAAATCGAAGTATTTCATGGAACACTAAGCTTTCTCCAATGAAATTTACCAGCCGTTTTGAAGTAATCCATTTCGAGGCTGGGTACAACTCAACCAAGTTTTCTTACCAACTCCATGAAATTAACCAGGACAATTTGGAACATGAAAACATGGCTCGCATTTTCCATTTTGCTGTAACATCAGGACGGGACCTAAACGGTGATTCAAAATCATCTGGTGTGCAATATATAGCAGTAGCTACGGTGGATGAGAGTAAATGTGGTGGTTCGTCACATAGTACTAAAGTTGGCAGAGTAACGCGATATGGAGACAAATTGCAGAGTTATTTTGGTGTCTGTGGCAAGGTTGAATCGCCAAGGATTTTCAAGATATTGGTCTGTATGGGTAAGTTTCGGATTCTCAACAATGTTTTTCATTTTCCACAAATTGCAATTGCACGATCATCATATTATTACGAATTATTAATAATATAAATTGGAATTAATAATATGCTATATGGAAGTGTACATACAAGTTTCATTACATAGGAAACATAAAACAATATTTTAATATACAAATTTTTATATGCAACTAGATTCTTCTTATGGTGACTCTAGCAATCTCATACAGATAGAGTTTGAGAAAATTTTATTTGAAAACAGATTAGGAATTTTTTAAAAATCGTGTTACCCAGCACGGGTGTGCTTGGTTTGCTTAAATTTAAAAATGAGTCTAAAACGGACAACATCCGTATTGGTGGGGCTTTCTTTCTTTTCTAATTTCACACAACAGTACTATAACACTATGAAGTGATAGCGATCTCTGTATCATGCCAAAATGGGATCTCGGGATGGCGGTTACACATTCATCATTTCGGGGTTATTGGCATTACATTACATACTTGCATGACAAATGATCCCTTCACAACCCTGCAGTATTCTACTGAATATGAATGAATGGATCTTTAGGTATTGAACCATGCGGTAAACTGTGTAGTGTAGAGTATCTTAAATACAAAGTAGCTTATCTTTTCCATAGCATCGATCCAAAAAGCATGTTGTTTTATAAGAGCTTTTAATTGACTGTTCTCAATACTAAATTTTATAATGTTTATAAGTACATGCGAAAAAAATAACAAATTTTTCTTGCTAGATTTGATTTTACGAGTGAAATAGATTTGGATCCATTGAGTTTGAATTTGCTGGGCTACACGTTACAATTTCATTTTTGAATAAATGAGTCATCGAGAAAATTGAATGTATTTGTAATCTAGCAATATGCTTCATCCGTGCAATATGATTCATCTGAACTTTATATAACCAAAAACATATCATATAAAAATACTTGTAGTACAAATCCGTTTCATTCTCTGTTTACAGAGAATACGCTGCAGGAAACTCCAGGAGTGGAGTATTTCTTCCCAACAGAGGTGAATATTTAAAAAATAAATGAACGGTGTATTGAATTGTTTGAGCATATGTCAACCTTCAAGATACTAATCTATTGTTTCTGTGTAGAATACTCCCTGGTTTAAAAGTATCAATGGGAAGCTTGGAGCTGGAACGCTTGTGGATATGAATGGCTATGTACCATGGAACTGTAAACGATTTTCTATTGCGTTGTCGAAAGACCGAGGCACAGATAATTTTTTATTTCATATTGAGTTTAGACTTGATGAGTTCCAAATACGACTCCTTACAAAACAAGCTGGCTTAACGACTAGTGCTGTTCTTGTTGACTCATGGTTTGACATAGACTACAATAAGTATTTTAATTTAGTTATCGAATGCTTTGAGGACGGTTTTGGAGTGGCTTTAAATCAACAATTTTTCACTGTTTTGCGAAAAACCGAGTATATGTCGCGTGCACGTTTTGTTGCGATCCGCGGAAACGTCCACGTTCTAGATGTAAAATTTCATAATCTCAAATAGAATTTGCATAACAGCTTGACACTAACCATACTCTGGGAATTTGACAAAGTAAATTTGAAAGATAACTAAGTAAGAAATACAAGCTGAGCAACACCTTACCAACTCAGGAATTCGTGTGCATGTAAGCCAGACTTTAATTGCAGGCAATACGAACTATTTTTATTCTTTTACAATTAGGCAAAGACACTAGTAGCATTGAACAAAAAGCCCTTGATTGCGTGCTTTATAATCAGCAGTCTCTTTTATCTTTTTCTCTCATTCTGCCTTCTGTAACACAAGTCTTTGTTAATTGTACCATATAAACAATAAACACTGATCCCGATTATGTTTCAGACATATTAGACATGGATATATCTCACTTTCCGTAATTGCACTGGCTATAAGAGACGATCGTAACATTCGTCATGTTTTTGTGTTTATTTATTGATACAATGCATGTCTCTTTTAAAAGTGGACAGACTTGAATAACGTAGCTTCTAATTACTGTACTGGAATGGAGCAAATAATAAACACAATCACGATCTGCTTTTATGTTTACTATATATATTTAAAGCAAAATAGATGCATGCAAGCAAAAATGCTTATTGACAATATTAACAACTATAACGTTCGAAAGTTGCTTGGATGGCAAGGACTTTCTGTTCTGAAGACTTATATGTAAGGCATATTCTGCTAAACGATGTGAAGGACGTAAATTCTAACATTAAATACGTATGAATAAATGGAATAATTGTAATACTAATTTTTCTTCGTTAAACCTCTAATGTCGTGTGCATAAAACTTGCACACAGTGCACATCAAGACGAAAAACAGTATATAGTAACAATGTAATTGTCACACATTGATCATCTGATAGAAAATGGGAAACATTTTAAACTAATTTTAATATTTAGTGGTATACCAAAAATGGATTAAACTTTTAAAAATATTAGTCCTGTTTTGTATATAGTCATGTCAATTGCAAACATGTTATGGAATTAGGATAAATAGAACTGGATTTTTTTGTGTGCGGCGTAGTTTGTGTGGGAAAACTTGTATGGTTTCTCTGTATAATCATTGAGTATATTCCTTATCGTAGCTGCATTATATATACGTATGTACGTCGTTGTAAGGGAATAATATAGGTTCACAAGCTGTGACGGGCATTCAGTTTTCACTCCCCTCCAATTCCACCCTTTCTTGTGATTGAACCAAACCTTCCATTCCCACCACTCAGTTATGAAACAAATTACCACCTTCTCCAATCTTGATGACCCAAAATAGGTGATTTGTTGCAAAAAAGCCAAAACGTCTTCTAAATATAGGTCTACTGTGTTCATTTTAAAAATTTCTCTCCACTTTGTTAGTAAATTTCTATCTGCACAGTCGTTTTTTTGTAAATTTGACTTTTCAGCTCCTCTCAATTTAAAAAATGCCCTATTCCATTCATGTATGTCATTTTTACTCCCTTCTATGGGTGCCCGTCACTGGATTTGAGCTTTTGCAATAACTGACGAAAAGTTGTCATTATTTTATTGGTTAATTAAAATTGTATAAATAAAGGTTTAGTCTGAATATAAAATCATCACGTATAAAATTGCTTCTCTTATTCGTTTCATTTTACATATATAAAGGGGCGTCGTAGGTATTTAAATACTACACGAAATAAATGAATACCCCCATTTTGCTAGGATACACTGCAATTGCAAGGTTTCCTTTTCAACGGATGACAAAAAATCGTTATTCCAGATCATTAACACATAAATTTTTGTATTTACTTGAGTAGTGTTGAATGGCAATAAAATGATGATGATAATGATTTCCGTATATAACTAAAAGTTGCAGTTGCTCGCAGTGCGTTTGCAGGATGTTAAAACTGGCATAGAATTGAATATCAATCCCCTTCCGATTACCCTGCTAACATATTTTTGAATATCCTCTATCACAAACATGATAATGTGTACAAAGTACACAACGTGTATGTAAATATTTTATCCTACACTGTTATTTCAACGTACGCACAAATTCTTTAAAACTCGTTTTCATTGCGTGTTCTTGAAGCGTTTAGAGATGACTAGTAAGAGATTGTATTCTCATGGTAGTATGCTTGCTGCATGTTCATATGCCCTCAACAGAGCAGTTGACATGGAAGGCTTGTTCATTTGAGCTACTTGTGTAATATCTGAGACATGTTTTGTTGTAGATGTATTTCCTCTTTTAACATTCCACCCTCCCCCCTGACTGATCTTGACTATTGCACTACAGCCACAATGCCAACAGACCGATAAAATTTATCAATACTTTGCTGCATGGCAACCGTTTCATACTTACATTGCCCTACACTTTATTCGAATGTTATCTCATAAGCAACTTTAATACAGAGGATACTGCATTGCATGTTCAAATACATATATTATTTCTCAGGATACGCGTAGTACGTACATAACGCATGCTAATCATGACACGATTGTTGCCTATCATTGTACTGAGAGATTGTTTAGTAACCAAAGATTATCATTACTCAGAAAGTTAATTTATAAACATAGTTTATCACTGCATCAAAAGTTATTGTTGTCAACCTATCTTTATAGATGCAACAAGAGTTATTGTAACCTGTGCTTGATGTTTAATTATACCATACCAGTTAGATTGTTACAGAGCATAAAATTTTAAATTATGAATTGAATTTATCCTGCTGACAAATGCTATACTAATGATCGAGTTGTCATTTAAGAAATGGTCTTCTTTATGGAAAATTTAAGAAGCTTTTAAAGGCTTTAAATAAAAGTTGAAACGTTTGCGCGCATTTTAGATAGGAAGCCAAGACCTTAACCTTTTCTGGGACTACATTTTGTATGCAACCATCCTAATAAATTAAAATCAATTTTTTGTATTTAGTATTCTAGAATATGGGTTTTCTAGAACTTATTGTGTGCACATTGTGGTGTGCATGCTGGGCTCTTCTAGTTGTTGTATAAAGCCATGCACGAACGCATTTTTCAAATATTGGATAGTGAGATATCATCACATAATCACATTCATATAAAGCATGACTGTCCCCTACTATGATTACGGCTAAAGATTTGGGGAACTGACTACTCCAAACTCTTTTGATTTCATTATTTTCAGGACAAAATAACCATTTACCAAAACTTAATTTCTAAAACATTTAAAAATTTAAATACTTCATTATGTTCTTAATTATTACGTAATACAGAAGCATACAGCAATACGGTTACTGTTTTTTCTATAAATCGAACCAAATTTGCTAAAAACTACGCATGTGGAGGTTTCAGTAAAATCAAAAGTCTTCTCTCATGGAGCTCAAACTGAGCTGAACATAAAATTGCTTAAATTTTGAATTTTTGGACTATACGGTTAGCTGTGAATTCATCTTATTCATGTCTATGCTTAGTTTACAAGCATATTAAAGTCTTATTATTCTTAAATGTACTAAAATTTCTCCCCATGTCTGCTTTGGCAAGCTTGTCCAAACCAAACAATCATGATTTAAAACTCTTTGATTTAACCAAAGCAGCATGCCTTTTATTGCTGTCGGTTTGGGAATGTAAGCGTTTATACAAATGGATGGATTTCATGCATTAATAAACGAAGACGTGTAACAAATTGGTATGAGTAGAAAGGCGGACGTAACGTTTATTGTCCAGTTAGCATTTAAGGGCCCATAACGTGAGCGTGTATTATCCACAGATAAGAACTTCACAAATATTTATACTATTTTCATTTCATGATTTTGTGCATATATATGACTGTTTATATATATAATTATGCATATAATTTTCAATTTTTGCTAGCTATGCAATTATGAATATTATACAAATGAGCGGAATCATGACAATTTATCTCTCCTATTTTCTTCTCTTGATTCATATTCTCTTCAGCGTAGCGTGAGCATGCTTCTAGTCATAAAATAAACTTTGTCTACCTCAGCCTATTAGCCAGAAGATGAAAATTAAGGGATGAAAAGCATTATGTAAACACAAGTCTACCTATACAACGGGAAAATGTGGTAAAGCTGAAGAATGGATGCGCTGAAAAACTGGAAAAGCTGGAGTCCGTGACTTGTGCGTGAGTTGATGCGTGGTACATTTTTTGATGTACACAGGGCACATCTGAATATTTTCTGTTATTGCTATGCATCGAGTGAACGATAAAAGTGTAGTTGTGTCGTGAGTTTTAATGTATCTGATTGTCTCTTCTGTTTAATCACATGATGAAACTTTATTTTTTAATTTGTGTCATTCTGGCCTCTGGGGGCTGCAGCCATTCTGTAGTCATTCGTGACAAAATAATCAATGGGTCTCCTTCTGAAATTGGCCAACATCCATATTACGCAATGGTAATGTATTTTGGAACGTTCATATGTGGTGGCAGCGTATTATCTGATCAACTAATCCTCACGGCAAGTCATTGTGTTCAAAACAAGAGCGTAAGTGAATTTATTATTGTGGTTGGCGACATATACAAATTTGGCGATGCGGACTCGAGGCAGGAATTCCAAGTTGAAAAGGTCCACATTCACGAAAACTACCGACGCATTATTAGCCGTGAGCACGACATTGCCCTTTTACGAATCAGTGGTAAAATGCGTTTGAGTTCATACGTGAAACCAGTGACTCTTCCAACGCAGAATCAAGCTTTCAAGGGTGATATGTTGGTTATGGGCTTTGGTCGTATTTCTGTTAACAAGTATATCTACCCGTTACGTCTGCATCATACTTTGCTGCATCAGATTGAGCTTGACGAGTGCAAACAAAAATACGAACCTATCATTATTACGGACAATATGATATGTACTGATACTGTAGAGGGTAGAGATGCGTGTGATTCAGATTCTGGATCTCCTGGCATTTGTTCACAGTTGGGCAAGCAAATACTCTGTGCTATAGTTTCATTTGGGATAAATTGTTCTGATCCGATGTATCCTGGTGTTTTTACAAACGCTGGCAATTATGTAGACTGGATACGGTTTCACATGAAAGGGATACTAAATGACGATGGGTAAGTAAAACATTCATATTGAACTTCCCAACCCTTTCTTTATACCAGTATAGCAAAGAAAAAGTAATAGCAAAGATAATGGGGAAAAGAAGTAAACGTAAGACACACAAATAGACAAACGGATAAACCCGTTTGTGTATTTGAGTCTTCGATACACGCATCATGTATTTTGACGAGAACGCATTTTTTTCTTGCGTTTCAAGCCGTGTGTACGTTCTGTTTCACAATCAGTAAGTGTTTGATTCTCTCCTGTAACATTAGTATTTTTCCTGTAATGCCATTTTGGAAAAGTGGGCAAAATTCATAGCAACAAAGGCTGGCGCAAACGGTTGCAAAATGCTACGCATTATTATTGCGTGCTGTTTATTAGCGGTAAACGCTGAAAACTTCATATGTGAGTTAAATGATGTAAGCACCGAGTCATCATTGGGTGACAGGTCAGGGAGCGTGACTCATGTAAGCCTGACTCTCTGGCCAGACTCAGTTGTATATTACAAGCTCGGGCCTGGTTTCGTTGGACAAAATTTGGAATACTTCTTAACTGTCAAAGATGAGTTTGAGACAAAGACAGTCATTAAGTTCGTAGAGGCAACGAGTCAGAGTGACTACGTCTATATATCGCTGAGTG
This sequence comes from Entomobrya proxima, assembly GCA_029691765.1. Taxonomy (NCBI): domain Eukaryota; kingdom Metazoa; phylum Arthropoda; class Collembola; order Entomobryomorpha; family Entomobryidae; genus Entomobrya; species Entomobrya proxima. Next base: position 45,270,345 of record CM056168.1, on the reverse strand, counting down.
GGAATGGGGCTGGTAAATTTGATTTGGGATTTCGGCATGGTGTTCAGAATTTGACAATTCCTGCCCAGTTTTTAAATGTTCCAACATTGCAGCATTTACTTGCACATGTAATTGGTTTACCACATGAGAGTGATCGGTTTGACCGCAATAAATTTGTCCATTTTAAAATGTGCCCACACAACATGGGGGTAAAAAATACGTCAAGAGAAGGTTTTCTATTTGACTATTATTTTGTGACACACCAAAGTTGCCCTTCGTAAGTAAATTGTTACCTAAAATTGAATGTGAAAGAGATGCACTTACCGAACATAATCTTACGAACCCTGTCTACTATTTTGTAAATTTGTGTTATTTTCTATTTATTGCAGATGCATTAGCGGGTTTCCTCTGACTCGCACAGGGATTGAACTTTGTGGGTATGACGCGGTAGAAGGGCTAAGCTTGCCATCTCAAGAGACAATAAATCGGATATATTCGGGACGTGGTTGCAAACGACACTACTTCCTACCTGGCTACATGTATAAGCAAGACCCCGAGAGGTTTCCTTCTTTTGGTATGAAAGAGGAAACAGGTGAACGTATACTGTTTTGCAGAATATTTCGAAACGGGTCGTATTTACCCGGAAAGTTTTCAACCAAGACGAATGAATGCACTGCATCAGAAAACAGACGTTCTTATGTGGAGAAAGATGCGTACGAACTATTTTACATTTCATCGGGACCTCCAGGATCCAAAGGGCAATACAAAATGAAGTCAATTTATGACTTTATACTGGAAGGAAATCTAAACGGGTCTATAGCTGGTGGATTCTTCAAACCAACCACGAAAGAACGAGTGGAGAAAAATTACCTGAGAATCACAAGAGTATCATTAGAAACTTCTGATTGTGGAGATGGCAGAATAAATAAAACACTGGATACTGCTGGCTATCTGCGATGGAGCATCGACGGTTCCGTCGTTTCCTTGTGTGGGACCACAAAAACCACCCAAATATACCATTTATTATCATGCAATGAAGGAAAAGAGGCTCTCGATACGGATGCAAGTGTAAGTGAAGAACCTTTCATGTTCGTTTCGAATGGTGTTTAAGATTACTACTTCTATAATAGCAAGTAAATCATGTTATAGTAATAATATATTTAGTCAAGAGATTTGGCATACTTTCCAAAAAGACTGCTCTATTTTTTCTCTAATTTCTGTGTAGTGTCTTTGTTTTGCGCGTGTCCACTGCATCTCTAATAGCATATTAATATATTTCAACAGATATATCACAGATTTGAAGACATTCGCCCGTTTTCAATACCAAAGTACAACCCTGGAACTCAACTGATACTTACAAGCTGGTCATCGAGAAGAACAAAGGCAACATACCCGGTTAGAAACCCTCCCAAAATAAACAGAGTCTGTGTCAAATTGTATGTTCCCAAGTACGCAAAAACCTATTCGATTAACCTGGACGCAGGTAATGGTAACATTGCTTTGCATATTCGCGTGCAAGTAACGCAAGGGTATTTTGTGATTGATTGGATGGAAAATAATCGTTGGCAGCAACAGAACTATCACCACACAGAAGAAGCAAGACGGATTGAGGTTAATCACAAATTTGAAATGATAATGATGGAAGATGAGTGCCATGTTTATCTTAATCATTTGCGTTTCCTTGTCTTTAAATACAAAATGCCCCTAGATTCTATTACGCATTTCAGATTAACGGAAGACGCAAGGATTTCCGCTTTTTCAATTACAAGCAAGTGTTACTGGTAATAATGATTAATGCAATCCATTTCCAAGCCAGGGGTTTCTTTTAACTTTCTCAAATACTGGTTAATTAAAATTACATGATATGTAATGTCTTTATCTTGGTTCTGTAAAATAACGTCTAAACTGATGCACACAAACAACTGTTTCATGAATAGTTCTTGAGGTCTAGTGGAGACTCTTCTGATATGCACTCTCGTTCATTATTAATATTTAACTTGCATGTACCAACTTTTTTACATAATGTTATGTACATAAACTGAAATTTTTATGCCATTTTAATAAACCTCTTTTATACTTTTTATATGATTTGTCGGGTGTTATTTTTTTGCATTATGGCGTTTGTCGCATTTCTTTCAAACTCCAGTTATCAAGAGTTTATGATGGATTCTGTTATTCAAAGAGTTTATGTATTTTCATTCTATTCTGGGAACTTGAATGATGCTAAGGAATTATGAAGATGATATGTAGGCATACATTTTGTCTAGAACTGTTACACATTTAGCACTACAGTGAAAATTTTTAAAAATGATCAATGTTTCATGAACATGACAGCATTCAAAAGCCACTCACACTGAGTAAGCAGACTTTTCAAATGTTCTGTCGTAAAAAGATGCGTGCTTCGTTAATATGCTTTCTGCTGAATATATTTGGAATCTGCCCATGTCTACGTAGAGTCTATATCATTCCTGTAAGTTTTTATAGAGAGTTCTCTGGAGCCAGTTATCTACATACGTATGAAGTAAATGTCTATAGCTATAGCAGAAACACTATAATACACACTACAAAGACACAGTCTGAAGTTTTCATGCCAGTCATATTCCAGATAGTGACAGAACGTCAGGCTTATTCCCAAGCCAGTCTGTCCTCACGACTTAATTTATCCCAAAATGGGATAAATTAAGATCAAAAAATGATCTTGATTTATCCCATTTTGATCTTAATTTATCCCAAAATCCAAATGATCTTAATTTATCCCATTTTGATCTTAATTTATCCTATTTTGATCTTAATTTATCCCAAGAAGTCAGTTTTACATTTAATTGCATATTACAAAAAAATGCAACGATAGATTTTCGATCTGCAACGATGAAAAGTTTCTAATTTTGATTAAAATTAATAATCAATTTCAAAAACTTTGTTCCCGGTCAACACCTTCTGTTCTAGGGCGTTTTTCGAAAAATTGGATAAATTAAGATCATTTTGCTATCCTGCCTATGTTAAAATGGGATAAATCAAGATCATTTTTTGATCTTAATTTATCCCATTTTGGGATAAATTAAGTCGTGAGGACAGACTGCAAGCTAACGATAGGAATGAAGTATACTATACATATTTATGCCCCTACTGATAATGTGTGAATGATTCACTATAGCATATTATATATATTGCCTTACGTAACATTTAAAACGAGTCTTAAAAGCGGTGTAATACTGCAGGCTGTCTTGCCTGGCAACAACCACGCATGCTGTTAACACAACGATGATATAGCTGTTCAATCTTTTACACGGACCATGATGGGAAAATGTGTTTGCTTGATAGTGATTATGGCTTGCAAAGGCAATGGAGAAAAACATGCGCATAAAATACACCCAAATGTAATCCAAGATGAAAGTGTCTTGATATGACCGTTAGTCTGGCTGTCAGGTAAGTGTAGACTGCTGCTTGTCGTCAGGATACTTGTCATACACTAGTTTTCAGTAATATTTACAATCATGATTTATTAATGTCAAGTACAGTTTAAGAAATTTCTCTGAGTTTATCTGTAAGAAATAATGAGTTTCTCATAGGTGTAGATTTATTATTAATTACAGTTATATAACAAATCATTAATACTTCCCCAGCTGTAACATTTAAATATTTTGAAGAAATTTTTTTATACAAATGATAGAAATTTTGTATTCAATCAATTAAATTAATCCTCATGTTGTTTATAATATGACAGCTTCTGTTCGCGGATGGCAATAGATGCATGCGTCAGCGTGTACAGAGCAAACGTCAACATGTACAACTCATTTCCTACAAAACAACACACTCAATTTTTATAAACACTTCGCATCAATACATTTGCGTATTTTTCCGTTTACAATTCCTTACGTTTTTCCAATAACGCTCCGCCTATGGAATAAGCAGCATTTATGTTCCCACAGAAGATACTATTAGCCCATATTGAGGTCATAACAAGTGGCACACTGACGATTGGCTCGACAACAAAATCCCAAAACAATGGATCCATTTGCTGTAAGTTAATTGGTGTCCTTTTATATAGTCTCAATAATGGGATAATAGAATCGAAACTATATAGATCTCTTACCCATCGATAATCCACGCCCCTTTTAATATATTTTCCAAATATCTCGCATGCAATTGTAAAAAAGTTCAAGGAGGTCCAGATAAAAGCTGTAGTCGTGGCATTATGCCAAACTACGACAAAACCAAATGTAACCAGTGTTGATAAAATGTTTTGAACGCCAGTAGGAATTCTTGTCCTCCCTAGAGCCACTTGTAATGGCCTTTTGATGTAACTAGATAAAAGAGGAAACTTTTGACTCCATTGGCATAGGAAGTGGTTTTAACTAACTATACCTTTTCAGAAATTCGTAGAGGGACACATCAAACTTTCTCCATAATTCACTATAACGATGAGTACACGCTGGACACATCGGGAGCTCTGGTGTTTGTAATCCATCCAATTTCGCAATTGCACAAGGTAATCCATACTGCGCTTTATATTTCAATGAATAAAGCAGTCCTGTTGGACAAAAAAATGTCAACTATTAGAATGTGATCAGAGTGGTATTAATATGAATCTATTATATTTTTAAAAAGTATTACCTATCCAGCAAAGAATGCCAAATAGAGATGAAGCACTCATATAGGTTTGGGTTTGTGATGCGTTAGCTAGTTCCATAATGTGAAGATAATGTAGCGTTGCTTCAAATATGAAAACAGTGAAAGCCAAACGAAACAAGTTAACGGAAAAAACAATATACTCCCAAAACAATGCCGCAACCGTTGTCAGTTTGGTGGATAACATCTGGAAGAGAGTGTCATAAATCAAATTAGTATATTGTAAGTCGACATAATGACAGGGTTACCTACCTTATCATGATCCTTGAATGATACGACTGGGCCAAGAATAAATGTTGGGAAATAAAACATATATTGGAGAAAATCTAATAAAAGCCTCATTGTACTTAATCCGCATCTCGTCTCCCATGCGTCGTGACAAAAGCTGACACCCTTTAAGGTTATCCAACCTACGCACATATAGTACACATTTCCGGCAAAATAATCCCTTGGTTCCCATTCTTGTGTTATCTCAAAATCAGTAGAGTAGATGAAGAACAGTGTAGTTATCCATAACAGGAATTTATTTGTGGCCAACGCCAATAACCAATAAGAGCAGATATAGAAAAAAAGCACAATTGTTGCCAGCGGTCCAAACAAGTCCAACGCCATACTCAAAGTAAAGGCGATTGAAGAAAATTTCCAAACCTGTTAGAGAGGGATTTTTTAAGTTATGTGTTTATAGATAAAAATCCGTATGATTATATAATTCAGTTAGTACCCTGTTGAACATCAATTTGAGAGGTTTTGACATAAGAGCGTATAGAACAAACCATTTTGACATTCTTGAAAAAATTTCCAAAATACGATTCCATTCACGATCTGTGTAGTCTCTGCGAACTTCCGTATCCTTTGAAAATGCTACAAATATTTTTAAAAATAAGTTGTTGGTTTTCTATAAAATATTACAAATCCCATACCTTTATATTCGTCGTAAACAGAACGTGTAAGTGATAGCGATATTACTATCCAACCAAGAATACTACCCATCCGGACAGTAGTAACAAGATTTATCGCCCAGTTAGGCCACTTCGTGTTGGCTTGTTGACTGCACCCCATCATTGCTAGTTAATTTTGTCCAGATCAAAAACTAATAAATTTTGGGTGTAAGTGACACAGGCAACTAGAACACAACAAACGCACTAAACCTTGAGAAAGCATATGACCTAAACATGCGTGTACTACGCAATGCAACACGCAATCTACGCAATGCAACACGCAAACTACTCAATGCAACACGCAATCTACGCAATGCTTCAGCTAGTTATGGTGGTATACTACTAATATGATACAACAATGCGTATCTAATCTAAACTCTATGTTGCATTACTTGGTCTGAGCTCATGCTTTTAAATGTAAATGTGGTCTTCTAAAAAGCCGATTTTCCATTGCCAGGATCCCAAAAAATTTCACTATATGCTTTGAAACAAATATTCTCGTGCCAGTTATTCTTTTCTTTATAGCTTAACCTTAGGGGGTAATGTCTGAAGCTAAAAGCACGCGTTAATATTTTGTTCTTTGTTTGCACCATCCAGTGCTGCTGGAACGTTTTGAATTTTTGCAATAGATGGCAAACTAGCGCGGTGAGGTAGCATTTTTTTTGCATAAACTACTACCAAACTGATCAGACTATAGACTGGGATTGGAAAGTTGCCTTGCAAATTGTTCTAGCACGTACATTTTGAAAGGTTTGCAAAAATTTGCAAAAAATATTACCACCGAAATGTAATTAAACTTTAATTCCCATCGGCTCTACGTGTATTAGCAAGAACCGTTGTATGGGATTTTATGGGAAACATTTGCAAAAAAAAAAATTTCGCACCATCCAGTGCTGCTGGAACGTTTTGAATTTTTGCAATAGATGGCAAACTAGCGCGGTGAGGTAGCATTTTTTTTGCATAAACTACTACCAAACTGATCAGACTATAGAGTGGGATTGGAAAGTTTCCTTGCAAATTGTTCTAGCACGTACATTTTGAAAGGTTTGCAAAAATTTGCAAAAAATATTACCACCGAAATGTAATTAAAATATGATTCCCATCGGCTCTACGTGTATTAGCAAGAACCGTTGTATGGGATTTTATGGGAAACATTTGCAAAAAAAAATCGCACCATCCAGTGCTGCTGGAACGTTTTGAATTTTTGCAATAGATGGCAAACTAGCGCGGTGAGGTAGCATTTTTTTTGCATAAACTACTACCAAACTGATCAGACTATAGAGTGGGATTGGAAAGTTTCCTTGCAAATTGTTCTAGCACGTACATTTTGAAAGGTTTGCAAAAATTTGCAAAAAATATTACCACCGAAATGTAATTAAAATATGATTCCCATCGGCTCTACGTGTATTAGCAAGAACCGTTGTATGGGATTTTATGGGAAACATTTGCAAAAAAAAATCGCACCATCCAGTGCTGCTGGAACGTTTTGAATTTTTGCAATAGATGGCAAACTAGCGCGGTGAGGTAGCATTTTTTTTGCATAAACTACTACCAAACTGATCAGACTATAGACTGGGATTGGAAAGTTGCCTTGCAAATTGTTCTAGCACGTACATTTTGAAAGGTTTGCAAAAATTTGCAAAAAATATTACCACCGAAATGTAATTAAACTTTAATTCCCATCGGCTCTACGTGTATTAGCAAGAACCGTTGTATGGGATTTTATGGGAAACATTTGCAAAAAAAAAAATTTCGCACCATCCAGTGCTGCTGGAACGTTTTGAATTTTTGCAATAGATGGCAAACTAGCGCGGTGAGGTAGCATTTTTTTTGCATAAACTACTACCAAACTGATCAGACTATAGAGTGGGATTGGAAAGTTTCCTTGCAAATTGTTCTAGCACGTACATTTTGAAAGGTTTGCAAAAATTTGCAAAAAATATTACCACCGAAATGTAATTAAAATATGATTCCCATCGGCTCTACGTGTATTAGCAAGAACCGTTGTATGGGATTTTATGGGAAACATTTGCAAAAAAAAATCGCACCATCCAGTGCTGCTGGAACGTTTTGAATTTTTGCAATAGATGGCAAACTAGCGCGGTGAGGTAGCATTTTTTTTGCATAAACTACTACCAAACTGATCAGACTATAGAGTGGGATTGGAAAGTTTCCTTGCAAATTGTTCTAGCACGTACATTTTGAAAGGTTTGCAAAAATTTGCAAAAAATATTACCACCGAAATGTAATTAAAATATGATTCCCATCGGCTCTACGTGTATTAGCAAGAACCGTTGTATGGGATTTTATGGGAAACATTTGCAAAAAAAAATCGCACCATCCAGTGCTGCTGGAACGTTTTGAATTTTTGCAATAGATGGCAAACTAGCGCGGTGAGGTAGCATTTTTTTTGCATAAACTACTACCAAACTGATCAGACTATAGAGTGGGATTGGAAAGTTGCCTTGCAAATTGTTCTAGCACGTACATTTTGAAAGGTTTGCAAAAATTTGCAAAAAATATTACCACCGAAATGTAATTAAACTTTAATTCCCATCGGCTCTACGTGTATTAGCAAGAACCGTTGTATGGGATTTTATGGGAAACATTTGCAAAAAAAAAAATTTCGCACCATCCAGTGCTGCTGGAACGTTTTGAATTTTTGCAATAGATGGCAAACTAGCGCGGTGAGGTAGCATTTTTTTTGCATAAACTACTACCAAACTGATCAGACTATAGAGTGGGATTGGAAAGTTTCCTTGCAAATTGTTCTAGCACGTACATTTTGAAAGGTTTGCAAAAATTTGCAAAAAATATTACCACCGAAATGTAATTAAAATATGATTCCCATCGGCTCTACGTGTATTAGCAAGAACCGTTGTATGGGATTTTATGGGAAACATTTGCAAAAAAAAAATCGCACCATCCAGTGCTGCTGGAACGTTTTGAATTTTTGCAATAGATGGCAAACTAGCGCGGTGAGGTAGCATTTTTTTTGCATAAACTACTACCAAACTGATCAGACTATAGAGTGGGATTGGAAAGTTTCCTTGCAAATTGTTCTAGCACGTACATTTTGAAAGGTTTGCAAAAATTTGCAAAAAATATTACCACCGAAATGTAATTAAAATATGATTCCCATCGGCTCTACGTGTATTAGCAAGAACCGTTGTATGGGATTTTATGGGAAACATTTGCAAAAAAAAATCGCACCATCCAGTGCTGCTGGAACGTTTTGAATTTTTGCAATAGATGGCAAACTAGCGCGGTGAGGTAGCATTTTTTTTGCATAAACTACTACCAAACTGATCAGACTATAGAGTGGGATTGGAAAGTTGCCTTGCAAATTGTTCTGGCACGTGCATTTTGAAAGGTTTGCAAAAATTTGCAATTTACAATTATACACTATGCGGTAAGTTTGCTGAAAGCAGCTCGCGGGCTTAATCGAATGTATTTAATATTTAAAAAATACATACAGATGGAAAATTTTGTATTGTCTGTTCTGGTATTTTGGGTTCCGTGGACGTTTAAAAAAGTTACAGTGGGATTGATTTTGGAAACTTTGATGGAAATATATAGCTCAAATGGAATAGACACACATGCTTTTTTAAAGGAACCGGATGGGTATGATTTACGTAGCATGTACGTGAGCAACTGATACAGGATGTAAGGTTTGCTATGGATTTTATTGTAATAAACTCGGAAATATGGGAAGAAGTTGGAGAGTGAGGATTATAGAAATTGAATACGTAGATAATCATACTACATTTTTTAAAATTAAACATATGTAGTAAAGAGTTGATGATGATAACAATGCAACGTTTAAAGTGAATGACATTGGTTGCTAATGCACATTGGGCAACGGAAGGCACTGTTATCTCAATATGAATATATCAATTTTCATTGTTGTTTTTAAAATGCACTTTATTAATTTAAATCAAAGGCATAAATGAATAAGAAATAGTAAAGAGTAGTAAGATTTGTAAACAAAATGTATATAGTGAAATTCATAATCAAGACGGTTACATTCGCCTTAATTGTGTAGCTGCCAAGTTTCGGATTCTAGCTTCTGCCATTCTCTCTTTTTCTCTTTTTTCTGCAGCCACAATGCGTCTGCTGGAAAGCCACAGAAAAAACAGGGTTATCAAAAGGAACGCAGTGTTACCATATGTCGTGATGATGCTTCCAACTGTGTAGGTGTCTTTGATTATGGTGAGGATATCCTGAATTTTAGAGAAAATGTTTTTGGACGCAGCTGTGGTCTCTTGTGCATTTGCCAGCCCAATCATTAACGGCAACATTGATAGTGGACTGAACCTAAGTCGCCTTTGTGAGAGGATGCAGCAGAATAGGACTACAAGAGTGATAACGAGAATGGGGAGAACTGTCCATGCAACGTGTGAAGCTGCTTTATGCCAAAATCCACCGCCGTTATCGCGTAACAGGATGTCCATTTCTCTTATGGTTTTGTCTTCGAACTCTGGTCGTTCGAGGTTGGGTATTTCAGGGAATGCAAGCAAATCACTGTCCTTCAGTGGTTCGTCAATCCGCTTTTGTAGGTAGCTAAAAATAATATAAACAGTTATGATATTAGAATAGTAGATATGGTATATATATTGCTACCATTCTTACGCAAGATTGGTGAAGCTGGCTGGAACTAGATGGGACACTACAATGTTTTCTTTAATAACAGGACTTTTGCACATATGAGGTGGTTCCAAAACCTTAAAAACCTTCCCAAACTCTTCATACATTGTTATCTAAATAATGGCAATACGATAAACAAGTTTTATGTACTTTTATGTGCTTTATGTTAAAGCATGATATGTTGTTTTATTCTTACGTGACATCCACATTTAATTGTGACGCGCAGAAGACCGACGGCATACATCGGACGTATTGTCTTTTCATAATTCGGACATTCAATCTTGATTGGATTTACCGTTGTGATAAGAAACGACGTATCACCAATAGGATATACAGAAGGGGTAGACTTCTCTGAACACTGAATCCGGCAATTGCTGGAGACTGTGTCTAATGACCCTCGAACCAGAGCAATTGTGCAAGGGAACAACCCTTCCGATATGGATAGGGTTGGCGGGATCATACAAGGTTCGTCTGGTCTAAATGAACACGAACGAAGAAGGGCCTCTGACGGTATAATTTCTTGGACTCCCTTGTAATCCCGTTGAATGATTTTGGTTGCAGCGTTTGACACAATACAGTCCCTGTAAGAGAATATTAGGAAAATGGTTAGAATAATGAATATTTTAATATCAGCTGGATTTAAACCATGACTTACCTAGAAGCGTTAAATTTGAAAGGAGCTTTTATGAGGTTAACAGCTGAAAGAATCGAGTCTTTCCTGGATACTGGAACGTTGATAAATACCCGTAACCTTTTTGCACTAAACGTACAGGTGGTGACCTTTAGATTTATAAGCTGGTTTGGTGTAACAACAATCCTATAATCAAGTGGATCCAACTGGGCCTTAACCTCCTTCAGTTTCTTCTCCAGACTATAGTCACTAATGACACTTCGCGGCACCCGTTTGTCACTTGAAAAAAAATCACAACATCTTTAATACATAATATCTGATTATGCGTAAAAAATCCAAATTATCTATCACACTACTTACAGGCAGTCTGCTGCTGCAGACTGTATGACACTTTGGATTGTGTCTGCATATACCGTCGACGTAAGTTGCCCAATTGCTCGAAGTGTGCCGACCATTTCCTTGTTACTCCGTTCGTAATGGGCTGAGGTGATATTTTCTAGTCGTCTTACATTTTGGTTCCATGATTTTTCTAGTTTATGGTGGAAAAGGTCTTCCTGATGCGTTATATTTAGGAGATATTTCTGATTGTTGATTGCCAAATCCCGGATTGATTGTTCAATACGCTTATCCTCAGCATGTATATTGTTAATTTCCGTTTCTGTAGCAGTCCCATAGACAAAGCTAGATTTGCGACAAAAATGACAAATAAATATGATTGAAATGGTCAAATGAGTTTGAGCAATGGTTAAAATGTTAAAATTGAATGATACCAGTGTAAACTGGCATGAACACGGACTTACCTCATGCCATCGCCGAGGAAAGGAAAAAGTCCACCAGAACGTTTTACTCTTTGACTCCCAAATGTTGACCCTCCTATGTAAGGATTTATTTTGAAAAATTCATCAATAGCAAACTTGTTCAATGCTTCTATGTTTTTTAATGTTTCGCAGAGGAGCGATGTATATAACGATGTACAATTGATCTCTTTGGGCAGAACGGGAGGGTTGGGGAGCTTGACTAAAAATGCCATAGTAACGTATGCTTCTGGTAATATCGCCCCAATTATTGGTTCCTTTAGGACTCCCCCGATCACATCTATTTCCGGTTTGAAGCTTGACGCTACAATGATAAAATTAAAGATATACGAGTCTAATCTAATCGAGTAATTCACATCGGAACAAATACCATCAAATACGCCGTAATAAATACCAATATTTAATAATACTAAATCTTCATTATTTTGGAACATAAAAATTGAAATGAGCACAAATTTTAGCAAAATTGTACAATTGGTGTCATAAATTACCTGTGATTAGGCCGCAAATCGAGGCGAGTACACAGAAATTCTTGATAATGAACATGGTGAGGGTTTGCAGCAAAACTGTCGTTACGAAATATGTAGTCCCGACTAAAATCTTTCTTTGGAGGAATGCATTTTTATAAGTTTCGTGTTGTCAGGCTAGTTCGAGTTTGCTTTGCATATATAAATTGCTCGGTTGAGCCTAATGACACTCATTATCTGTTAATTCTCATTATCCATGGACGCTGAATGACTCTGTAATTAGTCGCGTAATTTCTACATGATTTGGAACAGATAGTCATCTCAAACACGTGTACAATAAAGATAGTAAAAATACACAGTTTCCTCAAACCCAGTGATTAACGGGAATATGAAATACTCTTTGGACTTTATCTTTTAATCATGGAATAATTAGCTTGGATATTTAAAATCGCGCTAACATTTTTCTGTGCTGTTCCTATTCTCCTAATAGCTCATGTATTATCTTTAGCAACAAATAAATTATTTTCTGTATTATTCCACTCAAAATCACGCCATCATTAACTATAATATGCAAGCAAGGATTAGCGTTGCCAGATAATTATGATTTTTAAAATATGAATGAGCATACGCACATGAATTTAAGATATGCTCTCCTAAAAAGTGTAAATCATAATTTTATATAGTTATGATCTTCAGGAGGAATGTAAATATTTATATGCTTTTGCATGTTTCCACTAACGGCAATATAGATTTTTATAATTTATAGGTGTAACAATCCTATTCTAGATGATATATATGAGTTATTGTGAAGATGCTGGATTTTAAAATATACAAAATTTGTAGAGTTTGTCTTGAAAAAAAGACACACTAGCATCTCGTAAGAGAGCAAAACTGTAATGATGATTAGCAGTAAAGTTGTTTTACCCGGATATGGACATCAATTTTCTCGATTATCTATGCAAACCTCGTCTCACACTCTGGCGTTATCACCTAGATATTATGGAAATTGAATGTATTGGAACGACAAACACACGAGTTGTTTTTTGGGTTTTTTATTGTTTTTTTATAAAATGGCTTAATTAGATCATTATTGAAAGTGGAAAAAGGCTGAGTATAAATACATGGTTGGCTTTGCAGGCTTACAATCAATTTTTCACATACAGTGAACAAAACACATTCACAAACCGTAGTACGATCAACATGGGAGACATAACTGCAATTGAAAAGATCAAAGATCTCCTCGATCACCTTGGCATTACAAGTCTCGGGTTCGCAATTATTGACATCATATTAGGACTGTGTGTGCTGGTTACTGCGTTCCGGATTTTCATTTTCTCCGGACGCCTAGGATCTTCTTCAAGTCCTAGCCTGTACCAACGACTGAGAAACTTCAGATCATAGTAAACTACCTAGTATTTTTTTGTTGATTTTTAAATTTTTAATAAAAGTTATTTAATTCAATTATGTCTAACACTTTATAGATCTGCAATCTATGGCTACAATGTACTACAAGAACTTCCTCTACCCAAAATCTAAACATCAATATTACTATTGTAGTAAGTTTTAGTGCTTTATCTTAAAAGAAGCATGATAATAGAATGTTTAAAATTATCATATCTAATCATTTTTAGATTACGTCTCATCCCTCCTTGTCTACTCAACAAATTCACTTCAATTACACAGCTTATTCTATCAATGTATTACTAGATCTTCCTCTACCCAAAATTCAAACATCAATATTACTATTGTAGTAAGTTTTAGTGCTTTATCTTAAAAGAAGCATGATAATAGAATGTTTAAAATTATCATATCTAATCATTTTTAGATTACGTCTCATCCCTCCTTGTCTACTCAACAAATTCACTTCAATTACACAGCTTATTCTATCAATGTACTACTAGATCTTCCTCTACCCAAAATTCAAACATCAATATTACTATTGTAGTAAGTTTTAGTGCTTTATCTTAAAAGAAGCATGATAATAGAATGTTTAAAATTATCATATCTAATCATTTTTAGATTACGTCTCATCCCTCCTTGTCTACTCAACAAATTCACTTCAATTACACAGCTTATTCTATCAATGTACTACTAGATCTTCCTCTACCCAAAATCTAAACATCAATATTACTATTGTAGTAAGTTTTAGTGCTTTATTTACATCTTAAAAGAAGCATGATAATAGAATGTTTAAAATTATCATATCTAATCATTTTTAGATTACGTCTCATCCCTCCTTGTCTACTCAACAAATTCACTTCAATTACACAGGTTATTCTATCAATGTACTACTAGATCTTCCTCTACCCAAAATCTAAACATCAATATTACTATTGTAGTAAGTTTTAATGCTTTATTTACATCTTAAAAGAAGCATGATAATAGAATGTTTAAAATTATCATATCTAATCATTTTTAGATTACGTCTCATCCCTCCTTGTCTACTCAACAAATTCACTTCAATTACACAGCTTATTCTATCAATGGACTACAAGAACTTCCTACACATTTTAGCATTGTATCCTTTTATTACATTTGAGTGTTGTCTAAAAACTTTTAATGTATAACTTGAATTTCAATGATAGATCTATAAAAAAAATTACATTACAAATTTATAAAGCATACATTTTAATTTTTAATGATTTTTGATGCCAAAATCTGTTTCAGTCTCCTGAATATTTTGGCACCAAGAATCATTTAGCCATCAAGAATCTTTAAAAAATCACCAAGCACAACTCAAAGTATATGAAAAAAGTAAAAATCGAAAAAAGTTGCTTATAGCACATCCTGAGATATGGCCATCAGCATTTCAATATATTGAAGAAAATCAGTTCTTATACTAAATTCCAATAAAATCGCATCTAATAGTGAATAAAGATTTTATTTTTGGATTAAATAGTGCAAATTATTCAATATGTTTTGAATCAAATAAATGTATTTGCTATTTATTAACAAACTACAAGCCAAACCAAATTATTTGTCCACTGTTAATTCAATTGGGCACAATGTGACTTTGCTCTTCTGGTGTGCATGGCCGGAATGAACTTGCTCTGTTCCATAAACCCAGTAGATCTCTAGATTTAGCTGCAAACCCAATCTCTGTCCCTTGGCATTTTTCTGAACTGAAAAATTTAAAACACGTAAAAGGCATATTATGGGTTACCAAAGTTGCGACCCGGTTTGTTTCCTTTGAGTAACAGACATATGGCAAAACATAATGTATAGTTTTTGGGGTGATGAGGGCGCGTCCATTGTCGTATTCGGAGTACGTTACGTTAAATGAGTAACGCGTTAAAAGCGGATTTTTCCCGTATATAATTCCACTTTGGATCAGATCCATTACTTCCGGAGACTTGCAAAGAAAGGTCAACTCATCAGACAGAACTTCATTAAGAAACGCCGCAATTTTGGTGTTGTGTGGCAAAACTCCAAGGCTATACTTCACTCTCTTTATTTCATTATGTTCTTCGTAAAAGCCTATCATCTTTTTTAATGATTTTGATCGCTCCGTGAATGTGTCCGGTTCGAGAAACTTGTACAATGGGATTGCCTTATACTTTATAAGGACAGGTGAATTCGGCAATGTTGCTATCCATCGATTTACCTGTCAAGTAGAACGTTACGTTTTAATAAGAAGGGCATAGTGAAGCATTCTATTTAGCCGACAACCAAATGCCCTAATATTGACTTGTATACGAGATTAATTTCACACTAACGCGGTACAAATTTATATACTCGCAATTCAGTGGCTCATCGTTTTAATTTCCTCTACAAACTTCAATTTACTTCACTTCACATGATCGTGGTGTGGGCACTGAATTGGTAAAGTGTAAGTAGTAGGGGCGTGAATGATTTTTAATATGTAGCTAATGGATACAGTTTGGATTATTTATTCTTACACTATCCCTGTGCAGTATTGTGCAATACCGTAGATCACGAGATTTAACATTAAATTAAGGCTAACCGATTCTGCATTTTCTGTATTGATATACCATCTACAAACCATATTCAACGAATTTAATGCTCAATGATAGAAGTTAACTTGACACATTAAAACATGTAATTTGAGAGTGAATTCATTTCATTGAATATCCGGAATCAATAAGCGGCATGGTTTGCTATGCTGAGACTTGAATTGAAAGATGGCCGAAACGATGAGAATCAACCAAAAATTGGAATAAACCATGAACTGACAATATAGTACTATATCATTTAAGGTTCGACTATATTGAGGAAAAATTTACTTCAGACGTAACAAACAGATATTGACAATTAAACTGGTATTATAGATTGCTTAAATGTTAGTCATATAACTTCTACTAGATCACTGCTAACTTAATTCCTTACAAATAGCAAACTGAATAATATCTCACTGATAACTAACTTAGAAGATAAAGCAATGACTAATTATTTGATTATTTGATCGAAGAAAACAATGAGTCCTAGCTTTGTTACTAAGGATGTGCACATGCATAATGGGTATGTGTGGAAGGAATCCTCTCTATAGTGCTCTGGAGAGGCCCCCAGCTTCGTATCCAACATTTTGCATACTCTACCTGCAATTTTTTCCACAGTGCTGATTTTTACGAGAAACATGGAGTTGTAAGTGTGCAAATTTGCTAATCTTCAATCTCAAAGTTGACACAGACCCAATTTGGTATGTAACATAAAAGATTATGAGTACAATATTATTACAACACAGTCAGTAGAGTACCAGGTGGTTTATATAGACTCCCACCAAAATTAATTATTTTTACAAAGCCCATTTTATAGTCTACATTAGCTCGAAAAATTAAGTAAAATGCGGGTTTTGTTCAGAAAGTTATGCCTGATATTTTAAAAATACGCTTTATAAATAATTTTTTAATAAAATTTTCAGTGCATACGCTAAAATTGACAAAATAGACAAGTTATTATTTCAAAAACCTTGAGGGGAAGTTGCCCTCAAAAATACACAGAAAATGGCAAATTCAATGAAGATTAAGAAAACAAAGTCCAAAGTTTGCGCCCGAAAGCTGCTAATGAAACATAATTTATTATATGCTAAATGTACGTTAAAATTGGAAAGATTAATTTCTACAGGGAGCATGGTGCAAGAGCGCAAATTTTGGACTTTGTTTTCTTAATCTTCATTGAATTTGCCATTTTCTGTGTATTTTTGAGGGCAACTTCCCCTCAAGGTTTTTGAAATAATAACTTGTCTATTTTGTCAATTTTAGCGTATGCACTGAAAATTTTATTAAAAAATTATTTATAAAGCGTATTTTTGTCTTCCCATACATGTGCTGTCTAATTGGAGCTCGAAGAGCTCCAATTTCGCAAAGTACGCTGTTAGCAACAGCAGTACTGTATGAGGAGATTATGCATTCAGTTGCAAGGTCGAACCCTTTGTCCTTAATTCATTTCTTAACTATTGGGAATTTTGAGATGCACCCAAAAGCAAATCGGCGATTTAGACAATGAGGATGGCTGCTTTTGGATTGATTTTTCCAAAATATGCAAGAATAAGAAAATTCCTTCGTTAGAACTTATTTTTATGGTTAATCGTCGTGGGTGGTCTGATATTTAAGCTTACATGGCATGATAGCGACGTTACTAACGTTTCAAATGTCGCAATACTGAATTGCATTTACAACTTGAGGTCTCGATTTCGAATCCTTTCCCCGTCGATACAAACTATTTTTGCTCAAAGTAATAATAAAAATAATCATAATTCGTACATTACTATAATGAAAATGATACGTATATGCCTGAAACTTTGTTCAAAATTTCTCAATTGAGGAAAAACGTAATTTTTTTGACTAATTTTGACTTCTGTTAATTATTAAAATTTGAAAATAAAAAAAGGGATAAAAACCCAGATTGTCTTCCCATAAAAATTCACTTAAACGTACAAAATAAATCTTGTATGGGAACGTGCGCACCAGGATGTGGCAAAACGTTAAATATAAGTTATACTGTATATATATAAGTCTGTGTATTAATTAATTGTATGCACAATTTCAACCTTCTTCTGAGTTCCCAGTTCAAATTTAAAGGACTTGAATTTTACATGTATGTAAATTAGGAAAGTAGTTTTGCATAATTCTGGTGCGCACGTTCCCATACAAGATTTATTTTGTACTTTTAAGGGAATTTTTATGGGAAGACAATCTGGGTTTTTATCCCTTTTTTATTTTATAATTATTTTTGGTGGGAGTATATATAGACCACCTGGTACTCTACTGACTGTGTCGCTATTAAGGGGAACACTAAATATTCCAAATACTAGCGATAATCGCATAGCGACTATTGGACTGAATGTTGTTGAGTCAAATATTGGCTTTGCCAGTGCCCGTCTATGCAGAGTTTTGTGGACTACCAGGTTTATAATTAATACCAAATAATTAACTGCGATTATATAATGTATGCTGATGATATAATAATATATACCTCTGGTACATCGCTAGCAGACATTAATAAAGTTCTTATGCAAGAAATGGATAAAATCCAAAACTGACGTAATGAAAATGCAATGTCCATAAATTATGATAAAACAAAGTGTATGCATTTCCTTAAGAATCGAGACTTATGGCTCAGAATTGAAGAAGTATTCAAATAGTTTGTAGAACGTGTGTATGAAATTAAATACCTAGGAATAGTTTTAGATCCCTGTTTAACGTTTAAGCTACACTAAAATAAAGTTCCAGACAAATTAGTTCAAAAGCTTAAATATATTAGAGGGTTTAAAAGATTCTTTTCTAATACTATATTTAAAAGATTCTAATACTGTATTTAAAACAATGATAAATGTGCATAATTATTATGTAGTCGACTATGCTATTGACATTTGGGCGGTTTTACGACCTAAATAAGCTACAAAGAAAAATAGATAGACTTCTGATAGAATATGAGTACCCCTCGTATTCAAAACTAAAGGTTTTCTCAGATAGCGATTTTAGTATTTGTAGGAAAAATATAACTTTTTATCTATTAAGGAAAGAATGGCTTTTGGTGTACTAAAGAATGCATTCATATTATTGATGAAAGATGTATTACCCTTATCACAGCGTAAGTCTTCGAGGAAGGCACATTTAGCAATTGTGCCTACGTTTAAATCAGAATGTTTCAAAAATTGTCTAAAATGCCGTAGAATTCAACTATGGAATGCGTTACCTAAAGATTTAGATGTAACAAATATGAGTCTGTATCAGTTTGAAATAGCAATTAAAGCTAATATTAGTAAGTAATCTGATGTCAATCTAATTTTAAATAGTAAATTTGTTATTAGGTTATTAGTTAATATATTATCTATTCGTTAAATGTCACCTTATGAGAAGAGAACGATTGTACCCTGTTTATTATAATATGCATTGTACCAGTTCTGAAAAGGCCAGACAATAAAGATCAAAATCAAAACAAAAAATCTATTCCACAGTACACTTTTTGATTCCTGAATTGATTCAACAAATTGCTATAGGCCAATTTGGCGAGCATTTTCCATACAGAATTTCAATGTTGGATGTGATTTAATCGTTGTAATATGGTATACACAACAATGCATATTAAGTACTTCTACTTGTGTTTGTTGCGTTTCCAAGTATGACGCTATGTTGTCAGTGTCCTTGCTAAAATGATTGATTCCTTTAATCTCATTTGAATTCTCATGAAACATGAGCCAAACACCAATGGGTTTAAACCTAAGCCACAACCTAAGCTACTACTTATTTTATGTTGTCATTTGTATGTTAGATAGCCAGACACGTAGCCTATACAACATTGGCTTTATGCCAGAAATTATAGCTATAAAAATGTCATAAAAGGGAATTTTTGGTGAAATGTCAAAGTGGATTGGATTTTACAAAGCTGAAGTTTTGCTGTAGCTACACGACAAAGACGTGATAGCAAATTTGAATGATATTGCTAGTGGCCTATAGTATACATGAAGGAGCGATGTAATAATATTCATGGTGACATACTACAGTAATATGCATGGATAATACGGAATCATATATGTTTATAAGGAGTATAATATACTGTTTGGTTATTAACCTACCGGCATTTTAAGAACATAATTTCCACCGTTGACGCTTGTTTTAGTACGTGTGATCTCGTTGTTATTCGGGTATGGAGCAGCAACGTCTGGGGTCGATTGGAGTATTTCCTCTTCAGTTTTCATGGCATTCTCGATGTCCAGTCGGTGACCGAGGCTCATAAATGTACCCCCTTAATGAAGAAACAATTTTCCCAATTAAACAACCACAAAGGCAAATAAGATGGGGTAATTTTTAAACGATAATTACAAATGTACTACTAGAATTATCACAAAAACCCCCAAGGCACTCAAGCAGATAATAACATCTTCAGCCTCAACAAATAATATTTTCATAGACCGTACTCTTATCATGTACTGTACTAATATGAATACAGGTAAGGGATTTAACTACAAAGCTCGATGTCTAGGCTTCGAAATAGTACGCACACAATATGCATGCAAATACGCACCAAAAATTGGTATGAAATATACAAGCATTGAAGCGTTTTAAACCGTTAACTGATATTGCTGAAAGCAATTAAAACGATAGAAATTTTAATCTCTGAATACGTAAAAAATCACAAAACACGACAAAAAAACAAAGGTATGACCAGAAAAATATGCCTAAAAATTTCAAAAATATGCCTAAAAATTTCAAAAATATGCCTAATCATTAAAAAATATGCATAATCATTTTAAAGATGATGAAAACAAGCACGGCTTATGCAATAATATACAATTATCGGCAAAATATACAAACAAGGTGGGGTTAAGTGCTCCTTTCAATGTGATCTGTGCACATGCCTAAGTTAATTGAGATACGTCAAGCCAGTAAAAGCATACACTATCATATTTTTCCGAAACCGATTAATGTCTATTCCGAAACTAGCAATACTATTATACATAATTATATTCAGAGAGTCAGGATTCATAACACCATATTTTGAGTGATCCACACCAACTTTGGGATCACATAAGTCCAGTATTTGTGGTGATCACAAATTAGGGGTGGACCACTCTGAATATGGTGTTATGAGTCCTGACGGACATACCAAATTCACCCGCCGTTAAGACATGGGTGCCGTATGTCTCTACAAGGGTACTGAAACCGTTTGGGTTGCGTGTCCAGTTGGAAGGCAATTCTTCAAAATCATGTAGAAGTTCATCAGTTGGGACCACCGTACGACGGAGGCTTGCTTGATAAATCCTGACTTGCACCGATAAATACTACAGAAAAATAGAATAAACAGTTATCATAAATGAGAACATGCAAAATGTGATTAGCGGAGAAACTTACTGCAGTAGTCGACAGGTCATCCTTTCTAGAGTGCAAGTCTAGAAGGGGCAAGGATCCAATATATTTATTCTCCTGCAAGCTGAGGGTCGTGTCATTTATAATAGCATTGATGATTACTCTTGGTACGATGTTATACTGGTCAACAAGTGTCTAATTGGCAAAATTTCAAATCAAACAAGAAAGATTAATTCATGTAAATTTTTGTTCATTAGTCAAAGGATTTCTATACAAAATGAAAGCAGTTCTTACCTGTGGAGACATTTCAATGTCATCAACTTCATTTGGCACAGGATATCGCGAAATATTGCCATTGTTTGAATACGAGAAAAATCTTGCTCTTTGTTCCGCATTGTTACAGGTTAAAGTCAATACTCGTTTGTGTCTGGGCTGCTCATCATTTCCATTTGTTGCAAAATGACTCGGTGTTTGCCCTATACATTAATAAAAAACCATACAATTAAACTTCGTATCATTTTCTATTAGATACTCCAATCATTACATGAAAAAGAAGCTCATTAAAATAATCTAATGTACTTCGATAATTTCAATTTCGATATCTGGCTCAAAACGCAAATCTTTATTCACGTTCAATAAATAATAATATATATGGTATATACTTAACTCGTCGTGTCAGCAGCCATAGGTATTCACATTTTTTATGCATTATAATATATATGTATATAATATTATTGCATACACATATTTACGGTGTTTGAGTTTGAAGGTATATGACGTGGGTTGTTTCTTCTCAACACAATTTGAACAGATTTAAGTGATTCTCGTACCAAGTTGTGTGGAATTGTAATGCAAAAATAGGTGTTTCTTGAATTTTAGGACTTCAGTTTTAAATCTACCATCATCAAATTATTATTGGCTCCATTTTTCCTTACAGTTACATTTCGCATTCTTCAATGCAAAAAACCGTTTGAATTTTACGGATAAACTTTAGTATACGGGGCAAATAGTTTCGGGACAAACCTATACCAATCAAAAGCCCTTGACCTGCTGCCCTGCGTTGCAGCACATTCGGCACTGTCCCGTATACTAAAGTATAGCCAAGTTTACAAATTGCTAATTATTCTTGTAACACATTGAATACGTAGCAGAAACTTATCAGACAACTATTCAACTCTACGAGTGAATTCAATCTCACGCAGTTGATTAAACAGCCCACTGGACAAAAAAATCTACCACAACAACACAAATTGATTGTATATTTACCAATAGACATTTATTTAATTGCAAAAGAGGAAGAATTGATTTCAACATAAGTGCTCATGACTTAGTATTTACAGTGCGCAAAATACCAAAATCAGAACATCCTACGAAAAAATAGCATGTTTCAAAAACGCATAGAAAAGAAGGTTGTATCCGCGCCATGAAAAATATTTCAATATTGTAGAACGTAATGTACAACGTTTTTTGAAGGAACAATCACACATATTCTAACCATTCAAGCACCTCTAAAATGAAAAATGAAATGCGCAAAAATGTATTGGCTCACTCTAGAATATAATCTTGTGAGAATATAAGTTGACAAAGACATATGACGCTTTAAAACCACGATAAACTGGAAGATTTATAGAACTATAAACAAATTGGAAACAAGACAAACAATCTAAAATTACTACTCAACGCATGAACAATAACAAACAAAATTATGCAATGCGAAAACGATTTCAAGTCTGTGTGGAAAATATTAAACAATGTACTAGCATGAGTGAAGGAATTGGACACTATGCAATTTGTCATACGACGGTAAAATTATTAAAACATTGCCAGAAAAGCTAACTGTTCCTACAGAGTGCTATAGTCAAAACTAAAAAATGAAGCAAAACAGATTGAAGTCTTGAAGAATTTTGCACACGTGTAAAGGCGACTGTGCTCACTTTGACAGTTTACAAATTATAAGTAAAGTATAGAAATGAAACAATAAATTCAAAGAACTGTAATAAACCTAGCGGACACGACAATATCCACACAAAGTATATTAAATCCTGTTCGTAGGAAATTGTTCCGTTGCTGCGGTTTATGATCATTGAAATTTTGTAAGAAGGATTTGTTTCGGACAAGACCAAAGTTGTCTATATTATACCGATCTACAAACACAAAGGAAAAAATATGTTATCCGCGCAACTACCACCCTAATTCAATTTTGCCATAAAACTTAATATAATGAAATTCGATGTACCTACCAAAATGCAAAACAGAGACAAAAAAATCGGGATTGCTGCCATAGTCGAGTTTGAACAAGCTTTTGACAACATGGTCAATTACTACTCATTAAACTAAAGAATTGTAGAGTAAGACGTGCAATACTAAAAATGTTTCTCTTATTTCTCAAAACGAAAAATTATGGTTTTAAAGGACAGATGCAACTCAAGAGTCTGCTACATAAAAGCAGCTGTACATAAGGAAGCGCACTTGCAGGAATTTTACTCTGCACCGTTTTAAACGACACTGATATCGTTTTTAATGACTACCAATTCTCCTACTATTCTGACAATCTGACAATAAATCAATCCGATGTATGTAACGGCAAGATCAGTTAAGGCTGCACAATAAAGATTACAGCTAAATGATTAACGTAAAAACGGGATTTTTAATGGTAGATTTTTATTGGAGGAGCCAAGCTTTAAATCGCTTGCAGCTAGCTTCATCAGGGCCAACACACAATTGGCAATAGAATAGAGAAACCGAGAGAATTATACTGAATTGCTGAGAGAATTATTACAGCTAAACATTAACAAGTTAGTCAAATGGTGCAAAGCAAATAAAAAGGAATATAATGGCGCATACAAAGTGTATGCTCTTTAGATCCAAATACTACAAAATTGATACATCACTACATCACTACACCAAATACTACAACTTTTGACAAACAATATGAAGCGTGAAGAGATATGCAAGAGAATTTACATGTTAACACTATTTAAAAATATTTAAATGCACAATGAAAAAACATTTTTGCGACTGCGCTAACAATATCTATGCTGGACTATTTCTTGCCAGTGTGGGGAAGCATCTCTTCGACTTGGCATAAACACAAAAATTGGCAATACGGCAAAACTGGAGCAATTAAACTGTTCACTATTCTATGAAAGAATTAAAGTCTAAAAGCTGAATTTCATATTTAAGCAAATAGTACACAAAATTGCCAATAACCGTTTGTTTTTCGTATTTTGAGTAACAAGAGCACAACTTCATAACGAACATTTCAAACTATCATTTCGAAACGAACTAGGGAAAATTACAATTCTACTACCATAGAATAAAATTATGGAATGATCTACTGGCAAGCGTAAAGGAAATAGGCGGAAACTATTTGATCAGAAAATGTAATGATGAAACGAGGAGAACTAAATATTTTTTGTGTTATGTGTGCTAACTTCCTTTATGTGTTATAATTAAGTCAGCATCATCTTTTGTTGACAGAAGGGTTCTTTATGAAAACAATATGGACACGTTAGTCTTTAAAGTCAGCAATGATAATAAGTTTTAATTTGAAGCATATAATCACAAACTAATATGATGCTGAAAGTTATATATAACCAATAAATAAAGCAAGTTATTTAATCTTTGGATTAGTAAAAGCTTGGTGTCTCTGCCTTAAAAATCGGGCCCTCCAGACAAACTACTTCGTTATAAGGGAGAATCAATTCTTATAGGAACGCACTATTACACCATGTAATATATGAAATTTTCACTTATGCGATATTTCAGTATGTTGTAGGGCTTGGTAAAAGGAGTCGATTGATACCTCACTCGACCCCTCCAACTTGAAGCATGTGGAAGTTATACCCGGGTAAAGTTCACCTCCCGGGTATTTCAAAACTAAATTAGGGTTTCAAAATGTTAGTTTTTTAACTAATGTAAAAACTATACTAATACAATTCATAAAAAATTCCAATTTCTAGAAAAAGAATTTTTTGAAAAACTCAAAAGGCTTGCGAGTTATTACGATTTTTTGCAAAAAAATAACCGATTTTCGAATTCAAACGTTTTGAAATCGGTGAACTTTCGGGTCAAATTGAAAGTGTTAAATGATAGTTTAGAATGCCCTAATTCATTTGGTTTTTGAAAATTTGAAAAAAAGTGTGGGGCACAGGAGATATAGCAGTTTCAATATGCTACCTGTTTTGATGACGTCATCGGCAACCAGAGCTTGGTAGCCTACACAGAAAACATGAGTTTTTCATTTAAAATCGCACATAGCTATGCAAATAAAGTAGGTTAAGTTATTCCCAAGCAAAATTGAAAGTATAGAAGTGTTTATTTTTTAAATTGGGTTAGTTATGCGCGATTTTAAATGAAAAACTCATGTTTTCTGTGTAGGCTACCAAGCTCTGGTTGCCGATGACGTCATCAAAACAGGTAGCATATTGAAACTGCTATATCTCCTGTGCCCCACACTTTTTTTCAAATTTTCAAAAACCAAATGAATTAGGGCATTCTAAACTATCATTTAACACTTTCAATTTGACCCGAAAGTTCACCGATTTCAAAACGTTTGAATTCGAAAATCGGTTATTTTTTTGCAAAAAATCGTAATAACTCGCAAGCCTTTTGAGTTTTTCAAAAAATTCTTTTTCTAGAAATTGGAATTTTTTATGAATTGTATTAGTATAGTTTTTACATTAGTTAAAAAACTAACATTTTGAAACCCTAATTTAGTTTCGAAATACCCGGGAGGTGAACTTTACCCGGGTATAACTTCCACATGCTTCAAGTTGGAGGGGTCGAGTGAGGTATCAATCGACTCCTTTTACCAAGCCCTACAACATACTGAAATATCGCATAAGTGAAAACTTCATATATTACATGGTGTAATAGTGGAACGCAACAATATTTTGAAAATAATGCATATTGAACCTCTCATTGCCGTTAAATGAATTAAAAATTTGTCCGTTATCTAGCTATTTGAATAATCATATTTTTTACCATAATTTCTATCTTGGTTTCAAATGTGTCTAGTTCCATCTCATTTCATAACATATTTGGTTAGAACATCATTAATTTCACTTTGGATGTAAATACAAATTTACCAACTTCTAAATAGGTTTTTACTTTGACTGTATATTCATTGTTTAGTTCTTAATTTTGTACATTTTAAACTTTAGAATTATAATTAGGTTATAATTCCGTAAATTCATATACAGTTTGTTTCTATTCTTCTTACTATTGCTAGTATTGCACTATAATTAGGGATAAATTTTACTGGTCTCCTAAAGTGGATTGACAGATGTACATTTTTGATGAAAATCAGAAGTTTTGGTATCGTTTTGCAACTTCTGTTCAATATTAAATAATTTTGTAGAGCATATAAAGCAGATTGGGGCCCTACAGTTAATCTTCTATTCTAAATGATCGGTTATTTAATAAAAAATGTTTCAAGCTTGTATGATAATTGAGATAACTTCTAATATGTTTAGCTAATTGACTGAACATAGCTGGGCAACCCCACGATTCAAAATGCAAGCATTGGATTATTTGGATTGGACAATTCTTGAAACATTTGATACATGGATTTATCGTGATATTCCGATTTAACTTCCATAAATACC
The DNA here is from genome assembly GCA_029691765.1 of Entomobrya proxima. Taxonomy (NCBI): domain Eukaryota; kingdom Metazoa; phylum Arthropoda; class Collembola; order Entomobryomorpha; family Entomobryidae; genus Entomobrya; species Entomobrya proxima. The sequence continues at coordinate 45,243,364 of CM056168.1, read as the reverse complement.
AATGATGTGCATAATAGTGTTAAGCACCTATGCAAAGTTACCCATGACAACGCCTTTTTTAGAGATATTGCCATTTTAGTTTGCAATCGCAAAAACACGATTGTATCATTTGTCCAAATTTTACAAATTTTGTATGACTTGAAATGGTCTGGGAAATCATTGACGTGTTTCAGTTTTGCAAAAAACGTTATGTAACGGGTACTTTTTGCAAACTTTTTTAAAACTCTCCTTGCAAATTTGCAGAAAGTCCCAGACCATTTCAAGTCATACAAAATTTGTAAAATTTGGACAAATGATACAATCGTGTTTTTGCGATTGCAAACTAAAATGGCAATATCTCTAAAAAAGGCGTTGTCATGGGTAACTTTGCATAGGTGCTTAACACTATTATGCACATCATTGGTATTCATGGCAGTTTAAAACGACAAGTGGAGCTAAAACTTTGTAAAGAGTGTTGTGGAAATTCACACTCTCAAATATGAAAGCTTTTAAAATTCCAACAACATAATGTTTGAGTCGACAAGCCATTGGTGTTAATCTATTTGATTTGCGGTTTTAATGAGGCATTTGAAAGTGTACTCGATTAACTTCATTCGATGTTTTTAACGTGGAATGCATAATTGGTTGAAATATTTGCCTTAGGCTTTGTTGTTATGGCGAACGTGTGAGTGAATTATCTAACTATGCTCAAAAAGTGCTGATCGCAAATTAATAAATTTGATATCACTTTTAATATATTTTTGGGTCTAAAACCCGAATTTGAAGTCGTTTTTATACAAGCACATTTTAAAATTATGTATTTCTACGATGTTTCTTTGGGAAACTGAGACCTTGGGATCCGGCCATATTTTCATATTTACACATTCTATTCAATCGACTTAAAATTTTATTCAGGCAAAAAAATGTCATGCAAATAAACTGCGCAGAATTCGAATATGAAATCAGTTATATGATTCAAAAGTACGTTTAAAATCGATGGCCGAATATGCAAAAATTTAGACCGGGCAGAAGTATTGCCCAGACAAATACTCTAAAAATCAATTTCATAATTAGATTCTATGCCTAAAATCTATTAAGAACGACAAAACAATTCATAGGTATGCGAGTGGCACTTTTTGAGCTTACACAGTAAGCCGTAAAGCCCTGAATCAAGTTTCAACCAGAATTTAATCAGCCTACCAGCAACAATTTTCCATATTCCAAACAAAAAAATGCATTTTTGGGGGAACTTGAGAATGACACCCCAAAATAATCCTCCGAAACATTCTCCAGCTATTCTCAAGTTCCCCCAAAAATGCATTTTTTTGTTTGAAATATGGAAAATTGTTGCTGGTAGGCTGATTAAATTCTGGTTGAAATATGCAAGTGAGTTAAAAGATATGAATGAAATGTCATTAAGCGTTTTACAAAGCATCTCACACAACTTTTTGAACTAATATTTTATGAACTTATGTCTTGAAACGCGATACGACAATGAGCCAATTAAAGTATGGGGATGAACATGATCTATATGATGAAGTTATGCGATTAAGTATGTGAAATCTAGCCATTGAATTGAGAGCTCAAATAGTGAATAATAAGAAGATAAAATATACTTACCAAAAGCTAGTTCCCCAATTCCCGGCACATATGTATCGCAAAGTCGCCATGTATCATCTTCAATTTCACCTGGTGATACCCTTCGTCGTATGTTACACTCTCTATTTAGGAAAGCGAGGGACATCATGCTGGCTTCTGACACGTCGGATCTATGCTCCTGTACTCGGGCCGGTTTACTGTAATTTGAAAAAGATTTTGGCGTTACAAAATATTTGAGAGAGATTTTGATCCTGAAAAATACAGAAATACACTCTTAAAGTCGTAATTAAAACTAAATTCCCGTACCTATGTGAGCATCCTTGCACAAAATCGCCTCCGTATAAAAAGTATATGTAAAACACCATACAGAAGCACAAACGGGGACAGGATTGCAACGTTGCCATTGTTGCAAGGAACTATGCGTTTTGTCGCTAGAAAAACAATCACTATGGTTGTAGATTTCTTAAGAGAAGGGAACAGGAAGAATGCTGGAGAAGAACTGGCCTTGATACCTGTCTGGACCGGTCTTTTATACTTATGTGAATAAGCCCTTCCTTATACAAAGCGGGTATGCGGCTTACAAAATATAGGAATATGTACAAACTGAATAGCAGATTCCATGCATCGTATAAAACTACTTCTTACACAAGTCCCTTTGTAAACTATCAGTTGGCATGGCTTTAGTTATGAGCGTTGACAAAGAAATTTTAATTAATTAAGTAAACGATAATAATTGTTGCTAATTTGCTATCTGCATAAGTGATAATTCCTGCCAAAGACCACTAAAATAGTTAAAATCTCTCTACAATCTCGCTAATCACAAAAGTAACCTTTTTGAATTGAGTTTTTATTGGTATTTAAAAAACCAAAATACAGTTTGACGATACCGGTGTGATGAAACAAATACAGGGAGAGGACATTCGGAACACCACGATTTTGTACATAATATTAAACTAAACCATACAAATATACTAAACCATGAAATATAGGAATATGCTACACCAACTTAAAACCTTATTAGTCAAAATGTTAAATTAAATTTGATGCAACTGTCGTCTAATCAGAAGCAAACGTTTGAAAATATGGGTGTGGCAACCCAAAATTATGATGTACGCGGCTCGATTGAAGCTTAGGAAATGTTCGTGTTGTCTTCTTTGGCTTTGGTTGAATTTTTTCTCTAGATATATCTCTACCATCCTCCTCTTCGATGCTGAAAAAACTGGTCCATGATATGTCATCGTTTTGCATGGAGTCCGTCATCCTTTCGCCTAAGAGTTTTAAAAAATTAAGTCTTAATTTGAACCAAGAATAATCACCATCGCCTATGTATGATAATATACGCCTACATTACAAACGATTTTTCAAAATCGAATAACATTCACCACTTGGTCATCTAGGTTTGATTTCAAGTTAATTAAATTCTAAATTTGTTATAACTTTACATAAACTATAATGTTTATAATATTATGAATGGATTTCGATTTAAGTCAATTTAAGTATGTGTACAATACCAGTTGGAAGGACTTTGTGGCCAGATTTGTCAGATGGGCGAGTCTCTCCGGCCCACGCGTAAAGAATTAGAAAAATTAGCACAATGGATTTCATTACGAAAGTTTATTTTCAAACTGAATACTAAAGTAGATATTATGTGAAATTGTTCTAGAACACGACACAATGACAGTCAAAAGTTATGTGAAGTCGGATCCGCAGTTTCTCTTTATATACCCTAACCGGATATATTATCAGCATGTTTGCTTTGTATGCGCAAATATGCAAATGCAGAAATAAGTACGAAATTCTCGAGCGCCAGGCACGCTAGATTTTGCTATAGACTCTACACTATCGTCCTCTATCTATTTCAATACAACATGCGCGTGTATGTACAACCATAACGTTGCATAATATACATGAAAATACGCATTGTAAACTCAAGCTTTTTGGATACACGGACAAGTTGAAAAATACAAATACAGAGCTATAGACGAAGCTTAAGTGTTTGCACACTGACATGAAAGTATTTAATTAGCAGCAGTTCAAGAAATTTTATGCTTGGAAAGTAAACAATTTAAAAATTATTTTTTGCAATCAAATACAAGTAAACAATTTAATGAAAAAATCATAGATTTGTAGGAAAGGGTGTGCATGCAGGGACATACTGCACACATAATAAAAGAGTGGTTGACATGTAATCATTCTGCTATGAGTGTATATACGAGATATATATTTAGCGCTCAAAACAAACACAAACTAAAGTTATTCCTGTGAAACTTCTGCAAAAAGATATAAACAGAAATAAACTTACATATTTATTCACGTGTGTAGCATGAAGTGTTATCAGTTGATAAGAATTTCCCTTTAAGTGTTAATGTTGCATTATATAGATGATTACAGTATAATTTCAAATTGCACAAAAAGCTAGATCATCATGATGATATTCCAAAGTTCAAAAAATGAGATATTTATCCGACTGGGAAGAAAAAGAGTTTATATCCCTATTCCCTATTATTTTATATATATTATATTATTTCCATTTTTCTTCTGCTAAATAGGATGCCCTACTTATCAACGAGTATCAATAGATGTAAAAAATTTAATGTATCCAATATGTGAAAATTTTCTTTTCATAACTAAATGCAAGAAATCAACTTGAGCGTGCCTGAATTTTAAAATATTAAGCATTATAATGTCAATATGCAACTCTTTTACAGATGCGACGACATTGTACATATGACTGTATATTATCACTGATAATTACATTCAATAATATATAATATTATACGACTGATAACTTTTCGAAATATTTTGTCTGCTATAGATCCTCGTTGATAAGTTTTGCGTCTGATTTAGTTGATAAGAAAAATGGAAATGTCTGCTATAATACGGAATAGGAATATAAACTCTTTTTCTTCCCAGTCGGATAAATATCTCACTATTAATAATTTATATTTCATATTTGGTCAAACACCGTAATATCGTTATACATGTTTCTGTGGAACATGGAAGAATTTGGATTAGAATGTTATATGCTAACGACTACAACATGCATGTTAATTTCATACGAAACATATTTTGACATTATTTCAAAGAGGTTCGAATTATTATTGAAATTTTATATCAGAAAATTAATATTGCATGAAAGTTTTATGTGGTAGTCTTTCTCTATTACATCTTGCACATCTAAAAATGATCCGGGAGCCGCGATCTAGTATGGACCAAATTTCGCTGAAGTGGTGGTAGCTTTGGACGCACGTTACGGGGTGAAGTGATGCTCGCAGACGGTCGGTATGTACTGTTGAATGTTCGCATAGGTCCCTTTGTTGTAGATGTCGGAATATTTGAATTTGAATGCGAGTTGTTTCGCCCCTTAACGGGCTGTGCCATCTCGGTTGAAGCACCTTTCCCTTTCTGAGAGTCATTGGTTTGTGAAAACGTGTGGAACTTGCCAGGCCTTGTTCCTACACTATCCAAGAGTTCTTCAATACCTGGGAAAATATGCACGAGCCTGTTTCTGTCGACTGCCACTTCTACCTTCCTTGAGCTGCTCCCTTGGTATATACAATGCGTATTTTATTATAACAAAATTCACGACACACTATAACGATAACATAACCCTTATATGCGTTATACTTACTATCGAGGCTTGCTTCCTCCATATTAACCGACTCCACTTTGTACAAACCGATTAATATTGCAGTAATTATTGAAGCAACAACAAAAGGCTTCATGGTTACGTGCTTCCAAAATTAAAACCCTTAAAGGTTATTAAATAAGCAATGGTTGACAAATGGATGAACAATCAAATGATAATTCAGATTAAAACACCCTTTTATATCATCATCGTCAACAGGAAACGCATACACAAACCATACATATAAGTTGGCAGAGAGGATCAAGTATTTTCGTTCCATCAACCAGAGCTATAAAGTTAGACACGCAACGGAGAGGTTGATGAACTCTTATGGTTAACATTGCATTGGTATAAAGGAGTGCGTTGCAAGAGTGTGCAGTTGCCTTGTAGAAATGGCTTACACGTGCCAGGGAAATGGTTGTGAACCATTCAGTCTCCACTGCAGAGCTGTTTCAATGTCAAGCTCGCATAGAATCTATGCGTTCTCTCCTTTCAGCAGTATAATACAAGCACACACATGCGGATGCTTATATAAAACTGCTCTTTTTCCACTCTTGTGTCTCCAGCATATAAGTTGGCAGAGAGGATCAAGTATTTTCGTTCCATCAACCAGAGCTATAAAGTTAGACACGCAACGGAGAGGTTGATGAACTCTTATGGTTAACATTGCATTGGTATAAAGGAGTGCGTTGCAAGAGTGTGCAGTTGCCTTGTAGAAATGGCTTACACGTGCCAGGGAAATGGTTGTGAACCATTCAGTCTCCACTGCAGAGCTGTTTCAATGTCAAGCTCGCATAGAATCTATGCGTTCTCTCCTTTCAGCAGTATAATACAAGCACACACATGCGGATGCTTATATAAAACTGCTCTTTTTCCACTCTTGTGTCTCCAGCATATAAGTTGGCAGAGAGGATCAAGTATTTTCGTTCCATCAACCAGAGCTATAAAGTTAGACACGCAACGGAGAGGTTGATGAACTCTTATGGTTAACATTGCATTGGTATAAAGGAGTGCGTTGCAAGAGTGTGCAGTTGCCTTGTAGAAATGGCTTACACGTGCCAGGGAAATGGTTGTGAACCATTCAGTCTCCACTGCAGAGCTGTTTCAATGTCAAGCTCGCATAGAATCTATGCGTTCTCTCCTTTCAGCAGTATGATACAAGCACACACATGCGGATGCTTATATAAAACTGCTCTTTTTCCACTCTTGTGTCTCCAGCATATAAGTTGGCAGAGAGGATCAAGTATTTTCGTTCCATCAACCAGAGCTATAAAGTTAGACACGCAACGGAGAGGTTGATGAACTCTTATGGTTAACATTGCATTGGTATAAAGGAGTGCGTTGCAAGAGTGTGCAGTTGCCTTGTAGAAATGGCTTACACGTGCCAGGGAAATGGTTGTGAACCATTCAGTCTCCACTGCAGAGCTGTTTCAATGTCAAGCTCGCATAGAATCTATGCGTTCTCTCCTTTCAGCAGTATAATACAAGCACACACATGCGGATGCTTATATAAAACTGCTCTTTTTCCACTCTTGTGTCTCCAGCATATAAGTTGGCAGAGAGGATCAAGTATTTTCGTTCCATCAACCAGAGCTATAAAGTTAGACACGCAACGGAGAGGTTGATGAACTCTTATGGTTAACATTGCATTGGTATAAAGGAGTGCGTTGCAAGAGTGTGCAGTTGCCTTGTAGAAATGGCTTACACGTGCCAGGGAAATGGTTGTGAACCATTCAGTCTCCACTGCAGAGCTGTTTCAATGTCAAGCTCGCATAGAATCTATGCGTTCTCTCCTTTCAGCAGTATAATACAAGCACACACATGCGGATGCTTATATAAAACTGCTCTTTTTCCACTCTTGTGTCTCCAGCATATAAGTTGGCAGAGAGGATCAAGTATTTTCGTTCCATCAACCAGAGCTATAAAGTTAGACACGCAACGGAGAGGTTGATGAACTCTTATGGTTAACATTGCATTGGTATAAAGGAGTGCGTTGCAAGAGTGTGCAGTTGCCTTGTAGAAATGGCTTACACGTGCCAGGGAAATGGTTGTGAACCATTCAGTCTCCACTGCAGAGCTGTTTCAATGTCAAGCTCGCATAGAATTTTAAGAAATGTTTGTGAAGTATCCTGTTTTTCTTATCATTACAATTTTTGTAAGCATTTGTATGACTGGAATGTAATTATACTAAATACGTAAAAGAAAGAATATAACTCATCCCAACTTATGACATGAAAATCTATACTGACGCGCTAATGAGAAGAAAATTGTGGAAAAATACCAACAACTATTAACAAATTTACGCATCCTATTATGTTTTGCTATCAATCAACATACATCAATTAGTATATAAGCGTGGATTTATACTATACTTGAAATATCAATTTATTCAAACTTCAACGGAATCATAGTGTACAAAAGTATAAACGCAAGCATTCAAAAACAGTAAACTGTGCTCAAAATCATATTTCACATTCAGTTGTACTAAATGTAGTTGAATTCCTTCAATCCATATGATGATATTGTACAGACTGGTATAGACCCAAACACAACATGATAAAAATCCTCATGGGGAAGTATAAACTCAAAAATGGGAATATGAATTGAAATACAATGATAAGTAGGTGATTAGGAGTCGAAATACAAATATGATTATGAAGTCTGAACCCAAAAACGGAAGCTGAAATGCAAAAATTTCACATTCCTATTATATTTAAACTGTGGTATAAACCCAGATTTAGTCTTTGTGGATTGGATTCTAGTCTAGTCTAGAATTTTCTACAAAAATCATTGCCTGCGTTAATGAGAACCATTGAACTTTGTCTGAGAGGCGTAACGAATATTAGATGCTATAAAATCTTTAACACTTCATCAATTAACGAACCATGTTTCTCTGTCACACTATTGTGTTTTGGTTGTGATGTTGCCTCGTCAGAGTCTGAATTATTTCATTGAGTTTCAATTGATTCTCATTTTGTGTCAAGAATGGAACAGAGAAAATAAAAGAGTTTTGCAAAAAGTGAAATGTTTTGTTGGTGTTTAAAAAAGTGAACCGGCAGTAGTGAATTCCTATATACAATTTAAAGGTAAGAAGTAATTTATATGTGCTTTTACGGGTTAGATTTACTTTTTATTGTATTTAGTTGGGTTTAAGCCATATGGTCATTGCAACAATGGTGCACCTAAACGCTGGCATAGCATAAATGGAATGTTTCACTTGCAATATACAAAACTGTACCATGAGTCATGATCTGACACATGATACATACAGTAAATTAACATAAAGCTGTGAGAAATGTTACATTTTCTTTGAAATGCAGGATATAGAAATATAGTAAACTTAAACACCAACACTGAATGCCTAAGCGTTTGCAATAGCGTTATAAAGCAACATTGGTTGGTAAAAATGAAAATAAGTAAAATGCTCTGCAACTATGATTTGATAATTTCGAACGCAAATTTTCCACTGAATAGTCCAATCAATTTTGTATCAATTTATGCTTATATAATGCTTAAAAAAAGTATATATTGAAGCATCTCTCGTGCAAAGATTGAAGTGACATCCAACTCACAATATGGATAAGATATAAGTGCAAATCAATCTAAAATATGTGCTAGCTATATGCTCTCTATGTGCTCGCAACCACGAAAGACGGAAAGAGATAAGTCCATAACTAGCAATTTCTGTAAACGGAAAAAACATTTGCTGGCCAGTTTATTCAGTTATTGCAGAGTCCACAATAATTAATACTATAATCATGAAAAATAAATTGCAAAAAAACACTTACTAACGACAACGAACTATCATAGTTAATTTATGTGTTAATTCAGGTATTCAAAAAACTGACAGTATAATGCTATAATCGAAGATAGCAAAGTGGCATTCAGATGCAACCTGCAATGCAGAGTGAAAATAAAATATATGAAATGGACGTTGAAATGAAGAAAGCTTTATGCCGGTTCCTGCTTTATTATCTCAATTTTCCCCAACCATGCTCATTTTTGTATCAACTTCTGGCGATCACATATCATTTTTGCAACTTTTCATATTATTTTCTGGTTTTTGTTTTCAAATAATCAGTAATGCACACAATTATAAAGCTTTCTCTCCAGTAGTAGTATAATTACATACCATTTTGGTTTAATAAAAAAATGTGCACATTTTTGCAAACATTTGAAAATCCATGTGGTAGAATAATTTGCAAGGCAAACTTTCAATCCTAATGGATAGTCGCACCTATTTTGTACTGATATACGCAAATAGAGTGAGACATAGCCAGGCTACTTTTGCAGTTATTATCAAAATTATAATATCAAACTAGATATAAAAAATTCATGAGATTTTTTGTTTGCAAATTTTTAAAAAATCTCATGCATTGTCTATTATAAATATAGTATACCTGAGAAATATATATTAACGCCATTCCGCTAGTATATTTTTTTGCAAATTTTTGCAAAAACTAAAAAATCCACGAGGATAAATAATTTGCAAGACGAATTTCAATTCACAATGGATAGTCAATACGATTTTGTGTTAGTTTATGGAAAAAGAATGATACCTCGCCAGGTTGGTTTGGCACCTACAATTAAAATTATAAAACCAAGAACTAAATTGGCTTGAGGATTTTTTTGCAAATTTTCAATATTTCAAAAAAATATCGTCAAACCCGTTCTGCTTCTTTCTAAATTTTAACCTCTCATCAAAAATACACATAAAAATGGAATTTTCTATCCATGAGTCATATATTTTGAAAACTAAAATTAAATATTAATTTAAATTATGATTAAATTACACAGATTTTCACGCTACTATACACATCTTGTATTTGTAATGTTTTATACGTAATAATATTATCTCAATGAAAAATACAGGCTAGTTTCATTTACAACAGTCAGATGGTAAATGGTTTATAGCTCTGCACAGAGGGCGACAATTGCAAAACACTATTTGGAAATTTAGAAAGCATTCTACAAATCTGCATGTGCGTGCTCTTTTTTCTCTGGAGTAAATACTTGTACACAGTTTGTTTAAGGGGAACTTACAATAGCATATAATGTATTATGGTGCAACAAAATAGAATGCTTTACTTACACTTGCAACATTTTAATTTACTGTTGTATATACTGGTTGCGAAGGTACTAGATTGGGATCAAATTTAGTTAAACTCATTAATAACGATGGACTTTTAGGATTTAGTAGTGACTCTCTTGATATACCTCTGCCACTAGCTAAATATTTATTTGGATAGCCACTATTTAAGAAATTATTAAACTACTCATATAGTTCCCTCTCATATTTATTCATAAATAAAAAATTATTTATTCTAAGAAAACTCAAGTACTTCGGGTTTACCTCCTCAAGACTAGTTAAATTATGCATTTTACATTTCCGAAGTATCCTAAAATATTGTATTATTCTTTGGGCTAACTACCTTATTGAAGATCAATCTAAAAAGATGGTTAGCGTTGAAAAGCGTGCAATGTCCATAATAACTGGTAAATACATAAGTAATTCAAATTATACTGCAACATGTGATAAGATAGAAATTAGAAAATTAGAATAAAGGTAGAAAACACTCTTACTTTGTTTTAGTAAGAAAACTCTTACAAGTGACCGTTTCAAGCACTGGTTTGATAAACACAAAATAAAGCATAAACCGCCTTTAGTAGCAGATATAATAAAACCCTAATAACTTTTGCCTTGCAAAATTCAGGTATGAAAGGTTTCGTAGATCCACCATACTATCATTAATAAAAGTCTAAAGAGAAAAATGTTAAATTCGCCTTTAGTATATTTTGTGTAAAAGATAACCGCGTTCTGACACATGTATACTTCACACATGTATGTTAAATTTATGTTACATTTTACAAAGCTTATATAAGCTATCTTGTATTGTTTTCCACCCTTATCATCTCTTTTGTCAATTGAAAATTGAGTTTGAGTTCCAGGATTTTTTGGCATTGGCATATGTTCTTCCATCCTGATATCATTTCTCAGTCATATTAGAAATTTACTGTTTTTGCTCCGAATATGTTGAGCTACGGTTATTCAGGAGAAAACGTATTAACAGTTGAAAAAAGGAATTATAAAGAATACACTGATTTCTAAAAGCCGTGAGATTCTTTTTTCTGTTGTGTCAAGTACGGATGCGTTTTGTAGGGAAGTAAAATTGCAAAAACGTATTGCACATAGTTGAATTCGATACAATCTCTTTTATACTCTTGCTAGCATGTGCGCTAGCTACTTAACTGTTGTTGGCAATGCAGCTGTAACTGCAAAACTTTGTATAATAGGACTGTATGTTTGTCCTTATGACACACACACCTTTTATATAAATTGATAGTTCTAATGCATGTTTGCGTATGAAATTCTTCTTTTTTAGTATTCGATATGTCTGAAACGGAGGACGGAAACACATCAAATGTGATGAACAATGACATTACAGTCGACAACGAAGATGGGCAGACAGAAAATAATTTGGATGCGAACCAGAGTGATTCCTCGGTACAGGAAATGTTTATTGATGAAACAGATTATCAGGAAGAAGAAGGCTGTGCTGAAATAGTCTTGGCAAGCATTGAATTGGAAACATCGTTAGATACGCGGATAATTCCTGCAACTCCTGCATGTGTTCAGCAAACATATGAAAATATTTCAAAAATCCTTTCTACGGACACAGTCCCTGCTGATTTATCCGACGTGCAAATTTGTGTCTGGAAAGAGAAAGTAAACAAACATGGAGAAAGGGAGACATGGAAAAACCCCAACCTATTAAGTGAAATGGTACATATTGTTTTTTTGCATGCGTTATGTGACACTTTTTACATTTCCTAACCAGCATATTGTCATTGTAGACTACGATTTTGGACGCGTTTGCAGTTCTAAACGTAGACCAAGAAAGTCATTCCAATCAACCGGTATGATTGATTGAACTATATTGCCAGCCTTATATAGAAATGTTCATGTTAGTAATTCTCATACATATTTTAGGAAGGGGAAACTGACACAGAAAACATAGAGGCACAAGACGATGTGGTTGATGCTGCAGCAGATGGGAGGGTATGGGTTACATATTATTATTATTTTGTATACAAAGCCCTGATATTTTATAATTCGTCGTAAAAATTAGGTAGATCACAAATATTTATTTGTATTGGATACAGGCCCAAACATTGAGCGACGAGAGTATTTTTAAAAGACTGAGAGCAAAATTTTCCCCAACTTATTTACGATATATGGTATGAAAAAACTTGAAATAATATTTAGTAATTAGAGCTCGCATCTATTGCAGGATTGTATATTTTAATACACAGTCTCAAAAGGCGTTGGAACATTTCATCCGAAAAGCTGAACGAAACGAGTTGGGTGATAACAAACCAGGAATCTCTGCACATGATAAAACCAAAGTTCTCCACTTGATAAGCAAGTGTGAGACGGCAAAAGGATTGCGCAATGCAACAAAAGTTATAGCTGGAGATATCCAAAACTTTATCACATATCAGCGTATTCCAAACAAATGTGCTGCGGTGATAACTGATCGATCTATAAACGAGCATTACTCAGCACTGTTAGACTCATCTGGCATTATTGATTCAGGACTAGTTTTAGATATGAAAAAAGGAGAAGATTCATTTTACAATACCTTGGCGTTTTTGGCAACTGGAGATGAAAGCTTTTGTGATGAATTTTTCATAACTGCTTGCTATCTCTTTTCCATTCAATCAGATAATATTAAAAAAAGATCAATCAGAAGATACTACGAGCTACGAAAGCTAGTTATCTCCAAGAAAGTCTCAAACTCATTGGTATCCATCCTCGCAACAGGGTTGCAGAGAAACATATTTCTATTCAGACCAAAATTTGATGGCAAAGGGGATGAGCTTAGAAAATTCAGTTTTCAACAAAGTCAAGACTTCGAAAACCCCAAGAATGATATATTTATTTTATTTACCGGAGAAAGTGACTGCTACCTACCTATTATTCCAAAGCCTGGATGTGTCAGAGTTAACCTAATAGCCGACCCTATAAACATACCATCAATGGTCGAAAATGCACAGTTGGTTGAGAAACAAAATGTTATGCAGAAATATGAGTATCTGGACATGGTTGCAAATGTATATTACCATGCAGAAAGACACGAAAGAGACAATATATTACGCCGATGTAATCACATAATACGCGGGCAATTTCAGCTCATTTTTGAAGGGCAGCATATGACCCAATATTATAGGCCCGGTGTGCATACGATTGTTTCTAAGGAACTTTGTAATATATACAAATTGATTCCTTATGCAGTTCCTGTGTGTATACAGGAATCATGTCACAGTTCCCTCTATCAAGAAATCTTAAACAGTCAAGAGTATACGATTGCAAGGTGTCTAAGTGTAGCATTATCATCCGGCAATGAATTCTCAACAACTATCTACCTTGCATTAGAATACTTCAATGCTATATCTGAGGTAGACCTTAATAAGGCACGTCATATTCCATTTGCCGGCTCAATTTCCCGTATTGGGACAGCGTCATTCATTTTAAAACGACCTGTATTCGTATACAGGTTACTAAGTGGGCATTTAAAATGCACAGCCTTTCTACATGATTCAGATGAGGAGGAAAATGTTAGACGATCAAAACTAAAAGAACAAAATCTGCCAAATGATCACATTGAGGAACTGATTAAAATGAGTCGAAAGGCCTCTATAAATCTGTTCTATGCAAATTTCACTTTTTATCCACTCTTACAAGTCGTTGGAGAATATACAAGCTTAGGTGAGAATCTGGACATTATGGCTGATGTGGTCAGGTTTGAATATTTTACTGTGACGAATCTAAATACGCACATTGTGGTTGAAAAGATTAAATCTATTCCAGAGGGGAAAGAATTCCGTCTGCCTAGACAAATACAACCACCACATTGGACAATTGCTCCAAATGAAGAAAAACCTCCTAAACAACCGGCAATTCAAGTGTTTAAAAGGTCTACAAAGAAAGGCACAAAGGCGGAATCTCCCCCTATACTAAAAAAATACGTGTTAGACGGAACAGAAAGTGATAATGAATTTATTGTTATGGTGAAACGAGGTTGTACCCCTGGGCTTATGGCACAGAGATATCATACGGGCTCTTCATTTGCAGAATACATTGAGGAAAATACAAAGATTGATATGACTAAGCCCGAAAAGTTGCATCAATTCAGGTCCATCATGATTGCTGACAATGAAGTAGATATAATACTAGGAGATATTCAATCTATTTGCATGGATCGGCTACATCACTTCAAAAATATGAAAGATCAATTCAATCTCTCCTTATTTTGTCAAGAACTTCGTGGCAATATTGCAGAAATGGAGGATGGAAAGGTACACAACCGTTGTCGTAACTCCAGGGCATTACTAAAATATTCAAAAATTCATACACAGTGGCCCAATGTAGAGGATAAATATTGCAAACAAATCGATAAAATGTTGATTTCCTGTAATCTGCAGTCCCAATTTAAAGCACCAATAATAGAAGGCAAACTCCATGCTGTGTTTCGTTCTGTCTCGCTAATTCTTTTCAAGACAGTCGATTATTTCAAAATCATGCAACTTTTATTGGTGTATATGATAGTCAATTTCTACCATCCGTATATAGAAGAACGAACTGTAAAACTTTTAGCGAACTCCAGTGACTCTCAAGGGGAGTGGGAATATCACATTCTACAACACATTTATTTGTTATGTGATAGCAATGAGAATAACACGCCTACATACGATCTTAACATGGGTCTAATTTACACACTTGTTGGCCATTTTTTAAGACGAAATGTCCTTTGCATATGCCCGGCGGATAATTTAACCTCAAGTTCATCAAGTACTTATCGCATAAACCGCTATGGGTTAATAGAAAATAGTCGAACCCCAGTTTATGTATTTGCGGGCATGAGTTTTCATCTACTCCTTCAGGTAGGAGAGGGCTTGGAGCTCGAGTTTTGTTCAGTCACTGATAAGACAATGGTAGTACGCAGAAAGCATGTATACCCAGAGGACGGTTATCATAAAAATGCAGCAATCAAAGCACATAATTGGGTATACGGAATATATGTGGACACTGAATTGAAATCAGAAGCAAATTCGGCAAGAAAGAAAGCGCTGAAACAAAAAATCAAAATGCTACAACCTCAGCTTCAAAAAAGAGTATATCTCCTGGGAACTGTGCTTGGAGACAAAGCTTGTTTTGGTGGAGCAAATGTGCAAGAGATTATCGGAGGAAACCATAACTTTGAAATCGATATGCTAATGAAGAGGAGGCCAAAGCTACAAGTTAGTGACAAATCACGTGGGAATGTAAATTCAATTTTTATACAATGGTTGACAGCGGAAGCAAAACTAGACCTGGAGGGCACACGTTGTTTTGAAAATGTGGCCTCGCCATACGCCATTGATATACGCAACCCAGATATAGTAAATAAGCTGGACGAGTTAAAGTGGGATTACTATATACCAGTCGTAACAAACTCATCAACCCCCCTATTTCAATTAGATGTACAAAGCGTGCCAAGCAGCGACATATGTTACACTCCAACGTTTAGTTCTACCGGTGGATTTGACAAGATGTATCTTGTACTCCATATGAAATCAATTGTACAGAATAACGGAATATTCCCTGAATATGCTGTGGCTACCGGATCAAAATTAAATTCACTCATTTCAAAGGAATTTGCAACCATGTACAATGAATACTTCAAAAGCTCTGTTTATCCAAGTGATAAAAATAGTATATTGAAAGACAGGTCTTTGGGGGCCAAGCTATATAAAACAAACGAAATGACAATCATTCCAGGAAGTTTAGCACACCTCGGTGCCGGCTATCAAATATCCAACTTTGGGCTAAATCCAATCCTCCTGTAATATAACATTAATAATAACCCAACATCCAAACCATAAAATGTAAGTAAAATAGCATAATCTCTTTCACAGGATAATGGTCTGTCCACAAAACTACAAAACGCTTGAAAAAATGATCCAAGAGGATACTGAACATAGTATTGATACATCATTAGCATGCCAGATGCGATATGATCAGGTAGGAGACGCAGAATTCAATCCAAAACATCTGTCGCACGTAATCATGTCTCATTTATTTTTGTCTGTAGAAAATGTTTATAGATCCAAACTGTGACAAGATGGAACTTGTAATAGAGAAACTTGCTCCAATGGAAACCATAATTACAAAAAGTTTCACATTTCTTCAAATAATGACATTCGGGAGCGCTTTGTTTCTAGCTCGACCAATCATTTTGGTTGACTATAAAAATGTCTTACAAAGGCTATCCGGAGTTCCTGAATGCTATTGTCATCAGATTGTAAACTATGCTGCCCAGCTAGTTGAATTGGTACACCGTTGTGGGGGTCTTATCCTTACAGCAAACGAGTGCGAGCCGCTGACAACAGGACAACCTCCAGATGATAACGACGATGAGGATTCTGATGCAATCCAGCACAATACAAATGTGGTCAGAGAAGCGGAAGGTCCAAGATGGGGTTCATCGAGAAACAATGAGGATACAGAAAGCGATCCGAGAATCTCGGATGACAATATGGATACAGGTTAGGCCAATGTAAAAATTATAGTTGCTATTATTAAAATCAAATCTTTCATCCTTTAATTAGGAATTCCACTATGGTCAGAAAATGAGTCGATGAATGCTGATGCCACTACATCTAAAGCAGATAACTTGAGTGGAAGCAAAGAAGCATCAGACAGTTTGGGTAAATATATTTTACACAGATCATAATTCAGCTGCATGAGTTTTCATAGTTTTGTTTCCACTTAGGTACATTGCCAATCATTGAACCAACACCAACTTATGATCCTAGGGGAAGGGTAAAGAGAAAACGAAGAGAGTCGAAAAAAACCAAGCAGGTTTCACAGGAGGACGATGACAATGAAGATGACAATGGAGACGACAATGGACGGCGATATCCACGACGAAAGACAAGAAGACAAGATCCAATGTTGGATGATGAAAGCGAGGACGATGACAATAGGAGACCTATACGACATTCCCAACGAACCTCAAAACGCCAGTCTTCTGATGAAGATGATGACGATTCTAGTGATGATAGTGATTCAAAACAAGGAAAAAGTGTACATGGGCTGTGTAGGAAAAAACGACGCGTTCCCTTCAGAGCGCCTTTGCCATCTGATGTGGATGATCCATCTGTAATTACAATCCATCAATCAACTCATGTGAGGAGTCGAAGAGGTCGTCGAGTTGACCTTCAAAGAATAACTAATCCAAGACCCAGAACAACGGAACCATCTGAAACAAAGCGGAAAACATTTGTTTGTAAACAAGTACACAAGGGACATAAGATAGCCTGTGGTAAGAGGTTTACCACAAAAACACATCTGGACCGCCATCAATGGGAAAAATTGGACATTAGACCGTACTCATGTGGGACTTGCCTGAATAACTATGCAAAGTTACTAAATAGAACTATTGATGAGTTGGAATATACAAGGGATCATAGGTAAGTATTCTCGCGACACAAGGTACTCATGTTGAAACATGTCATTGCAAAACATTTGATGTTTAGGATTGTCGGTGTACCGAACTCATATGTTGTTCGCTACAAACGTGCTTCTGACCTTAACACCCACTTCAGATCATATGTACATACGACAGAGGAAATGTTGATTCGATGCCCACATTGTGGAGCACGATTTACTGTAGACACACATTTACAACGACATATTCGGTAATTAGACAAAACGTCGTACAATTGATAAATTTGACCACTGTATTTGAATTCCATTTAAATATTTTTGCAGCGGTGGAGCCGGCCGACAAAGTGCTTGTCCTGCATTAAAAGAAGCGAATTCAGGAAGTGATGCTGAAGATGAGTCACTAGCTGACCAAGCGGGGCATGGTGAGGTTGAACGAGAAGTGGAGGAGGCTATAAGTGGAAACGAAGTAGATATGGGAATTACTGGCGGAGATGTTGATGATCATAGTAATAACGATTGATAGGGATAGCATGGACGAAAAATATGCTGCTAACAACGATGACGATTATTAAAGTGATAATAATGTCGATGTCAAATGGTGTATAAACGGTTAGCATGATTGTTCAAAAGGAAGTGAGAATGTAGAGATTTAAGGGCATAGTAAGATACTTTAAAATTTACATTATATTTTATTATTATTGTTTTGTTAACAAGTTAAAGCTGTTTTGAAAACAAGCTGTAAAGTATATTAATTGCATTTGTGGAATATAAAATACATATCTAGTTAATCATATGTATCCAGCATGTTCAAATTTTCTTCGTGTATGGGTAACGGATAATGGTGATTGCTATAGAATAATTTTAATGGTTAGTTTGCATAGGAGTATGTAATTTTGAAATTCATTGATTATATAAAGAATGGGAAATCTATTTAGGAACTCTGAAATGTTTAAAGGGTCAAATCACACTCATATTGTAATTTAAATCAAGCTAACACATTAAAATTGGTTGTATTAAAAACGAATTCTAACCATCCACACAACAGAGTTCAATGTCATGTTGTAATTAGCTTATAACAACTGGAAAACTGTATGCCAATGCACACAATATTATATCGCTCATGATGCAACACCGTATAACGCACTACAGCAGTCTTTACGAGAACGGACACCCTTTTTCATTTAATATGGATAGCTCTTAAGTTCAGTGTAGGCAAAAGACAAAAATAGAATGATCCTTTCTCTCATTTTCAACAACTCCTGGATGTTGGTTAGCATCTCAATCACGTAAAATATGTGATATCATGTCGTACGATAAGCAACATAGGAACAACGCCAGTACATTCCATTCATCCATACAATACGAATATTCGTACAGCTATAAACTACTAAATCCACATCAAATAACACGAGTATATAAAGCGCGTGTCATTGTTGATTAGTTGCCAGTTTTAAGATTTGTCACACTCGTGATGTTTCATAAACTTAAGACACACAGACAATACTGTCCAATTGCACACAGCTGTCCAAAGGTTTCAACTGACGTAAGCGACTTATGTTGGAACCGGGAATTAAAATTAATATGGGGAAACTTGGGATTTTAGTGGTGGTGTGTGCTGTGTTTTACGTGACACAAAGTCGTCCCATTAGTGACAATGACATTCCAACCCAATGTGAAACACTACCTGAACCTCAAATGCTGGCTTATTACCCTTATGAAAAGTGGGACAACGGAGAAATTCCTTATATCTTACACGATTCCCTAAACTCGTCTCTAACAGCAGCTTTTCATGAAGCAGTGAACCACCTGGAAAAAACAACATGTATAAAATTAAGGCCAGCCCTACAGTCTGATCCAGATACTGTTATCATAAAATATACCAATAAGTTGACTTGTGGTGAAGCTGAACATTGCAAACTACCAGGACATTCCAATTATATAAAAATTGGGAGAAAATGTTCCGTTAGTTTTAAAGTGGCTTTTCTACACGAGGTAAAGAGCAATATTCCGTAAAATTAAATAATCATGAACACAAAAAGGACAAGCTTCTCTCTGATTGGATTATATTTGCCCATAAAGGTTTGTTGTATACCAGTTTACATTATTATTGCAGATTGGACATTTACTTTGCCTTGCTCATACGCAGCAGCGCGCTGACAGAGACAAGCATCTCAAACATCCGGATGGTTGTCCATCCAAGAAGAAAAGTATAAACTCGGCAATAAGTGAACAGTTGGTCTATAACGGATTTTATGGTAAGCAAGATCATGAAGATTTATTTTACGCAAATGATAAAAGTACACAACGATTCAATTACGTAAATGTGACTGAGTATTTTCTATGATCTTGGTGTTTGAATGATGGAAAATATGCGTCGAAAGACGCTAGCTAAATAAGGTAATAACGTGTATGGAAGTTACGTTAAAATATGAGTACAGGAATTCCAGAATATTAATGTAGCTACTTTCAAAAATAAATTGACAATAAACTTTTGGTTTGTATACCATATGACGAAATATTTTCAAATTTAAATTTAAAAAACTAATATGAAATTTTCGTGAATTTGTCGTGACATTCAAGGGATTCAGTCATTTTATAGGAGTTTTTCTCTTTCAAGTCTCTTTCACAACCGACGTATTCATTCAAAATGCTGGAGGATCAATTTTTGATATGCCAATAGAATAAGGAAATTTCTTAAGTTTCAGTTGTGATATGTTGAAGTGCTGACACTTTCCTAATATTCGAGTTATTGGATATATCGAGTTATAGTAAATTTATATTGACGCATTTTAAAATTTTTGTTAACAAGATCGAACAATTTCCAGATGTACATTTATCGGAATTGTTGAAACTATTCAAAAATTTGAAATTGGCAAAAGTTGGCACTCACTTTAAAATTTTATTTAAATGTCAGAATAATCTCAGTGTTTTTTTTGTCAACAACTTTAGAAATTGGAAATTGTTTTCGGTCAACTGCATTATGAAACCTATTTTACATTTGTCAATAACAATGATTGGTTAATTCACAGGCTTTTATACGATAAATGAAGTGGTTGTTGTGTTTCCAGATCGTAAATCATGTTAATTTATTTTTACAGACGTGCATAGCATCATGCAATACGGCTGTGGATGTGGCGGTAATTCTTTTAAAATATTTAATCGCAAAAATAGTAATTTTAAAAATTTGAGTATTATTTGAATTGAATGTTTTTATCAGTTGGAACGTCCAAACATAGCAACATAACAAAATGTGGCATGCAAAAAGGCAAAGGATATAGTATCTTGGATCGCAATAGCATTAACATGTTATATAATTGCTCAAACTGTTTTCGAGATCGTTGGTACCACGTCTCCCAATTCGCAGACAATCAAATACCATTTTTCTTTTTTGGAATACAAGCATGCCGCGTCATGCTGAATGATGAACTCATCTTAGGAACCTATTATAATTCTACATGCATTATAGACGACGGTAGCAAGTATATTCATGAAAAGGACAATTTTGAAATATTCTTCATCGCCACAAAGAACACAGATGTTAATAGAAGTACTGTTTCATTCTGGTCAAATGCTGTACAAAATGCGTTAAGAATTTTTGGCTATTCAGTGAGACGCGAACACAGTATATACGGACTTGCAACTTTACACAGAAATATGTCCAGAGAAACTGTTTCAGCACTTTTTGAGATCTCTGTACAAGCAGGGCATAACCTACAGACAGATTCACTAGAAAATGGTATAGCTTCAATCGGGTTTATTACCCTAAGACAAAATAACTGTGACAACAACACTTTACCATTCTCCGGCACATTAGGAGCTGTAGCTTACACAGTAAATGTATTACAGGACAACAAAGGTAGCTTTTCTGCATCTATACTCATCTGTGGACAACGGGTGGAACTGACGTATCTGCAATTGTTGGTTTGCACATCTAAAGTGAAGGACTTGAATGATCGAATCAAATTTGGTGAAGGCGTTCGATTTACGGTATGCAAAAAATTCACTAAACTACTTAATCTTTCTCAATCTTTATTCAAATAATACACATACTTTAAGCTATATGACATTCCAAGTCCTGATTGCATATATGCGTTTTGGGTGTCCAAATTTAGTATCATTGAAAAACGAGAGACTCTATATGTCTATTATTTCCTTTTACAACGTTAATTCAAACAAAAATAAACGAGATTAAAGTAGGAATGAGTACGTATGGTATATTTTGTTCATATTTGAGCTAAAAACTAATGTATCACTGATTACACACAGGATCTTACACAGAGGCATAGCATCACTGGGATTTCCAACGGATCCACACTAATTCTTCAACTATACACGCTAAAGGATTACTCAAAATTAATTGTTGACATCATCAGTAACAACGCAACCATCCGAGTCAAAGGGATTGGAGAGATAACAGAAGAAAGTACCAGCATAAAATTCCAATCAAATGGCGCATGGAAACCAAAAAAAACCATTAGGCTCTCACATGTGTTTCAGGAAGCAACTTCGTTTACTATGTCATTTCAATTTATTGATAATGACGTCATTGACATTTATTGCAACGATATTAAGCTCGTTAGATACAATACATTTTTTCCCTCTGCCACTATATCAAAATTGCTAGTGGGAGGCGACGTAATTTTAGAAAATTTTTTTATAAAAATGTAATGATGAATTATTCATGTTCAACTATTTAAAATGTACGTAACGTAATAATGATTTTAGATATTACATTCTTCAAATTGACATATTTAGGGATGCATATTGATAAATATAGTGCCATAAATATCCAGCTTATACTCTTATATTTTCTCGCATTTTTCTTCAGATTATAGTAAACCCCGATTTTCAGCCTTGTCTTACTATGTAGATTCCATCGACAGTATAACGTCACGTTCATACTAGGTTACTTGTACATAACTCACAAACATATTAATGCACCTTTTTTCACACACTATTTGCGTCACAATTGACAAGCGTGTATATTCTACGAATGGATGTTCTACTAACTTTACTATTACTAAACTAATTTAAACTACCTTAACTAATCACTCAAGCGTAACTATGTACTCTCATTCTCCAGGTAGGTTCTCCGGCACTTCCAATACTATGTTAATCTTATGTAACTCAATCTAACCTAATCTTACATAATATTATACTATTTTCTTACCTTTTTCTAATTCTCCTTTTTTTCATAAAATTCAATGTAACTACAAGTACCTTACTTAAATTTTTACACTACAATGTATTGCCGGATTTCCACATAAATACTGGTCCTCTGACCATTGAAATTTTAATCTGTACATCTTACTCTTTGTGTTCTCTCCTCTCTTAAATACTAATAAAAACCTACTGGCATGTGCACGTGTGAACCATCTTCTGTTTGCGCCGTCAAATTATTTACATAATTACACTGGTTACACTACACTATTGTTAAATATAACATATAATATGTTCCGAACATATAATATATTATATATTATATATAAACATGCAAAATGTAATACAAGTGTGAAATTGCCATGCCAAGTAGTTTTGACTTTTTATTGTTTTGTTTTATTTAGAACCTAATTACACGGGAACATAAAGTACAGATAAGATTAATAAATTTAGGCTTAATCATACTTACAATATATTGTATTATTTCGAATTTCCAAGAATCCATAGAATATCTGTAATTACACACATGTATATCCAAAGGCTGTGTGGATCCTAATAAAAACATGAGGAAATTTATCCTGAAATAAATCACAGACATGCATGAATTTTTAAGCATTCCACTGCAAATTTTCAGGAACTCGTATCCGTGCATGATATCTGATTTGTAGTAAATTAAAACTACTCAAAACCAAGCAACGTTCACCCGACTCAACTTGATGCCATTTTGCAAAAGAAAGATGCCACGCTCTCGGCTAAGCCGTTTTACAAATTTTGCGAAAAGAAAATTGCAAACAAATAGGTTCTTTGGGGTAAAAAATTTTTCTTGGCCACCAAAACAATAAGAAATTCCTACTTCAAAACTCCATGGCGTGGGCAGAAGGGGCACATGGGTTTCCTGGTTGGGGGGACTTCACAACTTGGAGGAAACGAACATAGAGCAACACTACACCCCCACCTTCTTCACTACCCTGTTTTTCCGGGGAAGGATGGGCAACTGGTATTTCTGGGTAGGAGGGAGGAGGGTGTGATACAATTTTTTATTACCGTAGATACGGCAATCACTATTATTGCAAAAAAAACTCGTCTATCTAGATCTGTTTCTACTGTAGAATAGGCAAAGGGCCTTTGCCTCTTGGGTATCATGCATAAATAATAGCTCGCCAAGGATGACCTCCATTTGTTTGGTTCCAGGGGGCGAATGGGATGGAGGAGAATGAGCCGAACCACACGCCTAGATTGGCCACGATCCCAAGCTGGGCTCAACTTGATGCCACCGCTCTCGGCTAAGACGTTTTACAAATTTTGCGAAAAGAAAATTGCAAACAAATTGGTTCTTTGGGGTAAAAAAAAATTTTGGACACCAAAACAATAAGAAATTCCGACTTCTAAACTCCATGGCGTGGGCAGAAGGAGCAACTGGTATTTCTGGGTGGGCCCTCACAACTTGATGGGCAACTGGTTTTCCAAGGTGGGTCCTCACAACTTGGGGGGAGGTGAACATAGAGGAACACTACACCCCCACCTTCTTGACTACCCTGTTTTTCCGGGGGTAAAGGGAGCAACTGGTTTTTCTGAGTGGGGGCCCTCACAACTTGGAGGAAACGAACATAGAGCAACACTACACCCCCACCTTCTTCACTACCCTGTTTTTCCGGGGAAGGATGGGCAACTGGTTTTCATGGGTAGGGGGGAGGAGGGTGTGATACAATTTTTTATTACCGTAGATACGGCAATCACTATTATTGCAAAAAAAACTCGTCTATCTAGATCTGTTTCTACTGTAGAATAGGCAAAGGGCCTTTGCCTCTTGGGTATCATGCATAAATAATAGCTCGCCAAGGATGACCTCCATTTGTTTGGTTCCAGGGGGCGAATGGGATGGAGGAGAATGAGCCGAACCACACGCCTAGATTGGCCACGATCCCAAGCTGGGCTCAACTTGATGCCACCGCTCTCGGCTAAGACGTTTTACAAATTTTGCGAAAAGAAAATTGCAAACAAATTGGTTCTTTGGGGTAAAAAAAAATTTTGGACACCAAAACAATAAGAAATTCCGACTTCTAAACTCCATGGCGTGGGCAGAAGGAGCAACTGGTATTTCTAGGTGGGCCCTCACAACTTGATGGGCAACTGGTTTTCCAGGGTGGGTCTTCACAACTTGATTGGCAACTGGTTTTCCAGGGTGGGTCTTCACAATTTGGGGGGAGGTGAACATGGAGGAACACCACACCCCCTCCAACTTGACCACTCTGTTTTTCCGGGGAAGGATGGGCAACTGGTATTTCTGGGTGGGCCCTCACAACTTGGGGGGAGGTGAACATAGAGCAAAACACCAACTCCACCTTCTTGACTACCCTGTTTTTCCGGGGAAGGATGGGCAACTGGTATTTCTGGGTGGGCCCTCACAACTTGATTGGCAACTGGTTTTCCAGGGTGGGTCCTCACAACTTGGGGGGAGGTGAACATAGAGCAACACTACACCCCCACCTTCTTGACCACTCTGTTTTTCCGGGGAAGGATGGGCAACTGGTATTTCTGGGTGGGCCCTCACAACTTGATGGGCAACTGGTTTTCCAAGGTGGGTCCTCACAACTTGGGGGGAGGTGAACATAGAGCAAAACACCAACTCCACCTTCTTGACTACCCTGTTTTTCCGGGGGTAAAGGGAGCAACTGGTTTTTCTGGTTGGGGGGACTTCACAACTTGGAGGAAACGAACATAGAGAAACACCACACCCCCTCCAACTTGACCACTCTGTTTTTCCGGGGAAGGATGGGCAACTGGTATTTCTGGGTGGGCCCTCACAACTTGATTGGCAACTGGTTTTCCAGGGTGGGTCTTCACAATTTGGGGGGAGGTGAACATGGAGGAACACCACACCCCCTCCAACTTGACCACTCTGTTTTTCCGGGGAAGGATGGGCAACTGGTATTTCTGGGTGGGCCCTCACAACTTGGGGGGAGGTGAACATAGAGCAAAACACCAACTCCACCTTCTTGACTACCCTGTTTTTCCGGGGAAGGATGGGCAACTGGTATTTCTGGGTGGGCCCTCACAACTTGATTGGCAACTGGTTTTCCAAGGTGGGTCCTCACAACTTGGGGGGAGGTGAACATAGAGCAAAACACCAACTCCACCTTCTTGACCACTCTGTTTTTCCGGGGAAGGATGGGCAACTGGTATTTCTGGGTGGGCCCTCACAACTTGATTGGCAACTGGTTTTCCAAGGTGGGTCCTCACAATTTGGGGGGAGGTGAACATGGAGGAACACCACACCCCCTCCAACTTGACCACTCTGTTTTTCCGGGGAAGGATGGGCAACTGGTATTTCTGGGTGGGCCCTCACAACTTGGGGGGAGGTGAACATAGAGCAAAACACCAACTCCACCTTCTTGACTACCCTGTTTTTCCGGGGAAGGATGGGCAACTGGAATTTCTGGGTGGGCCCTCACAACTTGATTGGCAACTGGTTTTCCAGGGTGGGTCTTCACAATTTGGGGGGAGGTGAACATAGAGCAAAACACCAACTCCACCTTCTTGACCACTCTGTTTTTCCGGGGAAGGATGGGCAACTGGTATTTCTGGGTGGGCCCTCACAACTTGATGGGCAACTGGTTTTCCAAGGTGGGTCCTCACAACTTGGGGGGAGGTGAACATAGAGGAACACTACACCCCCACCTTCTTGACTACCCTGTTTTTCCGGGGGTAAAGGGAGCAACTGGTTTTTCTGAGTGGGGGCCCTCACAACTTGGAGGAAACGAACATAGAGCAACACTACACCCCCACCTTCTTCACTACCCTGTTTTTCCGGGGAAGGATGGGCAACTGGTTTTCATGGGTAGGGGGGAGGAGGGTGTGATACAATTTTTTATTACCGTAGATACGGCAATCACTATTATTGCAAAAAAAACTCGTCTATCTAGATCTGTTTCTACTGTAGAATAGGCAAAGGGCCTTTGCCTCTTGGGTATCATGCATAAATAATAGCTCGCCAAGGATGACCTCCATTTGTTTGGTTCCAGGGGGCGAATGGGATGGAGGAGAATGAGCCGAACCACACGCCTAGATTGGCCACGATCCCAAGCTGGGCTCAACTTGATGCCACCGCTCTCGGCTAAGACGTTTTACAAATTTTGCGAAAAGAAAATTGCAAACAAATTGGTTCTTTGGGGTAAAAAAAAATTTTGGACACCAAAACAATAAGAAATTCCGACTTCTAAACTCCATGGCGTGGGCAGAAGGAGCAACTGGTATTTCTAGGTGGGCCCTCACAACTTGATGGGCAACTGGTTTTCCAGGGTGGGTCTTCACAACTTGATTGGCAACTGGTTTTCCAGGGTGGGTCTTCACAATTTGGGGGGAGGTGAACATGGAGGAACACCACACCCCCTCCAACTTGACCACTCTGTTTTTCCGGGGAAGGATGGGCAACTGGTATTTCTGGGTGGGCCCTCACAACTTGGGGGGAGGTGAACATAGAGCAAAACACCAACTCCACCTTCTTGACTACCCTGTTTTTCCGGGGAAGGATGGGCAACTGGTATTTCTGGGTGGGCCCTCACAACTTGATTGGCAACTGGTTTTCCAGGGTGGGTCCTCACAACTTGGGGGGAGGTGAACATAGAGCAACACTACACCCCCACCTTCTTGACCACTCTGTTTTTCCGGGGAAGGATGGGCAACTGGTATTTCTGGGTGGGCCCTCACAACTTGATGGGCAACTGGTTTTCCAAGGTGGGTCCTCACAACTTGGGGGGAGGTGAACATAGAGCAAAACACCAACTCCACCTTCTTGACTACCCTGTTTTTCCGGGGGTAAAGGGAGCAACTGGTTTTTCTGGTTGGGGGGACTTCACAACTTGGAGGAAACGAACATAGAGAAACACCACACCCCCTCCAACTTGACCACTCTGTTTTTCCGGGGAAGGATGGGCAACTGGTATTTCTGGGTGGGCCCTCACAACTTGATTGGCAACTGGTTTTCCAGGGTGGGTCTTCACAATTTGGGGGGAGGTGAACATGGAGGAACACCACACCCCCTCCAACTTGACCACTCTGTTTTTCCGGGGAAGGATGGGCAACTGGTATTTCTGGGTGGGCCCTCACAACTTGGGGGGAGGTGAACATAGAGCAAAACACCAACTCCACCTTCTTGACTACCCTGTTTTTCCGGGGAAGGATGGGCAACTGGTATTTCTGGGTGGGCCCTCACAACTTGATTGGCAACTGGTTTTCCAAGGTGGGTCCTCACAACTTGGGGGGAGGTGAACATAGAGCAAAACACCAACTCCACCTTCTTGACCACTCTGTTTTTCCGGGGAAGGATGGGCAACTGGTATTTCTGGGTGGGCCCTCACAACTTGATGGGCAACTGGTTTTCCAAGGTGGGTCCTCACAACTTGGGGGGAGGTGAACATGGAGGAACACCACACCCCCTCCAACTTGACCACTCTGTTTTTCCGGGGAAGGATGGGCAACTGGTATTTCTGGGTGGGCCCTCACAACTTGGGGGGAGGTGAACATAGAGCAAAACACCAACTCCACCTTCTTGACTACCCTGTTTTTCCGGGGAAGGATGGGCAACTGGAATTTCTGGGTGGGCCCTCACAACTTGATGGGCAACTGGTTTTCCAAGGTGGGTCCTCACAACTTGGGGGGAGGTGAACATAGAGCAAAACACCAACTCCACCTTCTTGACTACCCTGTTTTTCCGGGGAAGGATGGGCAACTGGAATTTCTGGGTGGGCCCTCACAACTTGATGGGCAACTGGTTTTCCAAGGTGGGCCCTCACAACTTGGGGGGAGGTGAACATAGAGCAAAACACCAACTCCACCTTCTTGACTACCCTGTTTTTCCGGGGAAGGATGGGCAACTGGAATTTCTGGGTGGGCCCTCACAACTTGATTGGCAACTGGTTTTCCAGGGTGGGTCTTCACAATTTGGGGGGAGGTGAACATAGAGCAAAACACCAACTCCACCTTCTTGACCACTCTGTTTTTCCGGGGAAGGATGGGCAACTGGTATTTCTGGGTGGGCCCTCACAACTTGATTGGCAACTGGTTTTCCAAGGTGGGTCCTCACAATTTGGGGGGAGGTGAACATGGAGGAACACCACACCCCCTCCAACTTGACCACTCTGTTTTTCCGGGGAAGGATGGGCAACTGGTATTTCTGGGTGGGCCCTCACAACTTGGGGGGAGGTGAACATAGAGCAAAACACCAACTCCACCTTCTTGACTACCCTGTTTTTCCGGGGAAGGATGGGCAACTGGAATTTCTGGGTGGGCCCTCACAACTTGATGGGCAACTGGTTTTCCAAGGTGGGTCCTCACAA
The DNA here is from genome assembly GCA_029691765.1 of Entomobrya proxima. Classification (NCBI taxonomy): domain Eukaryota; kingdom Metazoa; phylum Arthropoda; class Collembola; order Entomobryomorpha; family Entomobryidae; genus Entomobrya; species Entomobrya proxima. The sequence goes on along the minus strand of CM056168.1, from coordinate 45,214,170 downwards.
CTTGGGGGGAGGTGAACATAGAGCAAAACACCAACTCCACCTTCTTGACCACTCTGTTTTTCCGGGGAAGGATGGGCAACTGGTATTTCTGGGTGGGCCCTCACAACTTGATGGGCAACTGGTTTTCCAAGGTGGGTCCTCACAACTTGGGGGGAGGTGAACATAGAGCAACACTACACCCCCACCTTCTTCACTACCCTGTTTTTCCGGGGGTAAAGGGAGCAACTGGTTTTCATGGGTAGGGGGGAGGAGGGTGTGATACAATTTTTTATTACCGTAGATACGGCAATCACTATTATTGCAAAAAAAACTCGTCTATCTAGATCTGTTTCTACTGTAGAATAGGCAAAGGGCCTTGGCCTCTTGGGTATCATGCATAAATAATAGCTCGCCAAGGATGACCTCCATTTGTTTGGTTCCAGGGGGCGAATGGGATGGAGGAGAATGAGCCGAACCACACGCCTAGATTGGCCACGATCCCAAGCTGGGCTCAACTTGATGCCACCGCTCTCGGCTAAGACGTTTTACAAATTTTGCGAAAAGAAAATTGCAAACAAATTGGTTCTTTGGGGTAAAAAAAAATTTTGGACACCAAAACAATAAGAAATTCCGACTTCTAAACTCCATGGCGTGGGCAGAAGGAGCAACTGGTTTTTCTGAGTGGGGGCCCTCACAACTTGATGGGCAACTGGTTTTCCAAGGTGGGTCCTCACAACTTGGGGGGAGGTGAACATAGAGCAAAACACCAACTCCACCTTCTTGACTACCCTGTTTTTCCGGGGGTAAAGGGAGCAACTGGTTTTTCTGGTTGGGGGGACTTCACAACTTGGAGGAAACGAACATAGAGAAACACCACACCCCCTCCAACTTGACCACTCTGTTTTTCCGGGGAAGGATGGGCAACTGGTATTTCTGGGTGGGCCCTCACAACTTGATTGGCAACTGGTTTTCCAGGGTGGGTCTTCACAATTTGGGGGGAGGTGAACATGGAGGAACACCACACCCCCTCCAACTTGACCACTCTGTTTTTCCGGGGAAGGATGGGCAACTGGTATTTCTGGGTGGGCCCTCACAACTTGGGGGGAGGTGAACATAGAGCAAAACACCAACTCCACCTTCTTGACTACCCTGTTTTTCCGGGGAAGGATGGGCAACTGGTATTTCTGGGTGGGCCCTCACAACTTGATTGGCAACTGGTTTTCCAAGGTGGGTCCTCACAACTTGGGGGGAGGTGAACATAGAGCAAAACACCAACTCCACCTTCTTGACCACTCTGTTTTTCCGGGGAAGGATGGGCAACTGGTATTTCTGGGTGGGCCCTCACAACTTGATTGGCAACTGGTTTTCCAAGGTGGGTCCTCACAATTTGGGGGGAGGTGAACATGGAGGAACACCACACCCCCTCCAACTTGACCACTCTGTTTTTCCGGGGAAGGATGGGCAACTGGTATTTCTGGGTGGGCCCTCACAACTTGGGGGGAGGTGAACATAGAGCAAAACACCAACTCCACCTTCTTGACTACCCTGTTTTTCCGGGGAAGGATGGGCAACTGGAATTTCTGGGTGGGCCCTCACAACTTGATTGGCAACTGGTTTTCCAGGGTGGGTCTTCACAATTTGGGGGGAGGTGAACATAGAGCAAAACACCAACTCCACCTTCTTGACCACTCTGTTTTTCCGGGGAAGGATGGGCAACTGGTATTTCTGGGTGGGCCCTCACAACTTGATGGGCAACTGGTTTTCCAAGGTGGGTCCTCACAACTTGGGGGGAGGTGAACATAGAGGAACACTACACCCCCACCTTCTTGACTACCCTGTTTTTCCGGGGGTAAAGGGAGCAACTGGTTTTTCTGAGTGGGGGCCCTCACAACTTGGAGGAAACGAACATAGAGCAACACTACACCCCCACCTTCTTCACTACCCTGTTTTTCCGGGGAAGGATGGGCAACTGGTTTTCATGGGTAGGGGGGAGGAGGGTGTGATACAATTTTTTATTACCGTAGATACGGCAATCACTATTATTGCAAAAAAAACTCGTCTATCTAGATCTGTTTCTACTGTAGAATAGGCAAAGGGCCTTTGCCTCTTGGGTATCATGCATAAATAATAGCTCGCCAAGGATGACCTCCATTTGTTTGGTTCCAGGGGGCGAATGGGATGGAGGAGAATGAGCCGAACCACACGCCTAGATTGGCCACGATCCCAAGCTGGGCTCAACTTGATGCCACCGCTCTCGGCTAAGACGTTTTACAAATTTTGCGAAAAGAAAATTGCAAACAAATTGGTTCTTTGGGGTAAAAAAAAATTTTGGACACCAAAACAATAAGAAATTCCGACTTCTAAACTCCATGGCGTGGGCAGAAGGAGCAACTGGTATTTCTGGGTGGGCCCTCACAACTTGATGGGCAACTGGTTTTCCAGGGTGGGTCTTCACAACTTGATTGGCAACTGGTTTTCCAGGGTGGGTCTTCACAATTTGGGGGGAGGTGAACATGGAGGAACACCACACCCCCTCCAACTTGACCACTCTGTTTTTCCGGGGAAGGATGGGCAACTGGTATTTCTGGGTGGGCCCTCACAACTTGGGGGGAGGTGAACATAGAGCAAAACACCAACTCCACCTTCTTGACTACCCTGTTTTTCCGGGGAAGGATGGGCAACTGGTATTTCTGGGTGGGCCCTCACAACTTGATTGGCAACTGGTTTTCCAGGGTGGGTCCTCACAACTTGGGGGGAGGTGAACATAGAGCAACACTACACCCCCACCTTCTTGACCACTCTGTTTTTCCGGGGAAGGATGGGCAACTGGTATTTCTGGGTGGGCCCTCACAACTTGATGGGCAACTGGTTTTCCAAGGTGGGTCCTCACAACTTGGGGGGAGGTGAACATAGAGCAAAACACCAACTCCACCTTCTTGACTACCCTGTTTTTCCGGGGGTAAAGGGAGCAACTGGTTTTTCTGGTTGGGGGGACTTCACAACTTGGAGGAAACGAACATAGAGAAACACCACACCCCCTCCAACTTGACCACTCTGTTTTTCCGGGGAAGGATGGGCAACTGGTATTTCTGGGTGGGCCCTCACAACTTGATTGGCAACTGGTTTTCCAGGGTGGGTCTTCACAATTTGGGGGGAGGTGAACATGGAGGAACACCACACCCCCTCCAACTTGACCACTCTGTTTTTCCGGGGAAGGATGGGCAACTGGTATTTCTGGGTGGGCCCTCACAACTTGGGGGGAGGTGAACATAGAGCAAAACACCAACTCCACCTTCTTGACTACCCTGTTTTTCCGGGGAAGGATGGGCAACTGGTATTTCTGGGTGGGCCCTCACAACTTGATTGGCAACTGGTTTTCCAAGGTGGGTCCTCACAACTTGGGGGGAGGTGAACATAGAGCAAAACACCAACTCCACCTTCTTGACCACTCTGTTTTTCCGGGGAAGGATGGGCAACTGGTATTTCTGGGTGGGCCCTCACAACTTGATGGGCAACTGGTTTTCCAAGGTGGGTCCTCACAACTTGGGGGGAGGTGAACATGGAGGAACACCACACCCCCTCCAACTTGACCACTCTGTTTTTCCGGGGAAGGATGGGCAACTGGTATTTCTGGGTGGGCCCTCACAACTTGGGGGGAGGTGAACATAGAGCAAAACACCAACTCCACCTTCTTGACTACCCTGTTTTTCCGGGGAAGGATGGGCAACTGGAATTTCTGGGTGGGCCCTCACAACTTGATGGGCAACTGGTTTTCCAAGGTGGGTCCTCACAACTTGGGGGGAGGTGAACATAGAGCAAAACACCAACTCCACCTTCTTGACTACCCTGTTTTTCCGGGGAAGGATGGGCAACTGGAATTTCTGGGTGGGCCCTCACAACTTGATGGGCAACTGGTTTTCCAAGGTGGGCCCTCACAACTTGGGGGGAGGTGAACATAGAGCAAAACACCAACTCCACCTTCTTGACTACCCTGTTTTTCCGGGGAAGGATGGGCAACTGGTATTTCTGGGTGGGCCCTCACAACTTGATTGGCAACTGGTTTTCCAAGGTGGGTCCTCACAACTTGGGGGGAGGTGAACATAGAGCAAAACACCAACTCCACCTTCTTGACCACTCTGTTTTTCCGGGGAAGGATGGGCAACTGGTATTTCTGGGTGGGCCCTCACAACTTGATTGGCAACTGGTTTTCCAAGGTGGGTCCTCACAATTTGGGGGGAGGTGAACATGGAGGAACACCACACCCCCTCCAACTTGACCACTCTGTTTTTCCGGGGAAGGATGGGCAACTGGTATTTCTGGGTGGGCCCTCACAACTTGGGGGGAGGTGAACATAGAGCAAAACACCAACTCCACCTTCTTGACTACCCTGTTTTTCCGGGGAAGGATGGGCAACTGGAATTTCTGGGTGGGCCCTCACAACTTGATGGGCAACTGGTTTTCCAAGGTGGGTCCTCACAACTTGGGGGGAGGTGAACATAGAGCAAAACACCAACTCCACCTTCTTGACCACTCTGTTTTTCCGGGGAAGGATGGGCAACTGGTATTTCTGGGTGGGCCCTCACAACTTGATGGGCAACTGGTTTTCCAAGGTGGGTCCTCACAACTTGGGGGGAGGTGAACATAGAGCAACACTACACCCCCACCTTCTTCACTACCCTGTTTTTCCGGGGGTAAAGGGAGCAACTGGTTTTCATGGGTAGGGGGGAGGAGGGTGTGATACAATTTTTTATTACCGTAGATACGGCAATCACTATTATTGCAAAAAAAACTCGTCTATCTAGATCTGTTTCTACTGTAGAATAGGCAAAGGGCCTTGGCCTCTTGGGTATCATGCATAAATAATAGCTCGCCAAGGATGACCTCCATTTGTTTGGTTCCAGGGGCGAATGGGATGGAGGAGAATGAGCCGAACCACACGCCTAGATTGGCCACGATCCCAAGCTGGGCTCAACTTGATGCCACCGCTCTCGGCTAAGACGTTTTACAAATTTTGCGAAAAGAAAATTGCAAACAAATTGGTTCTTTGGGGTAAAAAAAAATTTTGGACACCAAAACAATAAGAAATTCCGACTTCTAAACTCCATGGCGTTGGCAGAAGGAGCAACTGGTTTTTCTGAGTGGGGGCCCTCACAACTTGATGGGCAACTGGTTTTCCAGGGTGGGTCTTCACAACTTGGGGGGAGGTGAACATAGAGGAACACTACACCCCCACCTTCTTGACTACCCTGTTTTTCCGTGGGTAAAAGGAGCAACTGGTTTTTCTGAGTGGGGGCCCTCACAACTTGGAGGAAACGAACATAGAGAAACACCACACCCCCTCCAACTTGACCACTCTGTTTTTCCGGGGAAGGATGGGCAACTGGTATTTCTGGGTGGGCCCTCACAACTTGATTGGCAACTGGTTTTCCAGGGTGGGTCTTCACAATTTGGGGGAGGTGAACATAGAGCAAAACACCAACTCCACCTTCTTGACCACTCTGTTTTTCCGGGGAAGGATGGGCAACTGGTATTTCTGGGTGGGCCCTCACAACTTGATGGGCAACTGGTTTTCCAAGGTGGGTCCTCACAACTTGGGGGGAGGTGAACATAGAGGAACACTACACCCCCACCTTCTTGACTACCCTGTTTTTCCGGGGGTAAAGGGAGCAACTGGTTTTTCTGAGTGGGGGCCCTCACAACTTGGAGGAAACGAACATAGAGCAACACTACACCCCCACCTTCTTCACTACCCTGTTTTTCCGGGGAAGGATGGGCAACTGGTATTTCTGGGTAGGAGGGAGGAGGGTGTGATACAATTTTTTATTACCGTAGATACGGCATTAACTATTGTTGCAAAAAAAACTCGTCTATCTAGATCTGTTTCTACTGCAGAATAGGCAAAGGGCCTTGGCCTCTTGGGTATCATGCATAAATAATAGCTCGCAAAGGATGACCTCCATTTGATTGGTTCCAGGGGACGAATGGGAAGGAGGAGAATGAGCCGAACCACACGCCTAGATTGGCCACGATCCCAAGCTGGGCTCAACTTGATGCCACCGCTCTCGGCTAAGACGTTTTACAAATTTTGCGAAAAGAAAATTGCAAACAAATTGGTTCTTTGGGGTAAAAAAAAATTTTGGACACCGAAACAATAAGAAATTCCGACTTCTAAACTCCATGGCGTGGGCAGAAGGAGCAACTGGTTTTTCTGAGTGGGGGCCCTCACAACTTGGAGGAAACGAACATAGAGAAACACCACACCCCCTCCAACTTGACCACTCTGTTTTTCCGGGGAAGGATGGGCAACTGGTATTTCTGGGTGGGCCCTCACAACTTGATGGGCAACTGGTTTTCCAAGGTGGGTCTTCACGATTTGGGGGGAGGTGAACATGGAGGAACACCACACCCCCTCCAACTTGACCACTCTGTTTTTCCGGGGAAGGATGGGCAACTGGTATTTCTGGGTGGGCCCTCACAACTTGGGGGGAGGTGAACATAGAGCAAAACACCAACTCCACCTTCTTGACTACCCTGTTTTTCCGGGGAAGGATGGGCAACTGGTATTTCTGGGTGGGCCCTCACAACTTGATGGGCAACTGGTTTTCCAAGGTGGGTCTTCACGACTTGGGGGGAGGTGAACATAGAGCAAAACACCAACTCCACCTTCTTGACTACCCTGTTTTTCCGGGGGTAAAGGGAGCAACTGGTTTTTCTGGTTGGGGGGACTTCACAACTTGGAGGAAACGAACATAGAGAAACACCACACCCCCTCCAACTTGACCACTCTGTTTTTCCGGGGAAGGATGGGCAACTGGTATTTCTGGGTGGGCCCTCACAACTTGATTGGCAACTGGTTTTCCAAGGTGGGTCCTCACAACTTGGGGGGAGGTGAACATAGAGCAAAACACCAACTCCACCTTCTTGACTACCCTGTTTTTCCGGGGAAGGATGGGCAACTGGTATTTCTGGGTGGGCCCTCACAACTTGATGGGCAACTGGTTTTCCAAGGTGGGTCCTCACAACTTGGGGGGAGGTGAACATAGAGGAACACTACACCCCCACCTTCTTGACTACCCTGTTTTTCCGGGGGTAAAGGGAGCAACTGGTTTTTCTGGTTGGGGGGACTTCACAACTTGGAGGAAACGAACATAGAGAAACACCACACCCCCTCCAACTTGACCACTCTGTTTTTCCGGGGAAGGATGGGCAACTGGTATTTCTGGGTGGGCCCTCACAACTTGATTGGCAACTGGTTTTCCAGGGTGGGTCTTCACAATTTGGGGGGAGGTGAACATGGAGGAACACCACACCCCCTCCAACTTGACCACTCTGTTTTTCCGGGGAAGGATGGGCAACTGGTATTTCTGGGTGGGCCCTCACAACTTGATGGGCAACTGGTTTTCCAAGGTGGGTCTTCACGATTTGGGGGGAGGTGAACATGGAGGAACACCACACCCCCTCCAACTTGACCACTCTGTTTTTCCGGGGAAGGATGGGCAACTGGTTTTTCTGAGTGGGGGCCCTCACAACTTGGAGGAAACGAACATAGAGCAACACTACACCCCCACCTTCTTCACTACCCTGTTTTTCCGGGGAAGGATGGGCAACTGGTATTTCTGGGTAGGAGGGAGGAGGGTGTGATACAATTTTTTATTACCGTAGATACGGCATTAACTATTGTTGCAAAAAAAACTCGTCTATCTAGATCTGTTTCTACTGCAGAATAGGCAAAGGGCCTTGGCCTCTTGGGTATCATGCATAAATAATAGCTCGCAAAGGATGACCTCCATTTGATTGGTTCCAGGGGACGAATGGGAAGGAGGAGAATGAGCCGAACCACACGCCTAGATTGGCCACGATCCCAAGCTGGGCTCAACTTGATGCCACCGCTCTCGGCTAAGACGTTTTACAAATTTTGCGAAAAGAAAATTGCAAACAAATTGGTTCTTTGGGGTAAAAAAAAATTTTGGACACCGAAACAATAAGAAATTCCGACTTCTAAACTCCATGGCGTGGGCAGAAGGAGCAACTGGTTTTTCTGAGTGGGGGCCCTCACAACTTGGAGGAAACGAACATAGAGAAACACCACACCCCCTCCAACTTGACCACTCTGTTTTTCCGGGGAAGGATGGGCAACTGGTATTTCTGGGTGGGCCCTCACAACTTGATTGGCAACTGGTTTTCCAAGGTGGGTCTTCACGATTTGGGGGGAGGTGAACATGGAGGAACACCACACCCCCTCCAACTTGACCACTCTGTTTTTCCGGGGAAGGATGGGCAACTGGTATTTCTGGGTGGGCCCTCACAACTTGGGGGGAGGTGAACATAGAGCAAAACACCAACTCCACCTTCTTGACTACCCTGTTTTTCCGGGGAAGGATGGGCAACTGGTATTTCTGGGTGGGCCCTCACAACTTGATGGGCAACTGGTTTTCCAAGGTGGGTCCTCACAACTTGGGGGAGGTGAACATAGAGGAACACTACACCCCCACCTTCTTGACTACCCTGTTTTTCCGGGGGTAAAGGGAGCAACTGGTTTTTCTGGTTGGGGGGACTTCACAACTTGGAGGAAACGAACATAGAGAAACACCACACCCCCTCCAACTTGACCACTCTGTTTTTCCGGGGAAGGATGGGCAACTGGTATTTCTGGGTGGGCCCTCACAACTTGATTGGCAACTGGTTTTCCAGGGTGGGTCTTCACAATTTGGGGGGAGGTGAACATGGAGGAACACCACACCCCCTCCAACTTGACCACTCTGTTTTTCCGGGGAAGGATGGGCAACTGGTATTTCTGGGTGGGCCCTCACAACTTGATGGGCAACTGGTTTTCCAAGGTGGGTCTTCACGATTTGGGGGGAGGTGAACATGGAGGAACACCACACCCCCTCCAACTTGACCACTCTGTTTTTCCGGGGAAGGATGGGCAACTGGTATTTCTGGGTGGGCCCTCACAACTTGGGGGGAGGTGAACATAGAGCAACACTACACCCCCACCTTCTTCACTACCCTGTTTTTCCGGGGAAGGATGGGCAACTGGTTTTCATGGGTATGGGGGAAGGAGGGTGTGATACAATTTTTTATTACCGTAGATACGGCAATCACTATTATTGCAAAAAAAACTCGTCTATCTAGATCTGTTTCTACTGTAGAATAGGCAAAGGGCCTTGGCCTCTTGGGTATCATGCATAAATAATAGCTCGCCAAGGATGACCTCCATTTGTTTGGTTCCAGGGGGCGAATGGGATGGAGGAGAATGAGCCGAACCACACGCCTAGATTGGCCACGATCCCAAGCTGGGCTCAACTTGATGCCACCGCTCTCGGCTAAGACGTTTTACAAATTTTGCGAAAAGAAAATTGCAAACAAATTGGTTCTTTGGGGTAAAAAAAAATTTTGGACACCGAAACAATAAGAAATTCCGACTTCTAAACTCCATGGCGTGGGCAGAAGGAGCAACTGGTTTTTCTGAGTGGGGGCCCTCACAACTTGGAGGAAACGAACATAGAGAAACACCACACCCCCTCCAACTTGACCACTCTGTTTTTCCGGGGAAGGATGGGCAACTGGTATTTCTGGGTGGGCCCTCACAACTTGATGGGCAACTGGTTTTCCAAGGTGGGTCTTCACGATTTGGGGGGAGGTGAACATGGAGGAACACCACACCCCCTCCAACTTGACCACTCTGTTTTTCCGGGGAAGGATGGGCAACTGGTATTTCTGGGTGGGCCCTCACAACTTGGGGGGAGGTGAACATAGAGCAAAACACCAACTCCACCTTCTTGACTACCCTGTTTTTCCGGGGAAGGATGGGCAACTGGTATTTCTGGGTGGGCCCTCACAACTTGATGGGCAACTGGTTTTCCAAGGTGGGTCTTCACGACTTGGGGGGAGGTGAACATAGAGCAAAACACCAACTCCACCTTCTTGACTACCCTGTTTTTCCGGGGGTAAAGGGAGCAACTGGTTTTTCTGGTTGGGGGGACTTCACAACTTGGAGGAAACGAACATAGAGAAACACCACACCCCCTCCAACTTGACCACTCTGTTTTTCCGGGGAAGGATGGGCAACTGGTATTTCTGGGTGGGCCCTCACAACTTGATTGGCAACTGGTTTTCCAGGGTGGGTCTTCACAATTTGGGGGGAGGTGAACATGGAGGAACACCACACCCCCTCCAACTTGACCACTCTGTTTTTCCGGGGAAGGATGGGCAACTGGTATTTCTGGGTGGGCCCTCACAACTTGATGGGCAACTGGTTTTCCAAGGTGGGTCTTCACGATTTGGGGGGAGGTGAACATGGAGGAACACCACACCCCCTCCAACTTGACCACTCTGTTTTTCCGGGGAAGGATGGGCAACTGGTATTTCTGGGTGGGCCCTCACAACTTGGGGGGAGGTGAACATAGAGCAAAACACCAACTCCACCTTCTTGACTACCCTGTTTTTCCGGGGAAGGATGGGCAACTGGTATTTCTGGGTGGGCCCTCACAACTTGATGGGCAACTGGTTTTCCAAGGTGGGTCCTCACAACTTGGGGGGAGGTGAACATAGAGCAAAACACCAACTCCACCTTCTTGACTACCCTGTTTTTCCGGGGAAGGATGGGCAACTGGTATTTCTGGGTGGGCCCTCACAACTTGATGGGCAACTGGTTTTCCAAGGTGGGTCCTCACAACTTGGGGGGAGGTGAACATAGAGGAACACTACACCCCCACCTTCTTGACTACCCTGTTTTTCCGGGGGTAAAGGGAGCAACTGGTTTTTCTGAGTGGGGGCCCTCACAACTTGGAGGAAACGAACATAGAGCAACACTACACCCCCACCTTCTTCACTACCCTGTTTTTCCGGGGAAGGATGGGCAACTGGTATTTCTGGGTAGGAGGGAGGAGGGTGTGATACAATTTTTTATTACCGTAGATACGGCATTAACTATTGTTGCAAAAAAAACTCGTCTATCTAGATCTGTTTCTACTGCAGAATAGGCAAAGGGCCTTGGCCTCTTGGGTATCATGCATAAATAATAGCTCGCAAAGGATGACCTCCATTTGATTGGTTCCAGGGGACGAATGGGAAGGAGGAGAATGAGCCGAACCACACGCCTAGATTGGCCACGATCCCAAGCTGGGCTCAACTTGATGCCACCGCTCTCGGCTAAGACGTTTTACAAATTTTGCGAAAAGAAAATTGCAAACAAATTGGTTCTTTGGGGTAAAAAAAAATTTTGGACACCGAAACAATAAGAAATTCCGACTTCTAAACTCCATGGCGTGGGCAGAAGGAGCAACTGGTTTTTCTGAGTGGGGGCCCTCACAACTTGGAGGAAACGAACATAGAGAAACACCACACCCCCTCCAACTTGACCACTCTGTTTTTCCGGGGAAGGATGGGCAACTGGTATTTCTGGGTGGGCCCTCACAACTTGATGGGCAACTGGTTTTCCAAGGTGGGTCTTCACGATTTGGGGGGAGGTGAACATGGAGGAACACCACACCCCCTCCAACTTGACCACTCTGTTTTTCCGGGGAAGGATGGGCAACTGGTATTTCTGGGTGGGCCCTCACAACTTGGGGGGAGGTGAACATAGAGCAAAACACCAACTCCACCTTCTTGACTACCCTGTTTTTCCGGGGAAGGATGGGCAACTGGTATTTCTGGGTGGGCCCTCACAACTTGATGGGCAACTGGTTTTCCAAGGTGGGTCCTCACAACTTGGGGGGAGGTGAACATAGAGGAACACTACACCCCCACCTTCTTGACTACCCTGTTTTTCCGGGGGTAAAGGGAGCAACTGGTTTTTCTGAGTGGGGGCCCTCACAACTTGGAGGAAACGAACATAGAGAAACACCACACCCCCTCCAACTTGACCACTCTGTTTTTCCGGGGAAGGATGGGCAACTGGTATTTCTGGGTGGGCCCTCACAACTTGATTGGCAACTGGTTTTCCAGGGTGGGTCTTCACAATTTGGGGGGAGGTGAACATGGAGGAACACCACACCCCCTCCAACTTGACCACTCTGTTTTTCCGGGGAAGGATGGGCAACTGGTATTTCTGGGTGGGCCCTCACAACTTGATGGGCAACTGGTTTTCCAAGGTGGGTCTTCACGATTTGGGGGGAGGTGAACATGGAGGAACACCACACCCCCTCCAACTTGACCACTCTGTTTTTCCGGGGAAGGATGGGCAACTGGTATTTCTGGGTGGGCCCTCACAACTTGGGGGGAGGTGAACATAGAGCAAAACACCAACTCCACCTTCTTGACTACCCTGTTTTTCCGGGGAAGGATGGGCAACTGGTATTTCTGGGTGGGCCCTCACAACTTGATGGGCAACTGGTTTTCCAAGGTGGGTCCTCACAACTTGGGGGGAGGTGAACATAGAGCAAAACACCAACTCCACCTTCTTGACTACCCTGTTTTTCCGGGGGTAAAGGGAGCAACTGGTTTTTCTGGTTGGGGGGACTTCACAACTTGGAGGAAACGAACATAGAGAAACACCACACCCCCTCCAACTTGACCACTCTGTTTTTCCGGGGAAGGATGGGCAACTGGTATTTCTGGGTGGGCCCTCACAACTTGATTGGCAACTGGTTTTCCAGGGTGGGTCTTCACAATTTGGGGGGAGGTGAACATGGAGGAACACCACACCCCCTCCAACTTGACCACTCTGTTTTTCCGGGGAAGGATGGGCAACTGGTATTTCTGGGTGGGCCCTCACAACTTGGGGGGAGGTGAACATAGAGCAAAACACCAACTCCACCTTCTTGACTACCCTGTTTTTCCGGGGAAGGATGGGCAACTGGTATTTCTGGGTGGGCCCTCACAACTTGATTGGCAACTGGTTTTCCAAGGTGGGTCCTCACAACTTGGGGGGAGGTGAACATAGAGCAAAACACCAACTCCACCTTCTTGACCACTCTGTTTTTCCGGGGAAGGATGGGCAACTGGTATTTCTGGGTGGGCCCTCACAACTTGATGGGCAACTGGTTTTCCAAGGTGGGTCCTCACAACTTGGGGGGAGGTGAACATGGAGGAACACCACACCCCCTCCAACTTGACCACTCTGTTTTTCCGGGGAAGGATGGGCAACTGGTATTTCTGGGTGGGCCCTCACAACTTGGGGGGAGGTGAACATAGAGCAAAACACCAACTCCACCTTCTTGACTACCCTGTTTTTCCGGGGAAGGATGGGCAACTGGAATTTCTGGGTGGGCCCTCACAACTTGATGGGCAACTGGTTTTCCAAGGTGGGTCCTCACAACTTGGGGGGAGGTGAACATAGAGCAAAACACCAACTCCACCTTCTTGACTACCCTGTTTTTCCGGGGAAGGATGGGCAACTGGAATTTCTGGGTGGGCCCTCACAACTTGATGGGCAACTGGTTTTCCAAGGTGGGCCCTCACAACTTGGGGGGAGGTGAACATAGAGCAAAACACCAACTCCACCTTCTTGACTACCCTGTTTTTCCGGGGAAGGATGGGCAACTGGTATTTCTGGGTGGGCCCTCACAACTTGATTGGCAACTGGTTTTCCAAGGTGGGTCCTCACAACTTGGGGGGAGGTGAACATAGAGCAAAACACCAACTCCACCTTCTTGACCACTCTGTTTTTCCGGGGAAGGATGGGCAACTGGTATTTCTGGGTGGGCCCTCACAACTTGATTGGCAACTGGTTTTCCAAGGTGGGTCCTCACAATTTGGGGGGAGGTGAACATGGAGGAACACCACACCCCCTCCAACTTGACCACTCTGTTTTTCCGGGGAAGGATGGGCAACTGGTATTTCTGGGTGGGCCCTCACAACTTGGGGGGAGGTGAACATAGAGCAAAACACCAACTCCACCTTCTTGACTACCCTGTTTTTCCGGGGAAGGATGGGCAACTGGAATTTCTGGGTGGGCCCTCACAACTTGATGGGCAACTGGTTTTCCAAGGTGGGTCCTCACAACTTGGGGGGAGGTGAACATAGAGCAAAACACCAACTCCACCTTCTTGACCACTCTGTTTTTCCGGGGAAGGATGGGCAACTGGTATTTCTGGGTGGGCCCTCACAACTTGATGGGCAACTGGTTTTCCAAGGTGGGTCCTCACAACTTGGGGGGAGGTGAACATAGAGCAACACTACACCCCCACCTTCTTCACTACCCTGTTTTTCCGGGGGTAAAGGGAGCAACTGGTTTTCATGGGTAGGGGGGAGGAGGGTGTGATACAATTTTTTATTACCGTAGATACGGCAATCACTATTATTGCAAAAAAAACTCGTCTATCTAGATCTGTTTCTACTGTAGAATAGGCAAAGGGCCTTGGCCTCTTGGGTATCATGCATAAATAATAGCTCGCCAAGGATGACCTCCATTTGTTTGGTTCCAGGGGGCGAATGGGATGGAGGAGAATGAGCCGAACCACACGCCTAGATTGGCCACGATCCCAAGCTGGGCTCAACTTGATGCCACCGCTCTCGGCTAAGACGTTTTACAAATTTTGCGAAAAGAAAATTGCAAACAAATTGGTTCTTTGGGGTAAAAAAAAATTTTGGACACCAAAACAATAAGAAATTCCGACTTCTAAACTCCATGGCGTGGGCAGAAGGAGCAACTGGTTTTTCTGAGTGGGGGCCCTCACAACTTGATGGGCAACTGGTTTTCCAGGGTGGGTCTTCACAACTTGGGGGGAGGTGAACATAGAGGAACACTACACCCCCACCTTCTTGACTACCCTGTTTTTCCGTGGGTAAAAGGAGCAACTGGTTTTTCTGAGTGGGGGCCCTCACAACTTGGAGGAAACGAACATAGAGAAACACCACACCCCCTCCAACTTGACCACTCTGTTTTTCCGGGGAAGGATGGGCAACTGGTATTTCTGGGTGGGCCCTCACAACTTGATTGGCAACTGGTTTTCCAGGGTGGGTCTTCACAATTTGGGGGGAGGTGAACATAGAGCAAAACACCAACTCCACCTTCTTGACCACTCTGTTTTTCCGGGGAAGGATGGGCAACTGGTATTTCTGGGTGGGCCCTCACAACTTGATGGGCAACTGGTTTTCCAAGGTGGGTCCTCACAACTTGGGGGGAGGTGAACATAGAGGAACACTACACCCCCACCTTCTTGACTACCCTGTTTTTCCGGGGGTAAAGGGAGCAACTGGTTTTTCTGAGTGGGGGCCCTCACAACTTGGAGGAAACGAACATAGAGCAACACTACACCCCCACCTTCTTCACTACCCTGTTTTTCCGGGGAAGGATGGGCAACTGGTATTTCTGGGTAGGAGGGAGGAGGGTGTGATACAATTTTTTATTACCGTAGATACGGCATTAACTATTGTTGCAAAAAAAACTCGTCTATCTAGATCTGTTTCTACTGCAGAATAGGCAAAGGGCCTTGGCCTCTTGGGTATCATGCATAAATAATAGCTCGCAAAGGATGACCTCCATTTGATTGGTTCCAGGGGACGAATGGGAAGGAGGAGAATGAGCCGAACCACACGCCTAGATTGGCCACGATCCCAAGCTGGGCTCAACTTGATGCCACCGCTCTCGGCTAAGACGTTTTACAAATTTTGCGAAAAGAAAATTGCAAACAAATTGGTTCTTTGGGGTAAAAAAAAATTTTGGACACCGAAACAATAAGAAATTCCGACTTCTAAACTCCATGGCGTGGGCAGAAGGAGCAACTGGTTTTTCTGAGTGGGGGCCCTCACAACTTGGAGGAAACGAACATAGAGAAACACCACACCCCCTCCAACTTGACCACTCTGTTTTTCCGGGGAAGGATGGGCAACTGGTATTTCTGGGTGGGCCCTCACAACTTGATGGGCAACTGGTTTTCCAAGGTGGGTCTTCACGATTTGGGGGGAGGTGAACATGGAGGAACACCACACCCCCTCCAACTTGACCACTCTGTTTTTCCGGGGAAGGATGGGCAACTGGTATTTCTGGGTGGGCCCTCACAACTTGGGGGGAGGTGAACATAGAGCAAAACACCAACTCCACCTTCTTGACTACCCTGTTTTTCCGGGGAAGGATGGGCAACTGGTATTTCTGGGTGGGCCCTCACAACTTGATGGGCAACTGGTTTTCCAAGGTGGGTCTTCACGACTTGGGGGGAGGTGAACATAGAGCAAAACACCAACTCCACCTTCTTGACTACCCTGTTTTTCCGGGGGTAAAGGGAGCAACTGGTTTTTCTGGTTGGGGGGACTTCACAACTTGGAGGAAACGAACATAGAGAAACACCACACCCCCTCCAACTTGACCACTCTGTTTTTCCGGGGAAGGATGGGCAACTGGTATTTCTGGGTGGGCCCTCACAACTTGATTGGCAACTGGTTTTCCAAGGTGGGTCCTCACAACTTGGGGGGAGGTGAACATAGAGCAAAACACCAACTCCACCTTCTTGACTACCCTGTTTTTCCGGGGAAGGATGGGCAACTGGTATTTCTGGGTGGGCCCTCACAACTTGATGGGCAACTGGTTTTCCAAGGTGGGTCCTCACAACTTGGGGGGAGGTGAACATAGAGGAACACTACACCCCCACCTTCTTGACTACCCTGTTTTTCCGGGGGTAAAGGGAGCAACTGGTTTTTCTGAGTGGGGGCCCTCACAACTTGGAGGAAACGAACATAGAGCAACACTACACCCCCACCTTCTTCACTACCCTGTTTTTCCGGGGAAGGATGGGCAACTGGTATTTCTGGGTAGGGGGGAGGAGGGTGTGATACAATTTTTTATTACCGTAGATACGGCATTAACTATTGTTGCAAAAAAAACTCGTCTATCTAGATCTGTTTCTACTGCAGAATAGGCAAAGGGCCTTGGCCTCTTGGGTATCATGCATAAATAATAGCTCGCAAAGGATGACCTCCATTTGATTGGTTCCAGGGGACGAATGGGAAGGAGGAGAATGAGCCGAACCACACGCCTAGATTGGCCACGATCCCAAGCTGGGCTCAACTTGATGCCACCGCTCTCGGCTAAGACGTTTTACAAATTTTGCGAAAAGAAAATTGCAAACAAATTGGTTCTTTGGGGTAAAAAAAAATTTTGGACACCGAAACAATAAGAAATTCCGACTTCTAAACTCCATGGCGTGGGCAGAAGGAGCAACTGGTTTTTCTGAGTGGGGGCCCTCACAACTTGGAGGAAACGAACATAGAGAAACACCACACCCCCTCCAACTTGACCACTCTGTTTTTCCGGGGAAGGATGGGCAACTGGTATTTCTGGGTGGGCCCTCACAACTTGATGGGCAACTGGTTTTCCAAGGTGGGTCTTCACGATTTGGGGGGAGGTGAACATGGAGGAACACCACACCCCCTCCAACTTGACCACTCTGTTTTTCCGGGGAAGGATGGGCAACTGGTATTTCTGGGTGGGCCCTCACAACTTGGGGGGAGGTGAACATAGAGCAAAACACCAACTCCACCTTCTTGACTACCCTGTTTTTCCGGGGAAGGATGGGCAACTGGTATTTCTGGGTGGGCCCTCACAACTTGATGGGCAACTGGTTTTCCAAGGTGGGTCCTCACAACTTGGGGGGAGGTGAACATAGAGGAACACTACACCCCCACCTTCTTGACTACCCTGTTTTTCCGGGGGTAAAGGGAGCAACTGGTTTTTCTGAGTGGGGGCCCTCACAACTTGGAGGAAACGAACATAGAGAAACACCACACCCCCTCCAACTTGACCACTCTGTTTTTCCGGGGAAGGATGGGCAACTGGTATTTCTGGGTGGGCCCTCACAACTTGATTGGCAACTGGTTTTCCAGGGTGGGTCTTCACAATTTGGGGGGAGGTGAACATGGAGGAACACTACACCCCCACCTTCTTGACTACCCTGTTTTTCCGGGGGTAAAGGGAGCAACTGGTTTTTCTGAGTGGGGGCCCTCACAACTTGGAGGAAACGAACATAGAGCAACACTACACCCCCACCTTCTTCACTACCCTGTTTTTCCGGGGAAGGATGGGCAACTGGTTTTCATGGGTAGGGGGGAGGAGGGTGTGATACAATTTTTTATTACCGTAGATACGGCATTAACTATTGTTGCAAAAAAAACTCGTCTATCTAGATCTGTTTCTACTGCAGAATAGGCAAAGGGCCTTGGCCTCTTGGGTATCATGCATAAATAATAGCTCGCAAAGGATGACCTCCATTTGATTGGTTCCAGGGGGCGAATGGGAAGGAGGAGAATGAGCCGAACCACACGCCCCGAGAGACCACGTACCCAAGCTGATATCAACTCGATGGCACCGCTCTCAGGTAAGCCGTTTCGCACATTTTGCAAAAAGAAAATTGCAAACAAAAGGGGTTTTCTGGGGTAAAACATTAAGAAATCCCGTCTTCCAGTCTCCATGGCGTGA
Source organism: Entomobrya proxima (assembly GCA_029691765.1). Classification (NCBI taxonomy): domain Eukaryota; kingdom Metazoa; phylum Arthropoda; class Collembola; order Entomobryomorpha; family Entomobryidae; genus Entomobrya; species Entomobrya proxima. Next base: position 45,195,836 of record CM056168.1, on the reverse strand, counting down.
GTGGAAGGGGCAACTGGTTTTTCTGGGCGGGACTTCGCAACTTGGGGGGGAAGTCAACGGAGAAGAACACCCCCCCCCATCAATTTGACTAGCCTGTCTTTCAGGGGAAAGATGGGCACATGAAAACTCCATGTGTGGGGGCTTCACAACAAGTGGGGGGAGGTCAACGGAGAGGAACGCCACCTGAGGACAAAGTTTACAAATACGGTCTGCGGTCCTGGATCAGGTGCCAGAGCGACAAGCAAAACTTGGCTTGGCTCGCTTCTGGGAGAATTTTTGAATTAAAAACGAGTTTTGTTGCAAAAGATGTATGCTAACTGCACCCAACTTCTAGCAATTATCTATATATCACCCCAACATAATCATATTAGTATTAGGAACCTGATTCAGGCTCTCCACCTGCGGAGCGGTGGCTGGCTTTATAGTATAAATTGATACGATGATGATTATCCTTTTACAAATGATTTTATTAATGAGGAAGTGCTTCAACATGCTCTACAATAGCTTGCTAGATTAGGTTCATCTTCCACTCTTGTCAGTTCAACTCTGAAAATCATCAACACATTCATTTTAAAAACTGAATACTACCACTACCACCATGTGCCATGGCCAGAGAAAGCAATAAAAAGTATTATAATTCGGTTTTTTATTTCGAAAGATGTACACCGTACAGGTGTGAACGCTAAAGCATCACTTGAGAATTTGAAATTAAGAGAGAAGCGCTTCATCAACATTGCAGTTGCAAATGGATGCTGCCGCAGCAGGTGATCCAAATTTAACGACTTGTTGTCTGAACCCATGATGATGATCGGCTTTTTATTACATCTTTAGGAAATAAATAGAAAAATAAAATTCGGTCCAACGGTTGTGGTCGGCCAGGGCGAACTGGAGGGGCTATTTCAAAAAAAAATCCTAAAAAATAAATATTATCTAAATCAAATATATATTATGTTAAGATGGCTGGAATTTTATTTCTCTTACCGATAACATGCACATTCGTACGAATCTTGTCATCTCCGCAATTGTTCCAGACTTTAAATTCCAGAGTAAAGTCGCGGCTAACGTCGAAAGCAACAATTTCCCTGACCCCATCAATGCGTTCATTCATCTTTAAGTCGACCTGCATGTCCTCAACTATCCACTTGGTATCTGCAGCGGGGTTCCCACTAGAGTACTTCTTCTACCCTCACCGTTACGTTCTCGTGCTGATCCACGCGGATCAAGTCGCTGAGGCTGCTCTTGTTCAGAATCTTGGGGCTTACTTGGACAGCTAATGCAATAAACAGCAACAATGATTTTTATACAACTTTAAAACAATTATTCAAAATGAAAATTCAAAACTCTCATTACAAACTTACTTGTAAACTGCACGGTGGTGCTAGTCTCAATGTTCGTGCCAGAAATGACACTTGAATTCACGATCCTCCTCCTTGCTCATTTTGTTAACGCGGAGTATTCTTTTTGTGCCCTTCTTGACGAGCTTGTACCGATCCTGAGACTTGACCGTGATGGTCGTGTTTCTGATCCAAGTAACGCTGACGCTTTCATCGCTCACCTCAACGGTAAATTCTACGTCTCCATTTTCTTCGGCACTTGTAAACTCTGGCAGCTTTCTCTTGAAATAAACAGTGGGCTCTGTAACGCGCAGCTTTGCCGTGCTGCTGTAACCCTCCTCTATACCAATCCTGCAGGCATAAACACCCTGGTCCTCTGGAGTTGCGTCCACAATAACCAGACGCTGACGCTTTCCGTCGATAGCCAGTTGGACATGTTCACCGAATTGGATTTCTACGTCATCCTTGTACAAGTGAACCAATGCATCTTCTTTCGTCAGCTCAATCTCAAAGTAAGCACGATCCCCACGAGGCACTTCCGTGTCCTGGAGCTTCTTTTTGAGCTCGGGTGGAAGCTCAACCACGCTCAACTCTGCGCTGCACTCTTTTTCATTGTCGAGTATCACAACAGTGTACTCTCCTTCATCATGGACGGATACTGATTTGATCACGAGTTGTCGGAGCTTTTAATCCTTGATGAACTTGACGCGATCACTTTGCTTGAGTAATTCGCTGTCTTTATACAAACTGACCTCGGATGACTCTTCCGCTAGGATGACTGTAAACAGAGCCGTCTCGTTCTCCACAACTTCCATATCCTGAAGGCGTTCACTGAATGAGCACTGTTGGAAGAAATTACAATGTTATCATAATCTTTAAAATAGTACATTGGATTTATGGATTTATTTTTTTACCTTCCGTTTGACGACAACTGTAGTCTCATTGCTAACAAAGTTACCCCCGCTTCCAATCACGAGTTTGTGCACGCCAGCTTCTTCCATCTCTACCTTTTCCACCCGTCTCACGTACTTGTAAACGCCATCCCCTTCAATAACGGTAACACCTTTTTTCACTTCTTGACCGTCCTTTAACCACTTGTACTCGTAGTTGATGTTGGTCTTTTTTACAATCACAATCAGCTCCAAGGTTTCGCCAACCTCGACGCGTGTCACCGGCTCCAAACCCTCTACAACTTCAGGCAGTTGGATGAGCACGTTCAGACTGGCAGCCTCCTCCTCTGTCCTGTACTCGACACTAGTCTTCTTTTTGATCTTTACTCGCAGGTCCTGGTCAATCTCCTCGCTGGTGTACGACTTTTTCCTGAAGCTGTACTCTGCACCCTCACTATCCTCCACAACATACTCTCGTTGTTCCCTCTTCAACTCGACAATAGCGTCCGTAACACTGTACTCTGTGCCATAGTCTACGCTGCTCACCTTTCTTCCGGGGAGCTTGATCTTGTAGTCGCCTTCAATGTCCTCAAACGTCTGGTCAAGCTGCATCAGCGTTACACTCTCTGCAGGAAGATCCTGCGTTTTGAATGGAATCTTTTTCTGAATTGTAATGTTACTCTCGACAACATCTTCTCCCATTTGCCTAGCTTCTTGTTTGAGAACGACCTCTTCCTCCTCAAGAGTTTCGATCCTCTTGACTTTGGGTCTCATGAACACGTCCGTCTGAGTCTCCTCCACAACAACTTCTTCAACTTCGGGTTCCTTCCTAACGGTGAGGCTGGCTTCCTCATCCTCGCCCTTTGGAGCCTCAACCTTCTTTTTAGGCTTCAATCTGACAGTCTCCCCGACATCGTCCAGTTCCTCGATAGTAAACTCTCGCTTCTTGGCAGTAAAACTGGACTCGAGCTCTTTGGATTTTTTGGGCTTTACGGTAAAGCTTTCTTCGAAATCCTCCCCTTCCTCCAATTCTGGCTCACGTCTGAGCGTAATTTCTGCCTCAACGTCCTCTGTTGGAGCCTGCACCTTTTTCTTTGGTTTAAAACTAACCGTCTCGGCAACATCCTCAACTTCCTCTTTCTCTTCAACAACGGTAACACTGGCCTTTCTCTTTTCAATGCTCTTCTTTCTCATCTTCTTCACCTCTGGCGCAGTGTCCACCTTGACCTTCTCCTCCTCAACGGTTTTGAACACGTCCACCTCGAACCTCTCGCTGGCTCGTCTACTCTCCACTTTTCTCTCTTCCACCACCGCCCCGATCCCGATAACGGGCTCCTTGTGACTCACAACCAGTCCCTCACTTTCCACCACACTTTCCTTGGCAACGCTATCTTTCCGTTGGGGTCGTCCTGAAAATTCTTCTTTACTGCTCTGTACAACGGTCTCGCGGACAACAACTCCTGCGCTCTCAACAACACTTTGACTCGCAACGCTATCCTCCCGCTTGAACACTCCCGTAAACTCCTCATCGGCTTCCCGGCAACGGTCTGGGTAACGTTCAAACTTGCATTTTCCTCCACTCCACCAGTTGCTTTGCCCTCTTGTGGCTTAAACTTTCCACTAAACTCTGCTTCAGCGTCATGCACTTGAGGTGTGCTCAAAATAATATTCTGGTTCAGAACAATGTCCTCCTCTGCCTTGCCCTCTTGTGGTTTAAACTTGCCAGTAAACTCTGCGGCACTGGCGTTGGCAACCGTCTCCATCACAACAATGCTAACATTCTCCTCAATCTCCCGTTTAGCCTTTTCCTTTTGCGGCTTAAACTTTCCAGTAAACTCGGCAGCAGATTCCCGTACAAGTGGACTACTTGTCACAATATTTTGGCTGACGACCAGATCCTCCTCCGCCTTTCCTCTGGGAGCATCTTCCCCAACCTTGACAATTCCAACGCTCTCGCTCACATTCACTTCGCTGACTTTTACAGATTTATTACTGACGCCTTGGTGCCTGCAGGTTTCTGGAAGGGCTTGAGCTCTTGCTCTGCCTCAACCACGCTCGTTTCTTTGACCTCTATGCCCTTGCTCTCTTGAAAGAACGGCTTTCCCACACTTTCTCTTCGTTCCTTCTTTTTAATTGGCTTTACAGCTTCTTCAGGGGTAATCTCCTGAATCTCTAGCGACTGTTGTGGCGTCACCCTGGTAAAAGAATGCTTACGGGACTGGGGTGCAGAAGGCGCCTCCTCCACCACCTCTTCAAATTCCACACGAGCTTCAGACGCCGTTTGCACTGGTTTACGTGGAATGTCCTCTTCTTCGGTGATTTCTTGAATTTCGACCGCTGAGCAACAGTAAGCATATTAGATTCTGACCAAATAACTATGCAATTTGTTAGTAAAATGGCGGTTGTTAAAGAATGCTGCTATGGAAATATGTTAAGTACTACACATTTAAAGTTGGTAAAATAGCGTTTGTAGCGTTTCACACTTTGCACTATAATATGGTTACTTAGCATTTTGTACACTATGTTATGTGAGCTTGAAGGAACCTGGGTTGTTGCCGTATGCTTTCAACAATCCTCCTCCTTTTTCACAAATCTCATCTCGTTTTCTCTCTCTTTCCTGACAAATAGGCTGAAAAAGAAAAGAAAAGCTGTTAATACGCTATACATATATAAAGATTTCATATTATTATACTTGTGTGTGTGCTTTACGATGCTGATGATGATCATGTATGCATGCATACCAATCCTCTTTTGTCACACTGCTGCTAATATGTTATAAGCACTATCACGACACAAGCTGCAAAAGTGAATAATGATGTTTGAAAAAGATCTTTAAGTCTGGTCATGCATCTTTAAGTCATTACATAAATGTACGTGTAAATATTACGGGAATATAAGTACAACGATAATGCGTTTCCTCCATTAGATATTGTTTACTGTTGGTTTCTTTTGATCAGGTGTGTGTGGTTTTAGCTCTTTGAACTGTCTTTCTTTAGTACAAGTGCATACTAAATTGCTCTCAGCTCTGGTTACTTGTATAAAATATCTGGAGAAAGTTGATAGTTTCTAAATATGGCATTTAAGTTAACTGATTTAGAACTCAAATATGAAGCCCAAGATGTTCCAGTATTTAAAATGCGAAAGGACTTTTTATCGTCAATTGGATCCTTAGCAGACTGTGTAAAAAAGAAAATTGGAGATACCCCATTGATCCAGGTACATAAATTATAATATTATAGTTTATATAATTATATAGTTTATAATATAATTTTGTTAATGCGTAGCATTAATTTGGCGCCTTTTAGTTCAATGTGATAGACCATAATGAACCAACTATAACTGCTATGGACTTCATCAAATCCTTTGGGGGGCGAGAAAAAGTAGATTTTCAAAGCTATACCGCAATTGGTAATGGAATTCTGGCAAGTCATACAGATAAAAGTCCATACAAAGAAATTAGACGTGGCGTTTGTAATATCCAGGATTTGGATTCTGTAAAAAGGGGTGCAAAAATTCCAAAACGACCTTATTTTCAATCATCTCTCAATTACGATATTGATAAGAGTGAAATGATAAGAAACCATTATTTAGATTGCTTACAAAAGTGGAATATTCCCGTATTTAGCGATTCTACAGATTTGCTTCCCATTATTAATAATCGCCAAGAATTACTCGGTGTGTCAAGCCCATATTTTCTTGCCGGATCTAAAGGTAAGCACAGTGTTATTTTTAAAATATTTCATTAAAATATAAATAGGGATGAACAGGATGAGGATGTGTGCTTACCCATTGTTGTCTATTCTTATTGAGGTTCATTTTTCGGCTGGCATCTCGAGGATAAGCTCTTGGCTTCATGTCTTTATTTATTAACGGGATATAAGGTCTGGTATCTGGTAGCGTCAGAGCATACGCATTTGATGACGAAATTAGCAAACAAGTGGAACACGAATAACCCAGAATTGAAACCATGGTTGCATGGTTGTAAGGATGGACTGAACCACAGAAACCTGTTTATCTCTCTGAGGCGACTTGAAAAAGAGCGCATTCCGGTGAAAGTTTATTTGCAAAAACCCGGGACTTGCCTCTATATCTCCTCAAGCGTTTTCCACGCTGGCTACAATCCTGTTCCAAATATTGGTATTTCAAAGAACTGCGTGGATCATGACTGGATAAAGTTTGCAGAGCGGGGGTTTGAGGATTTATGTGAAAATTCAAAGCATATTACTTTTGAAAGCAAGTTCAAAGACTATGAACTTGAAAGACTAAAAAACTATCAAGACGTAATATCGGTTCAAGTGAAAGCAACCATTGAGATGTGCTCATCATTGTGTGAAGAAGATTGTCCAAGTGAAGAACTTATTTCGCATGATCAGCACAAACCAAACAGAAATGACATTGCAATTAGCTTTTTCAAATTAAATAAATCCCTATTTGCCGAGCGCTCAGAAGCAGTTAATAGTAAGAAAGGGATTAAAAGTTACAATAGACGCAAAAATGGAACTTTTAAAAAACAACACGAATCTAATTTTATGTTCAGCATTGATAAAATTGTCGATTTGTTAAGAAATGAGAACACTCTTAAAGAACGCCAGCGAACAATAATTAAGATTATTAAAGAGAAAGAATTAATTTGGAAGAACACACATTCCTCTGTTTTTCGAAAATTAGAGTTCAAGGAATATCGTAGTAGAATTGCTTCTATTCTAAACAGTGAATTTCTCAGAGTCCCAAAAAAAGGTGAAAAAAAAGGCTGTGAATTGAGTGAATCTTTGGGTAATTTCTTCATAAGGAAGTATAATGAGATGATTAAAAAGAAAATTAAGTCTGAGAGAAAGATCGGAATTTAGCGTAATTGTATATAATCACAACTGTAACTCAACACTATTTCACACTTGTTATAATCCGAAACAGGTCTAAAAACTGCACATAATAATGGTAAAGATATTACGTTAATTGTACAGTGAAATGTTTATTTAATTCACAGAATAAATGATGTGCAATGGTTTTTTCAAAAAAATCTGTGTACTTTCTTTATGGAGAATCAAAAATGGAGGCCTCATCTGACAACACCTTTTCCTTGTCTCGTCCCATGCTATCTGTACGTAGGTAATATGTATCTGTACGCAAAGCTTTTTGAGTGGGGTTGGCCTATAGTTTAGGGTGCCACAAATATCTGATATGAAATTGATGACTATGGGGCCATTGCTAAAATACGTAACACCCTGAGGGGGGTGGGGGGGTTTGACGAAGCGTTACGCTGCCATAAGCGTAATGTAAAGCATTATTCGTTAACTGCGTTACGGGGAGGGGGGTAGGGGTCAAAAAATCGGTTTTTTTGCGTTACGTATTTTAGCAATGGCCCCTATTCTAAAACTTGATGACATAGTTTAAACGTAATTACGAACTTAATTTGAGTTCGGGTTAACTTCTATATGCTAACTGATAGTTTTGATGGCTATAAAAGAATGAGAGTATGTATTTTTGGTAGCAAAAACTACATGCTAACCTTCCGTGAAATGTTGTAGATGCGAGGGGGCTGTTCATTGATAAAAAGCAGTAAGCAGGAGTATTTAAAATACGAATATGCCCTTAATGTGCAGATTCATTATTATCTCATCTCCTGATAAGAATGTAAAATAAACTTGGCCAAAAATTCATTGCAAACTTGCATTTTATTGTTCAATCAAATATGTACGTAGTTCTAGATGTGTAAAAAAATGTGATTGTAATAGTAATAAATTTGTTGTAGATATTTAACCGAGGTGTACACGCTGCTCCACTTTTTCTTGACTTTCCACTTTTGCTTCTTTCCGCCGACGACTTGGAGCTTTTAACTGAAGGTGGCTTTGGAGGACAGTAGAAACCTATTGTGGGTTCGATGGCTTCAAATTCAAATTCTGAGAGAGATTTGGATGGAGGGGGAGCGGTGGTGGGTTGAGGGGAAGGTGGAGGCTGAGTGTATTTTAAAGTTAAGGAGTTGGCGGATGATTTTCCAGCGATGGTGCTCAGGTTAGGGTGCTTGAAGTTGACTGGTGAGAATGGGGGAGCTTTGTACTGGACTTGGAAGTTGTTTTGGGGGAATTGGAAGTGGTGGGGGGTTGGTTAAGGAGTCGAGCTGAGGGGGGAGGTCGTGTTTGACCGAGAGGAGATCGAAAAGAGATAAAGTGGGTGGTTCTAAGGGATTTGTGGAGCTTGTTAAGGTTCATAGAAGAAGATTGGTGGATAGGGAGGCTTGAGCTGGAGAAGCTTTGGCTGCAGATTCGGAAATTACGGTGGCTATATCGCTTTCTGTAGCAGCTTGGTATTAGGCAGTATTAGGGTGGGGGTTGTATTTGTGTGTGACTTTTTTGAAGGTTTGGACTTTTTCGGGGGAGATTTTTTGATAGGGGTAGGATAACGGGTGGAGGTGAAGGGGGAAGAGGTTTTTTGGAGCTTGTTTGAGAGGGGATTTTTTCGAGTTTTCTGAGAATTTTGAAGGTGCTTTGGAAGTGCTTTTTGAAGGTGGTGGGGAGTAAGGGGAATGGTTTCCGTTTAAAGCTCGAAGTGATTTTGCTGCTTTTTAGCTGCTGATGCTGGTAGAATGTCTTTGGTTTTTTTCCGTTTAAAGTTTTGCGACAGTTTTGTTAGAGGGGGCTTAGTTTTCTTAATGTTTTGTCTCTGGATATTACAATATCTTGAAGTAGTTTGGTGTGGTAGAGCTTTTTTAAGCAGAGGGAATCCCTGCGCCACTCTTTAAAAATGTTGGCTTTAATTTGAACCACTTCCGGATCGTAGTGAGCTTTTAATAGCTTGTCGAACAGGGTGTCCAGGGGATTTTGGTTGAAGTTTGAGAGGGTTCGATTAGCTGTTCGATGGTGTGGTCGGAGAAAAGGTACGTATTGTAAAGCAGGATTGACGTGGGTGTCAAGTATCAATGGACCATGGAAGAGGCCAACTTGAAGGGAAGATGTCGGTGACATGATATTCTGGTGTCGAGGTGTAGGACTTCGAAATCACTGAAGGCATGGAGGAGGTTGATGTCCTGTTGTGATTCGAGGAGACTGAGATGTTATCACTGATGACGATGCGGTGGATAACGGTGCTGAGCTGGAAATGGAGGTGGTTACTGAGGTTCCAGGGGAGGTTCCCTGTGCCGATGACACATGCTGGGTTTGGCTAGCACCCACAATTTGAGCGCGGTTCGGTTTGCTTTCCGCTTTGGAAGGGAATTACCTTGATACCTGCACAAAAATAAGCAATTCTTATAAAAATTCATTTTTTTCTTTAAAAAGATTTTTAAGTGCACTAACCTTGCATGTCCCTTCCCAAACTTAAATTCTGGATATTCCAAAACTGACAAAATCCCCCTGCGCACTCCGGATAATAATGGGTGCAGTAGTTAACGGATTAACAGATTGATTATGTTGACCTTGTTGTCCAGCTTGCCCATGCAAAATTAGGCTTTGCTGCTGTTGCAAAACCAAAGCTGCCGTTAACGCTGCACTTGTCTGTTGAATTTGATTTGAAGGTGGTGGAAGTTGGCTTATGCTAACCATCATATTTGGTGGTGGTGGAGGTGGAGCTTGAGGTGCCACCCCTGACGTGGTAGAAGATGACGATGATGATGACGATGGCGCTAGTAAACTAGCCGGAAGTGAAATAGTAGTACTAGGCAATGTACTAACCTTTGACGTAAGTGGCAACCTACTTCCTGGCATTGACATTGCAGAGCTGTTAAAACTGACAACTGGATTGGGTGATAGTAGTCCTGAGCTGCTAACCACTTGGGGCAAGCTAGTAATAATTCCGTATTTCGGTTGAGTAGCTTGTTGACCTTGTGGAGCTTGAGCAGTAGCCAAAGTCAGTTGCCCCGCTAAAGCTTCTCCAGCTCCAGGTGGTCCCGCACTTAAAATCACCGTTTGTCCAGTGCTCGTCTGCCCCAATAATAAACCTTGATTTCCCAGGCCTTGCCCCCTAGCCAATAAAATCCTATACTGGGGCATTCTCAACTGCTGACTTTGTGGTGGTTGCTGAGCTTGAGGAAGCTTTAACTGCGCAAATCTTAGACCTTGGGCCCCCGCAAGCTTTAAAACCGCTGCTGCCGCAGTAGCTGCCGCTTCACTTCCGGTTGCACTACCCAATAAAATCTGAGGCTGTTGTTGAGAAGCTTGCTGAACTTGTCCTTGCTGTAATACAAATCTAGCTCCATCTTGAATAAACGCTGCTTGTCCCCCCGCGGCTCCCTGCAAAACCTGTAGTCCCCCCGGTTGAAATCTTAATGCTCCCCGGCATTCAAAGCTAAAACGTCATTTAAACTCTGTGGCTGAGCTTGAACTTGAGTAGAAGCTCCAGTTCCTGAAGGTCCAGGATTGGGATTCACGCTTAGAATCACTCCAGGTTTGCCCCCAGTAGCTTGGGGCAGTACAAGAGTACCTTGTCCAGTTGGAGCAGCCACCGTTAAAGCCGTTAAAGTAGCTTGGGTCTGTTGATTAGCTATTCCCAGACAATTTTCCACTAGGGCACTGGTACTACACTGACTTGAGCTGCTGCTGCTACTAGAAGTACCCGCACTTGACTTGATGCCTTTTCGGAGCTTTCTTCCAAAATTATTTCGGGTTTTGGTGCTCTTGGTATAGCTTCTGTTATGATGCATTCGCTCTAAAAATACCCAAAAAAATCTATAAAAATCCCATTTTTTCTAAAAAATTCATATTTTTTTTTGAAAATCTTACCAAACTGCTCCTGACCCCTATCCCTGTGCAAATAAATCCAACTTTTTTTATGGCTATCGTATCTAACGCAAGGATCCCTTTCATAATGCAGTCGGTCTAAAGCCCCACTCACCACACTATTTAACGTCACGTTACTCGCTTCCTGAGCCAGAAAATGTGATTTCCTCAACATTTCACAAACAGAGGTTGGAGGTGATTGGGTTGGGGGAGATTGTACAGGGATCGGGGGAGGGGTAGGTTGGAAGAAGGATGAAGGGGGTTGTGTTGTTGAAGTGGGGGTGGATTGAAGGATTGAGGAGGGTAACGTTCAATCTGAGACTAGGAGTCAATGTAGAGCTGGTTTGGGGAAGAAGCAAAATTGGTGAATGTTTTGTGGGAGTATAACCAAAAGCGGTAAGAATTGCTACTGGCCATCAGGGTGGTGACGAAACTTTGGGGATCTATGGGAAGCGCGCGATCTAAGAGGAAAGAGTATGAGGTGGTGGTGCTGGTGGATGTTTGAGTGTATAGGGTGGTGGAGGGGAAGATTTTGGGGATGTTTTGGGTAAATGAACGGGTGTGGAGGTGAGAGTATTGATTTAACCAGGTGGTGAGTCAAGAATGGGAGGTTGATGTTTCGGAGGACCAGAGAAGCCTATTGTGGGTTATATGGCTTCAAAATTGAATTCATGAGGGATTTGGAGGGAGGGGGAGCTGTGGTGTTGAGTATAATTTAAAGTTAGGGAGTTTGCGGAGGAGCTACTGGTTTAGTGGTGCTTAGGTTTATGGAGATTGGAGAGGGTGCCTGAAGTTGACTGGCGAGAATAAGAGAACTTTATACTTGGCTTGTAAGTGATGTTGGGGGACTTGGAGGAGGTGGGGGATAGGTTAAGGATTTGTGAAGCTTGTTAAGGTTCCAAGAATAAGAGGCTGAGAACATCTGCACCGGATTTGGCGTTAATTCTGGGTTGGTTGGTTGAGATTGTCGAGAATGTACAAACGGTACAAATATACATATTTCCAAATGGCGAGTATTTCATAACTCTGCACTCAAACTCGTACTTGCGCTTAAAATTTCTGTCAATGTCCTCCATACAAGTGAACAGCCCTTCACCCAAACTGGATACTGGTAGCAATCCTGCATTCCTGTGATCCCCTATGCGTACTAAAACACCCCTGTTGGAATTACTTGCCACTTGAACTTTGAGAAATTCTTCAATCAGTTTGTCATCCTTCATCATTGTAAACGTGGTTCTAATTGGAATTAAATTGTCTGGTGATTACATACGTGTTGGTCAAATTGGGATGTAAGTACAGCATCTTTACTATCAAGTTCTTTGGCGGATGATTAGCCCAATCTTCAATCAACGTGACATTTCGCTGTGACATTATTATCTGCATTCAACTTGAGACCCGTTGCCGTCGTTTGCCTCCTCTACAAAGGAATGAATCGTCATGCCATGAAGTAACAAAAGGCAGTTAATTCCTATTGGTTGAATGTTCCACGACTACAATCAGAAAAAAAAGAATAAATACTTCATTACTTGCCTGTCAATCACCCAAATTATTTACCAGCAAATCTCTAGCAGCCAAACTTATCAAATCTTGGTTATTCAGCATTATCCCTTCCGGCATAAAACCAGTCATAACCTTTAATCCCCAAATTAACGTGCCATCCATTATCCTCCCTGCTTTTCACTACCCCCATCATCATCACTCCTTCCTGAATATCTTTCGCAGACCAACTTAACTGTATATTATGGCGACCTCTGCCATTGTCCAAAACTACCGCATCCTTCAGCTTTGATGTAGCCACATGCCCAGCCAAAAAGATATCTCCAAGTGTATGATCTTCCCTGTTCTCCTCATCGGTCAACCGTTTCGTCTTCTTTGACATCACCGGTTCCTCTCCATTGACCTGCAAAAGCACGCAAAATTCCTCCTCAATCTCTTCAAATTCAATCTTAACAATTCACAATTCAATTCTCCACCTTCCCTCCTCCTTCCGCCCTACCATTTCGATATCCTCCGCTTTTATGGCCTTCACCACCGCCGGGATAGCCTTCCCTTGTGGAAACCCTCCTCTTCCATGCTCGCTTAACAAAAAAAACAGTTGATCTTTTCATGTACTCCTTCAAGCATGGAAGATCTATCTGGAATGACCTTCCACAGGCGCTGTTATGTCTTAAACCGATTAACCGTCAAGTTTCCTCCAAATCAACTCGGTGCTGAGTCACCTGTCATCACAGAAGTTTTAAAAGGTGTACACCAAAAGGCAAGTTGGCAAACAGCTCTAAAGCATATGTGGTTCAAGTCCCTCACTTTCTTAGAGTACCCCAGTGCTAGTCAGAGTTATGTTGACATCAAAATCCTGACCAGCGTACTCAATTGCCCCTTAAACTGCATTTCACCCTGTTATGGTGCAGTTTAAGTATGATGGGGAGCGGGGATCGGGGTGGTCAATCTCCATACTTAATGAGAAAGTCCAGCGCAATTCCGTTGATCCACCAAATCCGGGTACTAACCTCCATCATTTTGGGTAGCGGTAGGATGCTTTGATGTTGGTGATGAAGATGATAATGGTAAGATGCTATTATGTGAAACAAGATCAAGTGACGCAATTGTTTGGCTAGCAAAGTGATGGTTTCCGATTGTTGTTAATGTACCGGATATAATAATAATATGTGTGATATTATTCATATTTTATTGTAAAGTGTTTTGTGGTAATAATATATTAAGGTATAATACATTTATTATGATAATCAATAATAATGAAATAATAATATTTTATGTGATATACCTACTTTTCCTTAGATGCAAACATATTATTGTTTCCTATACATTCATGCATGATGTTTCAAACTTTATGCAATAATTTCGACAAATTAAGTCATCGATCATGCCGATTACAGTCCATTAATAATAACTATGTGCTTGCAATAGCTGAATGGCTGTGAAGCCGAAATAACAAAAGCTTACACATCTTATTCAAAAGTATTTTTACATGCATTGTGAACATTGTGGAATAATTTTAGAGTCGATTTGAAGGAGCTGTTACTTTTGCATTTTTACCTTGCTTAAAGATTAATAAAAATTTCTATAATGAACACATAATACAAACTACGTGGTCTCCTGTGTCTCCTCCACCCTATATCCCCCATGATCCTTATGGGAAAGCAGTATGGTTGGTTTTGTACGTAATCATTTTCCCCTGCACTCTCCATTTTCTTTCCATGCGTTTACCTGGCTGCAAGAAAAATTTATACACAGTTTGTACACAAAATAATATAGATAATGAGTAGCACATTATGATGATAGTTCATACTATAAAAACGCCCCCAAACTCCAAGGATCGTAGTTTCTGCATCTTAAAAAACGCAACAGTAAACAATATCTCTGAGATTTTTACTTCCTTGTTTTGTGGTCCTTCCGTCCAAAGGCCAAAATGTTCCAAATCTTTAAATATGTAATAATATTGATTGTATAAATTAGATGATAAGACAAAAAACAAAAAAAACATAAACTAAACTAAACTAACCCCTGAGGCTGGTAATGGACGGCTGGTTTCTCTTAATTGGGGGGAGCCGTTTAAGATGCTGTCTGTTGTGGTGATTTAGTGCCACTTTGAATTCGTCACACTGTAGTAGCTGAGTAGCTATGTGACATGGTTGAATATATCGCTGAACACTAAACATTGAAATGTTCAGTGTTTTGAGGCGTTTAATGTTTCTGAATATAGTTTTGTACACCCCACATTCTACATCTTGGAGCTGAATAGTAAGTGAGGTTAAATTGGTGAATACAGCGTAAATGTCTTCAACATGACCTGTTCCTAAGACCGTTAATAATTTTTCATCTACAAATTGCACTTTAAGCGTCTTGATTTTCTCCCATGCTGCCTGTGACATGAGAGAAGTTATGTTATTGCAACGTTGCCTAACTATTGCTAGACTATCTAATTTTGGAAAGACGGCATCGGGGTTCAAACCAGTTCTAAATTTGTAATATGGATAGTCGATTGATAGCTTTTTCAAACACTTCATTTTGGGAAAATCAAGAGTTAAGGTTTTCCCTGCCACTTCTTCAACAGTTAGTTTTAGTGAACGTAATGTGCCACTGAGTTTATCCATTACTCTGTAAAAACTCTTTGTATTTACGTTCGTGTTAATTTTCAGTTCCAAACTTTGTAGCTTGGTAAAGTTATCTCTAATGAATGCCCTTTTTAAATCGTTTTCCCTTACCGCGCCTTCCACAATCAAATTAGAAATGCATTTTGGAAACCTGTTAAGAGGTTGAACTGTAATGGGAGCTGTACAGACTAACTCTGGTGACGTAATCCTAAATTGTGTATCCGTTTTGGAAGTGACCGAATCAAAGAATGATTTTAACAGTGAGATTGCCCGATTCGTTTCGGATTTGCTACCTACCAGTGTCAGGGCCCTATCAAATTTTACGTAGAGTTTAGACAAATTGATAAGCCTATATCCTGTAAATAGAGAAGATGGGACGTTTCCGCCACTGTTCGGAATGAAAATAACCAGTTCGAATATTGACGCAGCATAAGCTACAAGAAACTGATGAAGCTTATGGTATCTTTCCATTCTAAAATAGCTTTCTTCAATCTTGATAGAAATCCTTTCTGTAAAACTGTTAGAATTTGGAAACTGGCTAATAAACCTAGTCAGTACTCTATCTCTCAAATATGTTTCCCTTAATGTGATAGTATACAAACACGCCTTTTTCGGGGTTAACTGCCTGGAAAGCTCAACTTTCCATGCTTTATTCACAAGTCTTATGCTACGAGCAGTTTGGCGGTCGAATTGGTTTTTGTTAAAGATTGCAAAACACATGATGATTCCAAGTAGCTGAAACAAAAAGAAAAAGAAAATTAATTTCCCTCATGACATACAATAAATAAAAGTTGATATTACCTCAACGGTAGTAAACACCTTCATAACGGATTCGGGTGCAGTTGCAGGGGGTGTAGGCATTCCATCATCGTCCCCCACGAAAGATTCTGTATCTGTATCTCTAAACCACAAGTTAGGCATTCTCGGAGTTCGTTTGGTTCTCGCCATCTTACAAGAACAACAAATGCGTTTAATTCGTATAATAATTAGTAATTATAATGTGAGTAGAGTGAAGTTTGCAAACGCACCTTCTTAAATTTTATTTCACTTTCGCTTTCTCCCAGTTGGTATTATTATAAATTCAACAATGTCGTCTTTTTTACATGGGGTGTGTAAACATTGAAGGAGATTTTGAGACTGGATAGTCCAACGGAAAAATATCCGCTTGGCTTGGGTTGACTTTTGATGATGCTGTTGTATAAGCCACTCCTTATGCATATACATGCATTCAGTATACTACACAATATCATCTCTCTGCATGGCAATACACGCTATTCTCACAGTCATGCATATTAAGGTTCACGTTATCGAGGTTCACGGTATTGAGGTTTACGTTATTAAGGTTCATGTATACTTTAATCCTATCTTGTTGATGTGCATGCGCTCCTCCGTCCGTCCGTAAGCACGGAATAAGCTTATTAGATGTAAGGTTCACGGGTAATTAAAGAACGTCCAGAGATCAATGGAGGTATGTCCTATTAGATGTCCATGCTTTGTGTTACCTTAAATAGCCTTAAGTTACTTTAAATCAACTTTGGTTACCTAAAATAGCCTTGGGATTACTTAAATACCCTTCAGTAACCTTAAATATCCTTAAATATCCTCCGGTGAACTTGTGACCATCAGTACCCTTAATAACTTAAAATACCCGGAGTTGCCTTTGTTGCCCTTCATTAGTTTCTCCAGTCTCGTAACATTTTAATGAGCCCTGGTCGATGTGGGTTGCAGCCGTGAACCTTAATTAGGTTAAGTGTAGGTTTAACTCCTCAACCGCTTGACGTATTCCAATTCAATTTTCAGATATCGATAGCTACACCTCTTGGAAAGATCTCTATTGATTCTCAAATTAATTCGATAACCGAAAGGTACCTAGAAAGTAGGTACATTTTCTTAAGTAGTCTTTCTTGCACCATTTAATCGCCATATGACCCCTCACTCATTTTCACCGCGGAAATATTTTCACTTATAAATAAAAGGTACCCTTCAGCAAGTAGGTTTACCTACATTCAATTAGAGGTAACTGAGGGTTCTCCTCTGCAATTATGGGTACATACACGCAATTACAGGTACCTGAAAGGGATTTGTAACAACATCAGTATTTCATATTACATTTCATTTCAAGCTGCCAGTAGCAGCATAGTATCTGGCAGCTTCCAGAAGTACAGACAACTTTGCGGTATAATATTTTATAATATCTGGCCGATTCCAGAAGTAAAATCGGCAATAGGTACCTTGTTGCTTACACGTGAACCTTTCTTCAATCATACATCGTGTTCGCTCTGTGCTACATCCTCTTCTCAATAGCCACCATCCTTCAGCACAGCAACACACACTTTTCGACAGTCGTGTATACTATCACTGTGTAATCAAGATCATCTCATCTTTTTCAACCTCCTTATTGAATGTAGTTTCTGTCATCTGTCAAACTCATTTCTTCCTTTTCTCATTACTTTAAAAATAAAAGATAATTATCGCTTAGTAAATTATCAAAATGATTACCGTGATTTTTGTGTTTATGGTATTTGTCAACGTATCCACATTATCTGTTCCTCCTTGGTATGAAATACTGGAATTAACTGATCATTATGATATATGGTGAGTGCGAATTGAGCTTACTACATACTCATGTAAAAGTAAAAATTGTAGTTGTGTGTTATGACCACGTGAAACTGATATGATTATCTAGTACATGTTATCACATGCAATCATTTTCCTTTGTGTGTAGGTGTGAGGAATGCTCTATTCATAGCAAGAATATTAGCGCTGGGATTCCCATGGGCGATAAATGTCTCAGTTATTTTACTCACCTAAGGTAGTTTTAAATGGAAAATTAAATTGACAAAAGTATACAAATGTTACTTTTCATTTTAGGGATACTCTCTCTAATTTGGAAAAGGATTATGATGATCATTCTGTTCTTCTTGAACTAATTTTGTCTGAGGAGTTTTGTTCTCTAAAGAAAGAAATGAGTGAGTGGCATGAGAAGATACCAAAGATTTCTTCACCTGACTATAAACCAAAAATAAATATTGCTTCTGTAACAACTGAAATGCCAGCAGTGCCAGAAAGCGGAATCCTTTACAATTACTTGTATAATTTGTTTGCGTGTCTCCTATCTGTAATTCTAACTTTGATAGTCATATATTATGGGCGGAAATTCATTCGAATACACGCAGCAAACGAAGGAATGTTGATGGTGTGATCTTTCAAAACATATTAGCAAGTGTATAATAGGTACAAAGTTGTCCTTGTCAATGTGCTTAAAAATCTGAGCTGTTGAATCTGTTGGCTGTAAAAATAGCTGAACTATTAAAATTAATGAATGGATGTTTTTGCTTATGTCGAGCTTTTTTTTGGCTTCATTGTTTGTATCAATAATTTAATAATAATAGATTCATAGCAATAATAGTAACACCACGTGAAAGTGAAATAAAGTAGCAGATCATCACAGAAATAAAATTCCTTATTTTAACTCATTCGTAAACATATTTTCATTCAATTTTTATATTCCACTCAGATGTTATCCCTCATAACTTTTTATACTCCCAAGCATAAAGATAGTAATTTTTCTTGCCTTATAATCAAATGTTTATATGAAAAGCACTAATTTTAGAGGACGTTATATAACGTTTTACATCAACGCTTAATCTTTTGCCATGTCTGTTATTACACGAACATTTTCACCATTTATTTCTTTATTCTAAAAATGATAGATAAAGTCATTTTCAAGGGACAGTAACTTGAATATTATACAAACTAGTTAGTTGCATGTTGCCAATTAGTGATTTGAAGGATTATTACAGGTTGGGTATACATACGCGCGTACAAGATAATGATAATGGAAAGAGTTTTGCTCTTGTAGGGATTATAAAAGGTAGCGAGAATATTAGTGAAATTACGACTTCAAAAGGGGTTCGATGATAGTTGCAGCATTACAGCTTTAGGTGAATAAAAGATTGATGTAGAGATTACCTTCTGTTTAGGTAAAAGACTGAATTGAGTGCAACAAATGTCGACTGCAAGAGAACGGGCAATAAATGTACCTATTGTTCATATTTGTAATATTCAGCTCGAAGGATAGTTTTATGCATGTGATAATGTTCACTTTGATCATAAAAATTGTAAAAATCAGTTAGATGTCGGTGTAGGTGCAACACTCATACTAACTTGTACTAGTGTGCAAATGCAGCACATAATATTTTAAGAACTGTTTGTAATAATGTAAGAAGAGGAAATGAAGAAAAACTGACGTTATTCCATGAAACAAAACATGGCGGAGACAGATTTCTAGAGCAATACAATAATAAAACACCAAAATAATTATTTTCTTGGTTAGTTAAATTCAAAATTAGGCAAGTATCTTTACGCCCGTTTGTTATTTCAAAAATATGTGATCGCCTGGAGTGCAGTTTTGAATGAATACCCGGAATATTATTGCCTGCTTCATATAATTTTTGCAGAAATAAAAATTGCTTTGAAAGTCATTTGGAAAAAGAGTAAAATCGTCATTTTCATCACCGTCGTAAAATGGAACACCCATCATAAGTGTTACGTATTGGTCGTGAACACAGTTATTATGTCTTATTACCCTATCTACCTACCTGAACTCGATTACTCTTGTTCATCTTTCTAATGGTAATAGTAATAATAGTAATAACCATCTCTTCATCTTTGCAGCGGACGACTCAGACGATTATGAGAAGCGTATAGGCAATTTTGTCGGGCTACAGACATGCATGCTTTTCATTTCTTGGAATGGTAAACTAGAAAAAGCTCTTGGGATAGTACAGATTCCTGTGTACAATAATACTGAAATGAATGTAGAAAACAAGAATGATCATTTTGTTGGCTGCCGCCTTGTCATCACGGTAATCACTATATATCCTCATCATCGTATGCACTTTTTTAGAATATAATGACTGAATTATTGATAAGCATCTCACACTAGCAACTAGGTACTTCCATTCACCGCTTCGTTTTTCATGTAGGTTCCTCTCTGCGGGAACATTTAATTTGATTAGAATCTTTTTCCGTGATCTTATCTTTGCCTCTGCTGTAATCTCAGTGAGCTTGAAAGTGACCTGCAATGTCTTCACTTTCTAGAAGAGAAGCACAAGCAAGTCGCAAATAGTACGGTACATAGGCAAACATATTGTAGCAAAACTCCATGTGTTTACTGGATCTTGTGACTAACAATTTTCATTAGAAACTGGAGGGAACACTCATAGTCATTGTCTTCTTGGAATTATCTCTGATACAGTTGATTTAGAATGTAGCTTGTGGACATGTTTACGCAACCTTTTTGTGCGTTTTCTTTTTAACTGTTTCTGCCAAAACTAGTAAAAATCTTAATTAGCTTAAGTTTTAATTTTAAATTATTATTAATATTAAGCAAATGGTACACATTGTGTTGAATTACTCAGGCTATAATCTATGGCGTACAATACATAATATAAAATCTCGTTATAATATACTATGCAAAACAAATGAATGAAAGGTGTTATAAGACACCGTTAGATTCTTCTTGGATTTCATGTCCTCTATTTGCCAGTGTAATCTATAGGAAGGAGAAATTCGAGACAAGGTAATCATCTCAAATTTCTATTAAAATGTCTTGTTGGTAGTACAGCGTGCTGGTCT
>CM056168.1:45025263-45175052 GCA_029691765.1 Entomobrya proxima | reverse complement strand
CTCAATGAATTACTAATCTAAATTTTTTCATTTCAGTTTTTGCGTCTTTACCCTTTAGTATGGTATTATAACATTAAGATGTTATTAAAAAGCAATTAAGTTAGAATTAAAATAATAAAATGGGGATTTTTTATATTCATTCAAAGAAAATGTGTGGCTGTTAAAATATGTATGTGTGTATTTGCAGATTTTTTAAAGCTGCTTGAAGGTCTGACACGTGTACTTGCTTAGTATCTCTGTGAATCCGACCTGGGATGATATGGCAATTTATGCCACGTAATTTTGTTTATTGAATCATCAAACAATTCACTTGCTGAATTTGCTAATAAACACAAGCAGTTATTTTTTTACCAAATCAATCTTCTATAGTGGAGCTACGGCAAAATGGAATATGGCATTTTATTTACTATCAAAATCTCCCAAACCAACAGCATAACCCTAATTCCTTTTAATATTGCCTAAACTTTACTGGCTAATTTAGAAACCCTTCTTGTTGGAATTTTTAAAACATTATATTAATCCCAAAACTTCCAATAAAACTGGCATAAACCAGAGCTATCTGGTCTTCCAGTATAAACATGTCAACTAGCATTTACCGGTTTTCATTCTAGAAACAAAATATTGGAAAAAATCTGGATATTACAGCATTTAACAAGTCTTAAACTGTTATGTAAAGATTAAGGAATAATATGTAATACTGGTATTGTGGCAGGTGATTTTCCATTACCTGACATGCGCTTACTAGCTGCTGCATTAGTATGAACCCCAGCCTGCCAACCGTTTTCTCAATGAATTGCTAATGCAAGTTTTCCTATTATATTTTGCGTTTCTGCATTTTAATGGCGTATTAGAACATTAAGATATTATTAAGTTGCCAATTAAGTGGGGATTAAAGTATCGAAACATGGATTAGGAATACAATTCAAAGAAAATGTATGGCTAGCAAATTATGTATGCGTGCATTTACAGGATTTTTATTGCAGCTAGAATGTTTGGCACATGCACTTATTGCTGACTTGCTAATCTTGTATATTTAATTGTTTTGTATGAATTGATTATAATTACAATTAAAACAATCTGTTTTATATTTTCTTTTTCAATTGAAATACCTGTAAGATGACCTGTTGCCAAGCTCCAATAACTTTTAAAAAGTGTTCACATGTGATAGAAATATGTCAACTGGATCAGGCTTAGCATGTTGGGTACAAATACATGTATTTATCAAACTGTATAAAGTGTAATTTTTAATGCATGATAATATTTTTGTTGAATGATCGAGAAATTAAGCTGTCGAAGTTGCTAATTACCTGATACGTAGTTGTCCAGGAATGAATGACTAGAGATTCCCTTAAATAGTCGCCAGGTTTGCTGGATCTGTACTCAGTTTTGAATTGAGTCTTACTGAGTTCAAACAAGTCCTGCAATTTTTCAAGTTTTCAAAAAAAGTTGTGCTATCATTTCAATTGACGATTTATCGAAACCATTTTTCCTCTGTCTATCACACTTAAAAAGTAATTTACTATAAAGTTTAAAAAACAGCAATAAATATTCAGAGAAAGTTTCATTATGGCACTTCGACCAACTAAAAAGGTTTCTAGTTGCCCCTCACTTCAATTTACTCAGATGAATAATCTGAGTCGGGGTTCCAAAGTACTTTTTGCCACAGACGACTGGTTTGCCGAAGCAGAAAATCTACTAAAGGTAAACCATCGAAAATACCAAATCACAAGTACAAAGTTGTCTATTTACCACAAACTTTCTAAATCTTTCCATTATCTTTATTTTTAAATAAAATAGGACTCTGATCCAGAATGGAAGGAAGATGTGTATACTCCCGAGGGCAAGTGGATGGATGGCTGGGAAACAAGAAGGAAGAGAATTCCAGGACATGACTTTTGCATTATCAAGCTGGAATATCCTTCGGTTATCTATGGATTTGAGTGCGACACCTCTTTCTTTACTGGAAACTATACTCCAAGCGTATCCATTCAAGCGGCGAGATTGTCTCCGTCAGAAGAAGCATTAATTCCTCCCAGGAAAGGAGTTCGTGGACAGGCGGCAACAGAAGAGGATATGAAGCGGGTTGACAGAATTAACTCTGAGGTACTGTAGGATTTATGAACGTATGGACTGGGCGACGGCAATAGCACCTATCCTGCTTATGTATTGTTTACATAGCAATGATGCATGCTATTGCCGTCGCCCAGTCCATAACTTGGTAAATCCTACTATAAATACATAGCAACTTAGTTTAAGAAGATTGATGTTTGCAAGTTCAGTTTAATTTTATTGTTGTTTTTATGATTTTCAGAAATGGAAGCCTTTGGTGGGCAAAACGAGACTGGGTGCTGGATACAGTGATACATGCCATAACTACATGTCCGTTGAGAATCGGGAGTTGTGGACGCACATTCGTCTAAACTACTATCCTGATGGGGGCGTTGCAAGACTCAGAATATTTGGCAGAGTGCAGAGGTCAATGCAGGACATTATCGGAACTTGTGCAGATTTGGACGGCTGTGTGGATCTGCTTGCCAAGAAAGCTGGTGGCTACTGCATTGGTCTGAGTGACGCTCACTATGGTCATCCCAGGAATTTGATTTTGGATGGAAAAACGAGAAACATAAGTGACGGATGGGAAACGGCGAGAAAGCTGGAACGACCCGAAATGCTAATGGGTAAGGAGATAACAAAATTAACTACTTTAGCTCAAGCTATGAATATTGGAGAAATTTAATATTTTATGAACATTTTTTGAACTAGTGGATGGAAATGGCAATCTTGATCTGTATGGCTGTGAATGGGCAGCATTTCGACTGGGACTTCCTGGAAAGGTGTACAGAATAGATGTGGATACGGCTACATTCAGAGTACGCTACTTGAAATTATCACCGAAAATATTTTTGCAAGTTAATGATTATGTTGTATTTTTATTTATCAATGTATATTTTTAGGGCAACTATCCATATGCTTGTAAAGTAGAGGGCTGTTACCTAAACTGTGATGAGGAAGAATACCAAAACCAAATAGCCTGCCTTGGAACAGGTTTCGAAGAATGTGCTGATTCCCCATGGAAAACGTTGTTGAGCATGACAATGGTATGAATATGAAAATTATTTTAGAATTCAGTTTCTTAAGTTGCTGAAAATCCTAATTGTAAGTATTATTTATAACTTGTATTATTCTTTTAGCTGGATCCTGACAAGAATCATGAGTTTGCTGGACAACGCATAGAACAGGTTGGACCTATAACGCATGTTCGTGTAACGATATATCCGGATGGTGGCTTGGCAAAACTTCGAATTTGGGGACTGCCATTGACTTTGTAAATAAAAACAAGTGAGATTTCATGCTCAGCTTCTAGTGAGTTTGGTATTATCGAAAAGGCGAGTTCATTACGTTAATACGAATTGTTGGTGGTTGGTTAGGTTGTGTTTGCATGAAAACGTGTATTGTAATATGTTAAGTATACTAGGTGCGTACTGTCTCAATCACTTGTGAATGTATATACTGAGTAGAATAATTAGATTGTAAGCCTGTTAAATAATGCACAAATAAAATGAAATTTTGAAATATATATCATCTTTTGGTATATCCGTTAACTCCTATTCATAAGAAATGACTATAATGATTAAGCTTAAGTGGATAGAAAAACAACTTAGATCCAAATATTACCAGTTTTAACAAGTTTGAAAAAAGCAGAAGCTAAGGTCTAGGAACATATCGTCTCCTAAGATGCATCATGCAACACTTGCAATCCCGTTGGCATCATCACCAAACAAATGAATTTTTGCTTGTCAGCATCAAGCGACACATGCAAAATGGTAGTTTGAGGAAAATGGCGGTTTAAAGTGGTACTGCAAAATTCATATCCTAATTTGCAGACTTTCTTTCATTGAATCTTCTTAAAAATTAATTTGTGTTTTGTTACACTAAATTAAGCATGAAAAGCTCTATCAATTGCACTAATTCTCAGAAATACAAACTTCATTAGCGGAAAACCGCTTTGGGTTGAATATATGTTGCTGGTTTTATGTGTGTTTTCTGGAAGCCATAACTCTGCTATGGCTAGGCGTATTTCAACGAAACTTTCAGCAGCTGAAAGCAAAAAATGTGGGCTTTCAATGTCACACTAATTCTCACTATACCCCAAAATTCATGTGTTGGTTGATGCTGTCAGGCAGAAATTCATTTGTTTGTTGATGATGCCAACGGGATTTCAAGTGTTGCATGATGCATCTTGGGTGACGATATCCAGTTCATCCAGATATATCCTCTTGTACATTGTAGTATGCTTCAAACTTTATGTTATTTAACAACATGTTAATAGTAGTATGTTATGTCTGATAAAACAGTTGGCAGAATGGCAGGTGATCTTTAATCGCCTGAATAGGCCTAAATGCGTCATCATAATAGGTGAACCATGAAAGAAATATAACAGTGGGATACATTTATATTCCAAACAGAACTGAATAAACTGTAATCAAATTTCTCAATGAAATGATATAGCAGCTGCAGATTTGCTAAGTCACCATTTTCTAATGGCATGTGGAGCATTAAATACATTGATTAGATGGGAATTAGTGCAACAGGTTCAAGAGAATTATGATTGAATATTGAAGTCAAAGAGAATGTATGACTTTTTAGCAAATTTTAGATGCATTGGTAATTTTATATGTAGTGTTATGTTTATGTTTAAAATGGAGATTTTAAATTCATGTGAAAACTTAGTTGCATGATCTTATAATGAGATGAATTTTTCTAGAAGAAATTATACATTGACAACCGCAATGGTAAAGTACTCCACAGTTCTGCGTTTGCCCGGGTGGGCAAATAAATGATTATGTGCAAAATATGCGCAGTTACTTAGAAATGTAATTTATTTTAGATATTTTTTTATATTTACATTATTATTTAAACCATTTTGAAGCGCACGAGCTTTTGAGTGGGTACAAAATTTCATTTGGTATATAGAAAATGGCAATACTTTAAATAATGCCTACGCTGTTAGCAAATATTGAAGCTTATGGAATCACTTGGAAATGTCAAAACAATAGCTGTAATTTCCAAAACAAATATTCTGGTGGCTATATGTCGATAAGACAAACTAGTCCGGAAAATACATGCCCGTTACAATTAATGGTATAATTTCTGTTTGTTTGTTATATTTACGTAAAATAAGTATTTGTTATAAAATTGTCAGCATACATATTGTATTATTGCTATTGCCGAACGCCTTTCATACAAAACTTAGTTATTCGCTGTACAATAGATTAAACTTACCAAATTACTTCCATTGGCTCTATTTCTGATATCTGATTCTGAACGTTTAAATTTATTAGCTAATCCAAATAGTAAGTAAACTAAGAATCTAAAAAGGGTGTAAACTCTAAACAAAACATATGTGCTTTTCAAATTTGCACAGTACATAATACGTAAAATAAAGAAAGGATTTCATCGTTATTAGCTAATCCCTATATTAATTAAGACAGAAACCCAAAAAGGTGTAAATGCTAGACTTTACATATTTAAAGATTTAAACAACTAATAATAAAGCGTACAAAAAAGTTATAAAACAGGATGAATATCAACTGTGCTGAGTCATTAGCATGGGAAATTTCCATGTTTCTACATCATTGCGTAATATACTTGCTTCTTTGTATTTCAACCTCACTTTTATTAAGGTATATATAACTTAAGACTAAGAAGGCGTTTTAGATTTACATAAACTTTTAACTTTGGCACCCGTTTTATAACCACACGTAATTGAATTTAGAAGCTGCTATTAAAAACAGACCCACCTCGATCAATTTCCCTAATGAAGTTACATTTTTAGTTGCGCAAGAAGTATCTTATACAACCAATAAATCCGTAAGAGGAAAATAAAACTATGTTGGTTAGATTTATTTTGTAACAGGGCTTAAAGCTTTGAGACTAAAATTTTTTTAACAAGTATATCCATTTCTGAGTAAAAAATCTTTTTTGGCGTTACGAAGTTACGCATCCATTTTTGTCAAACAAAACTTTTAAATACTGTAAAAACGTTAGTGTTCTACAGTTGAAATCAGTTTTCAAATTTATTTGCTGAAGCCTTAATCATTTACCATCGTTTTTTAATTTACAGGATAGTAATCTTCCATAGGAATAGTAGGACTGCTTCTCAAACAACCAAGGAGACATTGTTTCATCAGTTTGTTTCAATGATGGCAGCTTATTTAAACACCAGTTGGAAAAATCTATCAGTCAAAACACTTTTTCAGTTTCAGGTTCGCATGGGAAAACTAATTCCCGGACAATTTGATATTGTACGCGTTAGTGACCACCACAATATGATTATTGCTTCGAATCCCAATAAAAATTATCTAGTGTTTTTAAAGTGTATTCATTACACTATTAACCTTGTACGTATGCTCCAATGCATCATAATGGTACATCTATGGTCTAAGGGTGAATTGCCTTTAAATGGCGATCGTCAAGTACTTCTTGGCATATGGTTTGCCGTTTATTACACAGAATGGCTGACATATCAATTTAGCTTGTCTCACGTGGACGAGTTTGTTAGCGTAATTAACGAACTATATAACAGCCCGAAGGTAGCATCCTCGGCGTTTATCAAAGCTTGTGTTCTAGCTATTATACTGGTTGCCATTGGCTTTACTAGCTTTTACAACATTCTTATGATTGTGGCGGACTTTGACCCCATTCCAGAAATACTTTGTAAAGTGGACTGGATTCAACCTGAAGTCTGTTTAGTTATTAAAATATTATTGAAAGTGTTAGAACTTTGGTCTAGTTGGGTGACATTACACATATGCTGTCTTACGATTCACTCTGGCAAATATTGTAGTTACGTGGCAATGTGGACAGTTACATCTGAATTTTTAAAGGACTTACGTAAACTAAAAGCATTGGGCTCCTTTGGCAAGATGATTGAATTTAAAAGTTTGGTATTAAATTATCGAAGGTTACACCTGCTTACAAAATTATCAAATAGTTGTTTTCAAACGCTAGCAATACGATTTATGGTGTTAATTATGGGTCTGTCCGTAGTTATTGGTGCTATGTTGCTCCAACATGATTTTAGACAAACGGCGTCTGTGACAGCCCAAGTGTTAGGAGTGTATACCTTATTCTACATGTATGCCTTTATGGCGATAGGTTATTACTGCCCAGGGAAAGTTAATCAGATTAGCAAATATATTATACTCGGTTTAAGGAATGCAATGTTGCAAGTAAGACGTTTTGAGGGAGCACGAGGCTTTAAAGAGTTTACATTATGGATGAAAACTTGTCAGCCGCTAAAAATATGTTTCGGCTCTGTAAATTACTATGAAAGAGGAACAGCACTAAACATTTTGGATTTTATAAGTGATAAAACGGTGGCTTTAGTATTGATGTTCTAAAAAATGCAAAGTTTGTATAAAGAAGTATATAATATTGAGTTATGTCTTAGTGTTAACATAAAAAACTGAAATAAAGTATAGAACGCAAAGGCGTAAACATTTTTATGGTAATTAAAACTTTTTAATAATAATAAAGTTAGGTTTTATTGTCCAATTTTCCTCATAGGAGGTAAATTACAATCAGACACACATTTGTTACAGATATTTATAATACCAAAGGAGTCCATACATATTTTTTGAAGATAGCTTAATTTAATATAACATTAAGTCATACACTTTAACAATTAAAATATGTCAAAATCCGGTTGAAAATTATCATTATCACTATATTTCTTACATTGCATTTCTAGTAATAGTGCAAAGAGGTTGCGTTTGAAGATAATACATTTTTCAATAGATTGTTTGGAAATGTAGTCAGGTAACTGTAGCCATAACAGAATCGCTTTATATTTGAATGTAGAAAACCCCCATGGGGTTCTAGGTTGTGATAAAGGAAATTTATAAGACTTTGATCTTGTAGATTGTGTCTCCTTGAATGAGAAATCAAGGTAATTTCTAAAGAATCCACTATTCATACAGAATGTCATTTTATAAGTTAATATTAGGGTTTCATATTTGTACAGATTTTCTGTATAGAGCCATTCTAGATCATTGCATACTTCAGTACTTATTCTATCATATTTCAGTTTGCTACAGACGAATTTAGCTGCTCTTTTAATTATACCATCAATTATTTTACATTGAGTTTTTGATAGTCTAGGAAACCATATTACAATACCATATCTTAAAATGCTAATGATGTATGACTGTACCAAGATAATTTTGTTCTCTGTTGACAGCATGTATTTGAGTAGATATAGGCGTGATATATTCGTGTAGCATTTTTTACCATTAGTTTACAGTGATCCTGAAAAGACATATTTTCATCTAAGATAACCCCTAACATTTTAACAGCTTTTACCCTTTCAATATTATTATTTCCAATACGTACACAAATGTTTTCACACTGGATAAGATTTTCTTTTTTCCCAAATAGTATAAGTTGTGTCTTGTTTATATTGAGTTTGACTTTATTTTTTACAAGCCATGTATTTATGGATGTTCTTATTTATGTTCTAAAAAATGCAAAGTTTGTATAAAGAAGTATATAATATTGAGTTATGTCTTAGTGTTAACATAAAAAACTGAAATAAAGTATAGAACGCAAAGGCGTAAACATTTTTATGGTAATTAAAACGTTTTAATACACCACAACCACAAAATTTCATGTTATTACTGTTTTCAATTATGTATTATATAATATTATAAGATACCGTTTCAATGTACTGCTTTCGGTAAACATGTATTTTATTTGGTAATAAATATTTTTTCACCAAGAATCGCAATTTAATTTTGATGGGGTCATGGCACATTTTATTCATATCATAACTACTACCACATTTACATTACCGATTTGACTCATATTTCCAGTATTTATTCACTTCGTTCGAGGAAGAGTTACAAACTTTTGGAATTATTCTGTAGCCGATATTAGCTCGCTGCTTTGGAAGGAGAGCTATTTAAGATATCGTTTTTCGTATCACCGTGTGTTGCGTCGGTAGTCTTTATTTTGAAGCCAGGCTAAAAATTGGCTCTAAACCAGACTAAATGGGTTCCAAATTAGACTAAATGGGTTCCAAATCAGACTAAATCGGTTCCAAATCAGACTAAATGGGCTCCAAATCAGACTAAATCGGTTCCAAATCAGACTAAATGGGTTCCAAATCAGACTAAATGGGTTTCAATGCAGACTAAATGGGTTCCAAACTAGCACAAATTGGCCACAAACCACCTAGTATTAGCTCGCAGTTTCTGCATAGGAACTATTTAAGATATTTTTGTGTCTGTGTGTCCTTACTTACACTTTATTTTTTCACCAAGCAAATGGGCTCTAAACCGGGCTAATTGGGCTAAACCTTTTACAGCAAGCATCTTTCAATGGTTTACAATGGATGTTTCAATTTTATTACAAAAGTGTTACAGTATAAATGTGCTTTCCTTTGGGTATAGTAGAGCAGCATAACTTTATAGATATATAAACCTCTATTGATACGCCTAGCTTCCGGTGAAAACATAGTCCTGCTCAATAAAGCACTAATTTAAACTAATATTTTAAATGATTTGACCTTATTTTTGATTCTATTGACCTACAAGCTGATCAATTGCAAAGGTATTTAACAACATCGTTTGTGTTTTTAATTAACCTTTTAATTTATAAATACCCAGTAAAAAGTCCAACGTAACCCATCCATAACCCGTAACTTACGGGCCGTAAGTAAGATACTGATAAATTGGCGGTAATTCTTAATTCGTCAGCGAAATAATAACTCAAAATCGATGCAGTTGCATACTTTTCCTAAATTACACTTTAAATCCCTTTTTAACCGCATTAACGACTTTTAGCTTTCGTTTTGTAAACCGCAGTCTCAAGTTAAAGAGATTATCAGTTTTGAATACAGCAAAACAACATTCAAGTTTTGAGCAAATGACAGCATATATTCGAACTGCTGTAGCACGCCCGTTGCTAAAATATATTTCAATTGTGAATGTCAAGCATGCCAATGCGCAGCAAACTGCAAATACTATAAATATTACCACAATGTTTCCTTTTAATGATGCAGCTGATACCCTGGACTGAGAACCACTAGTTTTTACAATACCTCGGCAGCTTTCAATAAGCGCCATCCACCAATCCAGCAAACCACTTTCTGGAATAATCCTGATCCTTTTTATAATAAATGGAGTGGTCATGCCAACTACTTTAAACAACACGTATTTCTTAAAGTAAATTTCTTTTCCAACATGCAACTTATGGTTATTTAACATATTAAGCTCATTCAGTTTTTCATAATGTAGCTCCGATTTCCAGTATGGTAGAAAGAAAGCTACCTTGTTGCACCGTTTCAATTCCGCCCATATTACGCTTTTGTCAGTTTCGATTATGGAATAAAACATACCAATTGCACTTATTTTTATCTCTACCACCCCTTTTGTACAATTTAGTTTAGTTTGCACGTTTTCTATCAACATTTGAATTGAATCTTTTAACGATGAGTGCAACATAGCATGCTTTTGAATCATTTGATCTAGCAAAGTTTGATTATTTTCAACAACATGAGACTCGCCTTTTATAAAAGTATCTGTTAATCCTACACCTTGCACCTCAAATGTAGAGTTCTGCCATTGCAGCCTAATGGCGCAAGGTATTATTCCGCTAATACTAATACTTCGCATTTGGGTGTACAATTGAAAGTTGTTTGTTCTAAGATCAGCATACGTTTTATAAGAGATTGGCCTTCTTGGCGTTATAAGGTTGTAAACATTAGTGTTTTTGTAGCCGTTGCTTATAACTATACCAGCTAAAAGATATATTCCACACACAATTCTGTTTAAAGTTCTTTTCAAATGTTTCTTCAAAAACGGGTTGCTCTGCTCAATAAGTACTTTTACTACCGCAATCAAATGTTGTGATATGTAAAACTGCTCGTTTGTTAGTTGCGATAAAATTACAATATACAAAAAGATGCTCACCATCAAGGTAATCCAAACCTCGAGGCGATAAACGCTAAGAAATTCTCTAAACGCGTATTTTTCTATCCCTGAAACACCACAGGCTATAAAGTACAACGAGGTTGATAGATCGTTTACAAGCAATCCGTTTCCAAACTGGACATAACCTGAACTGAGCTGGTTTGTGATTTGCGCGCGAGAATTCATAAAGCCATTGTCAGCTACTTTTATCCACTGAGGCCACCCATTTACACACAACATTTTATGTCGACGTGCCTCAAAAGTGAAATTTTTCAGTATTACCGAGTGCCACAAATGTGCGTGAACTAAAGCAATTTGATCATGATGTTTCTTTAATTTAAAAACTTCATGCCATATTTCGATGTTGCAACGACTAAGGCAATCACTGAAAGTAGATATAGCTACTTCGTTCAGTACAGACCAGCTTGTTACACCGTCTGGCTTTGCAAATGCTCCACCATAGATTAATGTATCTAGAGAAAATGTACTTGGCTGCACGTCCACATGTGGTATTCTTGGGGTCTCCAGTGTATGGTACTCGTGTCTGCAAACAACAAAGCATGCCGTAACTAATCGAAGGTTTATGATTTAATAAACGAGAGGGTAATTAATTATTACACAATGACAAGTACCTTAAAATGCAAGTGGTGCATAGGACTTTAAACAAAACAATGGTTCCAATAAAGGCTTTAAAATATGTAGAACGCATTTGTGCAAAACCTACCAAATGAACTTGCTGCCTAGAAAATATGGGCGAACCAAATATAGTTTGAATGAACCTTCTGTCTGGTTCAGTTTCAAGGAATTTTTGAAGATAAATAAAACCCAATGAGAACAGCATGGAGTGAACGTTATCCGTACTCCATAAAATGAATAAGGTAATTGTTGCAAGGGCCGTTGAAAATTGACTGTCTTGTTGCTTAGTATGGCATCTTCTTGAATAATTATAAACTGGAGGTATGAATTGTTGGTTCTCTGCTTTATGCGTTGGTAACTGGATCACCGATTCTGTTAACAAAACTTGTGCTTCACAGCTCCATGGTCTTGATTTCAACGCAGAGTTGTAAAAATCAATAGTCATAAATGAGAAATTTGTGTGTAAATAACTAGTGCACGTGTTGTAATGTGTATTTAAGTTATTTACACTGCTTTCTTTTATGGGAAATTTGGAATTTCGGTGAATGACTGGAAACCTTAAAGGGATAAAGTCGATGTTATGGAAATTGTCTAAAACAATTTGACATTTTTGCTCACCTAATGGATTAATGTAATTGTTGAAATTTTCAATAAGTAATAAATTCATTGTTAAAACATTCATGCCTTGTAAAATCAAAACAAAAAACTTAAGACAAGTTGTAAAAATTTGTGATGGCATTTTACAAAGATATGGTCAGGTATGCAAAATAATTTGTGAATCCTACCTGAAACTTTTTCAAGCGTCTACAAATGGCTGAAATTTTGAAAGGTTCAGGCCTACTTTAAGACACTTCTGATTGATTTAAATGTATAAACTTGTTGGTTTAGCTTTTCAAAATGGTTTAATATTGCTGTAGTTTGATGGTTAACTGATTACTACAATCAAAAGTAAAGTGTGTTTGCAAAGCAATATGTCTCAGGTGACTGGGAAAACATTATTCAGTTTTGCAAATGTGCGGTAGTAACTTGTTTGAGAAAGAATTTTGAAAGGTATCCCTTCAAAAGGAAGCCCAAATTATTTTTTATATAATTAATCAAATTGTATGGTACAGTGGTCAGTGCATATAGCATGGTCGAAAGATTTTTTAACTATTTTCAAACATATTCATTTCATTAGCGCCACTAAAGTTGATGATTCAATCTAAACTTTCATCACTATTAGATTATTTATTTAAATCATCTGAACTAAGGGTGAAAAATTATAAAAGCCTCCGCGGAGACAATTAATTGGAAAAGCAATTTTATATGTACGTACACATCACGTTTCCAAGCAAAAACTAAATCATCCATCAGATGATAAATAAAATAGTATAACTCAACTTACCTTTCATATTCCTAGACTACTCTCTGTAAGATGATAATCAGTTTTCGAATCGTCACTTTAGCTATGATTTAATCCATCAGGCAGGCAGGCACTTTTGTGAATGCATTTTTAGCTTGTTTCTACGCAGAGAAGCTATTTAAGATGTAGTGTGTCCGTCTACTTTATTTTTTACACCAGGCTAATAATTTATGAACCAAGCAATTTCATATCATGAAAATAATTTCAGAACTGGAAAGACATCAACAGTGACATAAATAATACGCTACAATAGCAGCGATAATCTTTTAACAGTTTACTATGAATGTTTATATATTATACTCCTGTCGAAAAAATAATAAAATTTGGAAAGCTTGAGTAACCGCATCCGTTACGCCCATTAAACGCTTCATGTTATAAAAAAATTAACCTCTTGAAGTTTTTTGAGATTTTTGAATTTTTGCTCTTATTGATTAATCTATTTAATATACAATAATCATGCAATTTTGGTTCCAAAGTGAGTCGGTTGAAAACAATCCACAAAAAGAATCAATACAAAGCTTGCGGCGGTCCTTTCTCTTTACTACAGTTTGGACGTTTTACTGATCGTCAAGGAGCACAATACATTTATTTAGATAATGTATTTATGTCATCTTGTTATACAAAGCACGCAATACTTTGTACATCTATTGTAGCTTTTGAAGTGAATAGATTGGAGAGCAGGTTCAAAAAACGCAATTATGAAAAAACAAATAAGTTTAGTCTAACAAAAGGTCAGGTAAACTATATAATATGTACGTCACGTTGTGTTACCATGTTAATCTCATATTAAAACAATAGCGTAGTAAAACGAAAATTGTAGTATGGCTCAGCAGCTGGCGTTTGTGTGATATATATAGTGGGTAATGCATAGCATAATCTTTTATACGTTTACTGGCATTTAGCCAATACTTACTTTAATTTATACTGCATTGTAAACTCCCAAACAATGCACAACGATTTTTTGTAAACTTTTCAACTAAGCAATTATTTTGATACTGTATATGCCTTAGCATTCGAATAATTTACATACTGCCATATTTTAAGCAAACACCCGCTTGTACTTTTAGACTTTTATTTTTTAAAATTGATAATATGTTTTGTGATCAAAATTGAATACTCAAATACTCAAACCCTACCTAAACTACTATTAGTCATTTCAGAGAAATGTTTTTGGCTTGAATCGCTGCTACTGTTATGCATCTGTAACTTTTCGGAACAATTCGATCAATGTAAAAAGCCTTACAAGCTTTATGCAAAAACAAACTGTCATGGATAAATTTGTCTGTTATTTTATGCACAGAAAACCTTGTAAATACATTACATGTATGCTCATTTTTTCTAAGCATTTGCATATTTCGAATTGTTACTACGAATTGACATTGACTCTTGGTGCTCCCGAAGTACGATACAACAATTACCAGTATCACACATGTATATTCTATGTGTTTTGAATAAATTATATGCATCGAAAATAATGTGAAAAACAATCTTGAAAGTTTTTGTCCGCTAAAGTAATCAAAATGGTCCGCTAAATTTGCTTGCTGAGTTAGCGGACAACAAAAGCCCCCAATATCCGCTAAGATAAGTCACTGGGAGTGATAACTCCTTTATTTTTGCCTAACAATAAGTACATGCCAAGTTAAAATTTAGAAATTTTAAGGAATTAGATAAAAATTAATGAAATGGATTATATTTTAAGAAAATAAATAGTAGCAATTATTGGCCAGAACTAAACAAGTCGAATAGTTTTGCAACTGGAAAAACCACTATGATTGTTGTTTACACAAGGCAAATACACCGTATCAACAATCTACATCAATTTGCGTCAGGTTTTCATGTAGTTATATATTGTGGTTGTTTAATGTGTAAATACAGTTTCAAAAATAAGTTATCAGAGCGAATTAATATTGGAATTAATTTTCCTGGACACAAACAAATGGGCCCATTTAATTAGTTCAATTTCAATATATATTTTAAAGCTCAAACATTGTGATATATTAAATCAAACCTACGCCTTTGAAAACTCGAAATTTTTGTGGGTTTTCCAGTTTGTACAATCATCATAATCTTAGTGTTTTGCAAATATTTGAACCATACAGCATGTCATTATGGTATCAAACACTAATTAATGCTTAATTTCAAATGAAAGAAAATTTATTGATTCAAATCAATTTATCAGTCTGTCGTTGTTTGTACTTTTCCTGTATTCAATAAGCACTTGTTACTTTAGACGTTACCACGCACGTACTTTTCTTTCAGCCGTATGTAAAAGAAATTCATGCATCTGATTTTTTGTCTTTGGAAACTTTTGTAATTATAAAATTTGTAACGTTTGCCAGTCACATAAGTAGATGGCACGTTGATTGAACATATTGTGCGTTGTTCTTTTGTGAATAAAAAAGAAGAATAAAAAGAAACTTTAGTTTAACCCTATCAATAGCTAACAATGGAAATTAGCAAGTTATTGGATATTAACAGAAGATTTTTCTCCCAAGCATGTCATCATACTGAATTGTTTAATAGTGTGTGGATTCACTGGAGCAAAACTGACAGAAAACTAACCTTGGGAACACCAACTGAGCATTCAAAACTTCGTCAGAAGCAAATATTTTATTTGATCTTGAACATCATGTACGTGGGGCAAGGTCTTTTAAGAATTTTTATTCGCAACAATATTACTCCAGAAGAAACCTGTCTTTTTCTCTTGGGATTAATCTTAACTTCAGGATCCTTAACAATGCAGTACGCAATGCGGGTTAACGCTGCGCAACTTTGTGTCTACATAAATGGTCTTTTGAGTTTCCCAGACAACAAATCATTGTTGTCGCATAAGCAAGTCCCCTACTCGGGAATGTTGTGTGCAATATTTGTAAAAACAACATTTCCAACAGCTTGGCTTTCGCCCATTGCTTTTGTATACGGTTTACATATTTTCAATCCATATCAGATATCGTTATTGGGGTACTGGGCCATACCTGCAAACAATAGTACAGTATGGAGTTTTCTGAGCAAACTAGTTGTGCTTCTTTTAAATCACTGGTTGTTTGCCCATGCTTTATCCATTTTACCGTTGGTCTTTGGAGGGATTCTACTGCTGGCAACCATAACTTTTGAAGAAAATTTAAAACTGTAAAGATTTCATTTACCATTCATTTCATTTTAACCAAATAGACGAATACAAATAATCTTGCATTTTTTTAGATTTCTTGACGAGTGTTTACTGGATGGATTGAACGAAAACAACATATTGCGGCAAAGAGTTTTGCAGATATTAGGAACATTGATGAATGAAACACAGCAGAAATACATAATAACAGTTGCTGTTTGTTGTGCCATTCCAGCCATAGGTTTTTGCAGTGCTTTGATGATTGTACTTAAAGTGAACCACGAAAATATGTTCACGTTTATAATTTTAACGTTCACAGTTGTGAATGGAACGGTTGCTTTGCTTATACTTTTATGCATTATGGCTAGATTATACGAGCAGTCAAGATTGAATTCACTAAAAATTGTGCAATTATTGGCAGTTAAAAAATCTGTACAACATTATAAACAAAAGAAATACGATAAACGTTTTATGAAGAGTGTGTTACATATAAGGGTTAAATTTGGATCCATGAACTTCATTGAGAATTTAACACCGCTTAATTGCATGGAACAAGCTATTCAAATATGCATAGAAACAATTCTTCTTACAAAACAGTGATGTAAAGTGTTTAAGGTAACACGTACTTTGTTTTGTCAAGTATACATATGTAATTACTATGAGCTGGCAAACGCTGAAAGTTAATTAAAGTCATGCCAATGTCATTATATATTTATATGGTTTCACAGTCATCATTAAACTTCGAAAACATTCATCAAAACTACTCATCAAATTGCATTCAAATAGACGATGGTACTTGATTAATAATGAGTTAAAAGTGGATTTCGTAAACTTTATAATATATCTGTAATTACATAACGTATTCACTGATTCGATTACATGATTAATTATCTAATTTCTAATACATGAAACACCAATTTTGATAAGGTAAGCTTATGATCCTTCAAACATTAAAATTGCATCAAAAGTCTTAAGCCAAATTTGCCAGTTGTACTGTAGTAGCCAGTCTTTATCTACCTGTGATACAAATCCAAAATTCAATCGAACCTGTTGCACAGCTTGCATTTGTAAAATGATCGTGCGATTTTCTTTAGTTCGCCATTTTGCGTATTGCATCATGCATTCCGTATGACGCTGCTTGACAGCAATTTTCCCCTGCTCTACAATCTTACAAATTTGTGTCAAAATAAAGTACACAGAAGTCGTTGTGGTTGCGAAAATAACCAAAGTTAAACCATATATAAATCTTAGCTGCACTACTGTGCATTGCACCAGCAACCATGCAGAAACAACCAAAAGCCAAAATACAGTCGCAAAAGTTACAAAAAGCACATTGTCTATTACTTCCTGGGCAATCTTAATAATTATTCTAAAGCTATTGTAATATTCTAGAAAACTTTCGGTAGAGTGACTTTGATTAAGCAATGTATTCATGCATTTTACGTACCTGGAAACTGCCAAAACAGCACAAGTAAAAATAAAGCTTACAGTACGTGCTGTTTCTGAGATAACCCAGAACATGGGAGTAATACGATATGCCGAAGTAAAGATAAACAACGTTGAACTATTACTAATTCTGGTTACTCGTAATAGTTGCTCTGATGAAAAATAGAAAATGTCCATTTTTGAAAAGTAACAGCCAATTGGAAGAATCCAAACAATGCTGCCGAGCACTGGAACAAAACCAAATTTGCCATAGCCGACGA
Source organism: Entomobrya proxima (assembly GCA_029691765.1). Classification (NCBI taxonomy): domain Eukaryota; kingdom Metazoa; phylum Arthropoda; class Collembola; order Entomobryomorpha; family Entomobryidae; genus Entomobrya; species Entomobrya proxima. The sequence continues at coordinate 45,157,229 of CM056168.1, read as the reverse complement.
ACATTTCAAACAACGTGGCGACTTTACTGCGCTGACAGGGAAAACCTTTTGAAAGATAAACCAGTGTTCATATGTAAAATAAGTAAAATGATTCAAAATATTTTATCTAAAAATTTCTTACGTTTGCTGAGACTGAAGGACCATTTCAGCAACGTGTTAAAACTCTGCATATTGGAATTCTCATATAAAATGTAGACAATTATTGGAAGTAAGCAACACGCTGCTCCAATCAAAAAGAATATCATTCTATTTGCAATATTACTTTCAACTTTTGTAAACATTACGTCGCACTTTGCACAACAAACGAAGTTTATAATTCCATAGCAGAATAATAATCCAAGTGAAAAAATATTCGGAACTATTTTAGAAACGGGTTGTGTTTGCAATACTTGTGTATAATCCGCATTCCATTCTACGACTAAAGGCCAAATAAATTTAAAGACAAACTTGTGCAACTTAATTGCTCGTTTCTCAATATTTGTCAGAAAACTTGGTTTTAAGGGACGTTGTGAGTTAGAGGCAATGTAGTAGTTAGTGCACTTGTTTATCAGGTTTTTAAATATTTTGGTTGCCATTATTCAAAACTTCAAATGTCCAATCAAAACTGCAGTTTACTGAATTTAACTGCTTAGTTACCGTAGTAGATGCTCATTTAAACTTCAGAGCATATTAAGCCAATTTACGACAGTAATAATGCATAAAAATTGTGTGCAAGTGCTTTAAACGCCACCTGAAACTAAACAACAGTGAGATTGTGTCTGGGTAAGGGAAAAACGTATTATATGGTTATAGGAAATATTTTTGTCTTCAAATTGAAAAAATATATATATTTTCGAAAGACCTTGAGACTCTGCACTTTGGTAGTGCTTTGATATATACGTCCGTACATAGTACGTATACAAATATGTCGTTTTCATACACGTGTATGTAATTTAACATTGTATTGTACTGAATCAAAAACTAATTTGTGCAAAGTCTCTAAACACATTTTATATTTTTGGACAAATTATTTCCTCAAACATTTAATTTCCTGACTTCATTTCCTCAACGATTACTTTTTGACCTCAGAATACCTTAAGCACTCGATACATAAATAGTATTGTATTTTTATTGCAATCGATACGTTTGTATATCGTCACATATAAAATGCTAAACTTAATTATGTATACAACAGAAGGCTTTTGTTTTTTGAGCATTGTAGTTTCTTTAGATAATTTGCCCTTCGTTACCTATCTCAGACAAAAGATAGAGAAAATTACGTAATGCTATTTTTTTAACAAAGTATAACATGCCGTGTCTTGGATTATGTTGAATTTGCCAAGATGTGCAAAAATTGACACCGAATTAATTGTTTGCAATGCACAACAATGTACCTGAAAAGTACATTGAGGCAGAATTATGCGCTTGTTACTAACACATTGAGTCCAGAATGTAGCAATTTGTTTTAGAATGACTTCTCAATAGTTTAGTTCATCCATCGCATATACATGCAGACTACAATTTATACCAAGTTGATTAGTTTTGTCGCTAGTATATTTTAAAAAACTGAAAGATAATTGAAGCTACACATATTTCACAGATAAGTTATCCTAGATAAAAAGTACTGCGTGGACTTCTGTATTTTAGAGCCTTGGAAGAATCATGCTGTTATTTATTTTTTAGTCATGAATTTGCTAGTATAATAACTAGTAGCAATATAAAAAGGTGGGTGCTTGAGTTTGTGTGCATGCAAGTAGCTTTTAAACTTGAAGCCTTATAGGACTGCCTGTTACCTGTAACCACAACAAGTTACTATGTTTACAATTTACTACAAAATTTTGTGTGTTATATAGGTCATATTTGTTGAACCAGGGTTTAATGTTGATATTTGCAAAATGATATGTGAATATTGTCGTAGATGCCTGCGTTAATTTGTCTATAAAGGGCATGAGCTTCAAATTAAATATTCGATTTTTCATGTCACGCTTAAGAAATATTTTGACAATTTATTTAGAGTTGGATTCCGGTTGAGTTTCGTGATAATCTTGAATTTTTAACAAATTCTTGAAATTCTAGTATTAATAATAAAGCCACTAAATATTTTATTTTTATTGAGGTATTCTCATAAGGAGTTGCTAACAATAAAATTATATGTATTATGCTAACCAGAGTATCAAATTTTCGTGTCCAACGTTCTTTTTAGTAGCCATTGTCCGCTTTGTCTACTATACACTGGTCAGCTTTACCCCTAGTATCCGAATTTCAATGTCCACCATGCTAGTGGACGGATAAGGTGGACAGTGAGCACTATCCACTTTCCACCTATCCATTGTCCATTGATACACTGATGGTAACTGGTATTGACGTAGTTCAAATGCTTTATTTCGGTTATAAGTTTGCCCTAAAGTCTACTTTAACAAAACCTGGTGCGGGTATCTTCTTCGAAAAATGAAATATTAAATACTGAAATATTAAAACCTGTTTTAAACTTAGTTGCGAACTTGTTTTTAAGTTATGGATATTCTTCTAAAAAGAATAGGTTTGGGTGGGGGGGGGGGGGGGGGGGGGGAGGGGGGGGGGGGGGGGGGGGAAAGAGGGGGGGGGGGGGAGGGGGGGGGGGGGGGGGGGGGGGAGGGGGGGGGGGGGGGGGGGGGGGGGGGGGGGGGGGGCGCAAACATACTCGTGCGTGTAGTTGCTTCAGCCAGAACACAGTTTTTTTTCGTAAATAATTATTTACTTATAACCCAACTAGCAGTCAGTACAACCGTTTTCATATTTTCATTTAATTAACATGGCTACGCCACTGATGTACAAAGCATGTGATTACTATCAAACTGTTCAAGTTTCCGTTTACCACAAACGCTTCATTTTTGGCTGGAAACCTAAGGCAAAAAAGTTCTATTACGAAAAGCACCCTTTTCACAACCTAAGTTGGCTGTTTCCTACGCTATTACTCCTGTTTAATGTGACAGCCTGTCTAATATTTGCTGCTTTTCACTGCACCCGGAAAAATCTCAACTTTGTTTTAAAATACCATGCGGACCAAACGTTTTTTACTTCATATGGCGTATTTGTTTGTATATTTGTGTTAAGTTTTGAATGGTCTTTTGTAGAATACAGAAGGGAAGTTGTGACTTACTTGAACGCCCTTTTTAATTTCTTTCTTCCGCTAAATCAATTTTACGCACGGCGTCACATTCCATGGTACAAAGATATTGTTGGCTGCATAGGGTTTGGTGTTTTAATATGTTGTAATCTTTTAAATTTTCCTGGTTTAATGTTTGGTCTGGGACTTGTTGACGTTTCAATTGTTCCTATTTTGACAGATTTGCTATATCCACCCGTTAGTTCCAGATCTCCACTGTTTTTTGCTGTGAAGATTTTAGTTTCTTTATTCGTACAATTGATAGCAGTTATAGAGATTATATCAGTGATTCTAACCAGCTGTGTAATGCTAATATATATTATACACCTAATACAGAAATACCTACAAGTTCTCAAAAATCTTACAGAACTACCTATAAACACCAATATTCAACATGTGCTAGTTTGCTATCAACATCTAAGCGTTTTGCAAACCGTTATTTTAGAACCAGGGCTATTATAATTACGGATAATTGTGGGAATTTACATGGGATTTGGATTTTTCATCCTAATATTTTCAATCTGTTTGTCAATTCTGGGCTGGCAAATTCTCTCTCTGTTTGCTTACTTGTGTTTGCCTATTATTGTGGGAATTTGCTGCACTCTGTTATTTGCAGCATTGCCTCTGGTGCCGCGCTGCATTCTTTTAAGCACAGACCTTATAAAGGAGTGGAAGAAATGTCCTTATAAATTTGATGGATCAAAACTTTACGTTAGAAAAGTTCTTGCTTTACTGATGCCTATAAAACTGTATTGCGGAACTGTTGGTGCACTTTGTAGAGATAGAGCAACGACGTATCTTGGATCCATAATGGAAAATACTGGAACCTGTTTAATTTTATTTAGAGATATTTTAACCAACATTTAATAAGTATACTTTTAAAGGCAATAATGTAAAACCACATGTATGTAAATACTGTATATTTATTTTATAACAAAAGTGTATAAATTAATGGAGAAAATATTTGAAAACTTGAATAGTTGCACAAAGATTACGCTTCTCAATACGTTTTGATCAAGTAGTGTATTATACAGTCGTGCTTATATATGCATCACGGACTCCAGCAACAGACCATAAAAATACACATAAAATTATCCACCCGCATTTATGAATTATACTGCATGTTAAGGAATCATAACTTATGTGCTTATTCTTCACAAACATTACCTCAAACATCCGCCACGCCAAAAATAACTAGCTCTTATATTAATGATTCTGCATCACACATCAAAAGTAAAGAATTGAAACTAAGCTGACAACTTGATGTTTTATGGTTATAATTTGCATTGATAAAACCATATCATTACAAAACTTCAAGTTTTGCATGAAGAAATGACTGAGAAATGCAAAAAAGCGAAATCACAACTAACTTTTTGTGAGCTTATTTATGTTAAGTGATTACAATAAGGTTAGACATATTAATTTGAGAAAGCTAGTAGTTTTTATGAAAACGGCATTAATTTATGCTGAACTTTTTCTTGACAAACATAGTGGCAATTAATTTGCTGTCTAAGCAAATAAACTGGTACTTTGTGACAATAAATCTAGAAAGGAGTGGTAGATCCAGTGATGCATGAATAAAAAATGCATGGCGTGCAAATATTTCAAATCTGCGTTCTCAATGCTTAACATGACTTTCCTTCCAGTTGTGTTTCAAGTTTCACAACAAACGTTTTTTACGTTGATCAAAATCATGAATATTAAGCATTTCGTCCATATTTTGCTGTTAGTAGCATTACTTTTCTCAACACTTTTTATTTGGAAACAGCTATATATGTCAATTTTACGACAAAAAGTATCAGAAAAAATTTCAGTAAGCAGATTGGAATATTTTGAAAGTATAAAGCCACCTGGAATATTATCAACTAACCGCGGAGGTATTGGAAATCAACTTTTTCTTTACGCATGTACATTTGCTCTTGCTAGAGAACTAAATTGGCCGTTATACGTGCACTGGCCCGGCTATTCAAATCAACGAAAAAATTTCAGAAATTTTACAGCCTATCAACGGGATTTTGCTCTGGATCAGTTTAGTATTCCTAAAATGAAAGTTTACGATGAGTACACAAACTTTACGACAGTGACATCTTATTCGGACACTGATTTTCTAGCAGCAATTTTTTCAGAAGAACCCATTCCCAGAATAATTCAACCTGAAAGGTTGTGTCAGTCAGAAGCTTATTGGGTAAATCACGTCAATGAAATAACTGAACACTTGTGGCCTTCAGAAAATATTAAACAGGAAATGCCTGATCAAGCTAAATCCTTGCTTGACAAAATACAGAATACAGAAAGTGTGGCAGTTCATGTGCGTCGTGGAGATACTATTAGAAATAACGAAAGTTATAAATTATATCATGTACCGATTCAATACCAGCGGGTTGCCATTCGACGAATCATAAAAGCTCTAGCAGCAAGAAACTCTACATCGCCCATGTTTTTTGTATTTTCTGATGATATTGAATATTCGAAAGAACAGTTTATCGATTTTGAGAAAACACATAAATTTGTTTACGTGTCCGAACTAAACACTACCAGTTTACAGGATTTCTATTTGATGGTTCATTGTAAACACATTATATTTCCAAATAGCACGTTTACATGGTGGGCGGCCTACTTGATTCGAAATCCGGATAAAATTGTTATTGCTTCTGTGTTAACACCTTATTTTATACACAATAGGAATCAGTTTTTGTATGGAACAATGTATCATCCTAAAAGTTGGATGGTGATTGATGTATTTTCTGGAGAGCAATAAATTATTAGGCAAGAGAGCTGTAAATTGCTGAAAAATGCAGTTATTCGAGCAATATTTTTCATTCACACAAATCATGTTATAGTTTGACAACACCTGAACTTAATACATGGCTATATATTATCATTCTGTACATTTTAGCAAAGTTTACCTTAGAGCAGTATAAATTGGCACTTTGTGTTAGGAATGAAAGATGCTTTTCTTGTGGAGTCAGCGGTCCAAGTATAATAATGGATTCATACATTGTCATCATAAAACATTTAACTATATTCATAAAGACCAGGTGGTTATTGTGAAAGTCACAAACCCAAGCATGAGTCTTCAATACAAAGAATGTGGAATAGGATTACATAGTTTAGACCTCAAGCCAATAAATTATAAACCCATGCTTTTGAAACAATTATGAATAAATATTTATACCAATTTTAAATTAACTTTGTATTCACTTATATATGTACATAATATATGAAGCATTTCTTATTTCTAGAAATTTCTTGTTTAGCTTATTGCAATATTGGTCTGCAAAACTGACAAACCATAAATACACTTGAATTCATTTTGCAAGCTCATTGTTTGTTAAGTCACCAATGATGTCAGAACACCTAGCTTCTTCCACAGCTCGCACTCTACAATCTGGTAGTTTAGCATTGCAAAGGTTTGCAAAACAGTTGCAGTTTTCCACTCCCTCTTCCATATAGCAAATATAGCTGCTGGGATCTTTTGGAATTTTGACCTGATCCGCGTTATTACTCAGGTACTCCATGCTTCTGCTTGAAATCCTGTCAGTTTTACCATCCTCTGTAATTGGTTGAAATTTAATCTTACAAGACGCCACGGGCTCTCCGGGCTTGTAACGTGCCTCCAAATCGTCCTTTGGCATGTCCTCCAGAGGACGTGCACAATCTGTGTCACCTAACCAGTCATCGCAACTGTAGCATTGAACTGTTAAAACATATGTTATAAACCGTTAAAGTATAAGCTTTACCAAACCGCCAATTACTCAAATATAGAATATAAAACTGTCTCATTACACTCATTTCGATAGGCAGTGACTCCAGAAGCAGCCAAAAACACCAACACTATAAATGCCAGCGTCGGCATTGCAATAAAATATTCACGAATAGATTTTTAAAACGATTATTAAATTTTTGAACCTTGTTGGTAAAACCTTGCAAATTTTGATAATGGTTGTAATGCAGAAAATAAGAAAGTCTTCACGTAGTGCATCAATGTAAAATTTAAACATTATGATTTTGTACTTGGAATTGAACATAGGTCTTGAAGTAACAATACCTCGTTAAAGGTACAAATTGTGTTCTTCTGAGAAATTAAAGTGGGTATTTTATGTTATGAATAGGCATGTTACAAGTATTTACACAAAAGTTACGTAATATTGCATACAATTACACCAAATGGACACGGAATTCTAAGCATCCGTACGATAAGCAAACATTTGTGTAAACGGACTCAAAATCAATAAAGTCAAGATAACCAGTAACCAGGATGTTCCAGAGAAGTACTGACAAATGCCAATTAACGAAACAAAAAGAGCAAAAAATAGCCGAAATTTCAAAAATAAAAAACATTGTCTTGATATATTTGTATTAATTTGAAATCAGAATTGGACCGAGACTGTTTAGAGGAATATATTCAAGCTTTCAAGCAAATAGCAATTGGAATTGAAGACCGGATATTCAGAGTAGCAACCAAGACCTCTATTAATCTTTAACATTTTGCGTTTCAACTTTTCTTCGTTTTCTGGTCACCGGCCCACTATTTGCTTCTTTAGATGCCATAATAACCAATGCTGTTTACTGAACAAAACTCGTCTACTATATTCGTTTTGAAAATTGAGAACTTGAAAATTTGGATAAAAACAGAGCTTGTTGTTGTTGTTGTTGGATGTAGTAGCTTTCTAAAGAAAAAAACTGTTTAAGTGCCTTGAATAGATAGAACTTTTCTTTAAAAGCTTTTGTTGAAATCAAAACACAGATAGGTATGCAAACAAAAGAGATCTTGTTCGAGTCGGCATGTTTACATGTTGGATAGGTGAACACAACCCTTTCTGTCCAGCAACAGGTTTGAGACCCAAACCAACAAAGAGATATTGATGCATACAAAACACCGAGTTGGTGTACAATACATGTTGACAGAAATGAAAAAAATAAATGACAATGTATGAAGGTAGACAATTGTACAACTGGGTTTTCTTCTTACATTTTACAAGAATGATATCGAGTTATAGGGAAGCTTTTTTACTTTTAGAGTGATACATACAATGTATTCCAGTGTTTTTGTTCGGCTGGATGAATATAATATGCAATATTGCATTATGCCTAAGGTGGTAGCTTATGTCCCAAAACTGGATCATGAGCGTGTCTGCTTGGGTTGAATATGAACAGGTTTTGGAAAAGGAGAATGAACAAGCGAAACATTGTTTCATCTGTAAACGGTATATACCTTCCCATGTAGCATGCGGGTCTAGGCTATTAGCTCCCGAACCAACTAGCTCCCGGTGGTCAGTTAGCTCCCCAACCCACTTGCTCCCAGAAACATTAGCTCCCCGTGTCATTTGCTCCCAGGTAAATTTGCTCCCATAACCACTAGCTCCCGGACCACTTGGCTCCCATGCCATATTGCTCCCTGTTCAATTTGCTCCCAAACGCAAACTATTTGCCCCCTAGGACATTAGCTCCCAGACAAGTTTGCTCCCAACCATTTACCAAACAGTGCATAGCCCTTGGGATACAAGATACAATTGTAAACATAAACAATTCTATGAACATAAAACGGTAATCCTTAGAGCTAAGTATAACATATTGCCACTAAATTTAAGGCAAATGAATTAGATTTATCTACTAAATTTTTGTGTGATCATATTTACAAGTGAGATGAAATTTGTTGCCTTTGTTTGTTTTATATCTTTTACGGAATATAATATTAACCCACATAGCAATCTGCATAGAGATTCACAAACGTAACAAAATACATCAAAATTTTGAAAACATCAAAAAGTCAGCAATTTCATAGCAAAATTTTGTGAATGCCGTATTTCCGCTAATAGTAGCCGGGTCCCCAATAGAAGCCGGCCTCCATTAGTGGCCGGGTCTACAGCTGAGCTATTTCAGTATAAGCCGGGCCTCTAATAGTAGCCGGGTATATTTTTAACCTAGCATGGTGCTGGCTGGTGAAATAAACATAACGCGCCGTTGACTATTGCATTTTTTGAAGCATTTATCACAGAAGAACGGATACTTGAAAATTTCAAAATTAACCCAAGAAAGAAAAGTATTCGTGCTTATCTTTTTGAAAATACATATTTTATCAAACGTTTAACTTGAAGTAGCAGTATGACTGCTGTAAGAAAGTCAAAAGTTCACACTGGATAAAGTTTAACAGGAAGAGAAATAGTGAAGTTTGTAAGCACCCACATCTTTTTCATTAACGCTAACAATGCTAAAAGTGCATGAAAACGAAAATTAGTATAACGAGGTGATGATTTTACGTCAATAAATGAACTAATATTGTGAACGTTAAGTAATATAATCCAAAAAATTCCGGATGAGTTATTTCTGAGGAAAATTTTTTCAGTCATTTTGAATAGAAGCCGGGCCTCTAATAAAAGCCGGCCTCTATTAGTAGCCGGGGTCTCAGATAGGCAAATTTGGCTATAAGCCGGGGGCTTCTATTAGCGGAAATACGGTAATTGGGAAACTTATCCTTGCTAATCACCGTCAATCTCATGACCAGATAAATATTTTCGTTTATTTTTTTGCTAGCTGCTGTCATGTTCATTGCTCGAATGTAATGCCTAATTGTAAAACACAAAGCACACAAGCATAGACAGACAAGCCATGAAGCAATTGGAATATTGCATAACCTTAACTAAAGGTCTGAAACGTAAGGTTAACCGTTTTATGTTCATAGAATTGTTTATGTTTTCAATTGTATCTTGTATCCCAAGGGCTATGCACTGTTTGGTAAATGGTTTGGAGCAAACTTGTCTAGGAGCTAATGTCCAAGGGGGCAAATAGTTTGCGTTTGGGAGCAAATTGAACAGGGAGCAATATGGCATGGGAGCCAAGTGGTCCGGGAGCTAGTGGTTATGGGAGCAAATTTACCTGGGAGCAAATGACACGGGGAGCTAATGTTTCTGGGAGCAAATGGCGCAGGGAGCTAATGTGTCTGGGAGCAAGTGGGTCGGGGAGCGAACTGACCACCGGGAGCTAGTTGGTTCGGGAGCTAATAGCCGGTTACCGTAGCATGCAGGTAGTAAGATCAATATGAACTGTTTGCGAAATTTTCACTTTGTGGCAAAAACTCAGCTGTTTGTTTTGGGATTAGGAGCAACCTCAGTATTTCGTTTTAATTTTTGATTTAACCCAAACTTTGGAAATATTTGTGGTGTAAACTTTTTGCAACTCCAAACACTAAAACAGCTTTCTTTTCTTTAAAAATTTAACACATCTAACAACAACAACAAACTTTTATCCAGATTTTTAAATTTTAAATCTTAAATTTTGAAATCCAAATAGTAGTCAAGTTTTGTCTTAGTAAATAACATTAGTCATTATGGCATCTTATGAAGCAAAGAGTGGACCAGTGACCAGAAAACGAAGAAAGGTTGACAAGCAAGTGGTTAAAGATCAAGAGCGGGTGCAAAGCTGGCTACAGCCTGAAGTTGTGATTGGACCAAATGACATTGTTTTGAATTGTCATTTGGGAAAGGTCAAAATCGAACAAGAAGAGTGGGAGGTAAAACCGGAAGTTAAAGTGGAATTTAATGAGGAAACTTTAGTAGAGGATATTGATTTGGACTTAGAGGAAGGGGTGCTGGTGGTCAAGCAGGAAGATGATACGTCTATGACAACGACCGTAGAGAGTGAACTTCAAGGAATATTAGAAGATTCTAACGACATGCATTACCAAATAACAGTGTTTTACGGTCAATTTGCCTGGCAATACGGACATTGGAATCTGCTTGATGGAATTTCTAAGCAGCCTATAACGTTTCCAACTTCGCCAAGTAAATTGGAAATTGTGGATAATTTTAGAGACGAGCCGAATCTTTCTCGGGAAAAAATTGTCAGTCTGCTGAAAAAATTTGGACGCAGTGTGAAACACTTGACTTACTACAGGGAAAGTAAAGAACTGAATGGGGATAAATATTGGCCTGATGCATTTGTTTGCTGGTTGAAACTACTGCCAAATTTAGAAAGTGTTCAGTTGAGATATAAAATGGATAAGCAATTCATACCACCACCAGAATGGGGGTGCAAGGATACTTACGTCAATCCGGATTTTCCAATGTTGCCAAAACTGAAGCATCTTGATGACAGAAGATTTCCGCGTATGTTGTTTGAAGCCGCGCTTTTGAGCAACTCTCAATTGACAAGTTTAGAGATTCACAGTAAAACTATTGATTTTAAGGGCTTTAAGCTACCTCATCTCAAAGAAGTAATTTTGCATAGTGGCTCAAAATCCTTGAAAACGTTGTCCAAGTTATATGCACCGTGTTTAGAAAAGCTTACTCTAAAAGCTTCAATGTGGTTAAAAAATAATCGTGCTTGGGCAAATAAAGCTTTGACAGCATTTTGTGGTTCACTGATATCCTTAAAGATTTGTGTGACTAAATATGAAGATTCAAAGTTTCCAATGAATTTGAAGCTAAAGAGACTTGTTCTAGACTTTTCCCAGTATTCCAAATGCCAGTTAGAAAACGCGTTAGAATTCGTGTTGCCGTTTGTTTCGTTAGAGCACTTGGTTCTGAAAGGGTTGATTGGTTGCGATGCTCGACGAGAGACCATGAAATCTAGATTGGTTTCCAAATTGTGGAAAGCTCTTCCAAAATTGAGCAGAGTGGAAATTATTCAACCTTCTTTAGCGTTTACTGAATTAATATTTGTGTTTGTTCGTGAAGCTAACAACGACAACAGTGACAGTGACAACAATGACAGTAACAAAAATGACAGTGACAAAAGTGACAGTGACAAAAATCAATATCAATCCTACGAGTTGCTAGCATTACAGAGAATTCAAAACTATAACGTGTTCAACTGATGAACGTTGTGACTAATTACTTTACGGCAAAACTGGACACTTAACGCAGAGAAAGAGATGACAAAAATGATTGGCGATAGCATAAACTACCCACAAAACAATCATAGAAGAATATTGAATTATTTACAAATAATAAATCACCACTTTAGCAAGAATAATTATTACGCTCAAAGAACTACAACTTTAACAACACTAAACAAATTATTATTATTATTAACATTTTTATAAGAATGAACAAAGAGATAACATGAAATAGCTAAAAATACTTTAAATGGTGACCTCAGCAGCATTGTTGTAAATATGCTTTGATTGCGTATGATTGTAGTTCAAATTTGTCTTGAAGAGACGATTCGGTTCAGTTCATCAAACACCTTAATGATATTCTTAGTTTTCATAGAATATTTGTAATGTCTTTTGTGTACTTTGGGAATCAAAGTGAGAAAATAAATACTCAGATATTATCAATTGTGTTTATTTTAATTTTGTACTAATATTTTTGTCATATTATACATCAATTATGTAATGTAACTTTATGGATTTTCATATTCAATGTGCAACAATATAAGAAACTTGAAAAGTTTTCACTTATAAACCAACACACACTAAATTAAACGTAATTGTAAAAACGTTCTGTGTCCTTTAGGTAGTTGTATGATTTGAGTATTAATGCAAGCACAAGATTTTATTTTAAAAACGTCTCTCATTACATTAAATTGGCAAGAGAATCCTATCTCAACTCGCAACTGATTTTCATAGTAATGTAATTCATGTGCTAGCCCATGTTATTCAAAAACAGATTTAAAAAGTCGAAAAGGTTATCATCATTTTTACCGTTCCACAACACGTCTTTTACCGTAACTACTCCTCAAATAAATGGATTTCGATTTGTGATACAATTCAGAGTGGCAATGTTGTCTATCTAATAGTCTTTCTGCAAGCCCGTTAAGGCGTGATATAGCATAGGTATTTATTTTATTCAATTCTGTGACACTTTAAAACTTGTACAGGTTTACACCCCACAACTCCAATAATAGATGTGTAAAACCACAAAATGGTGTAACTAATATTTCCAAAATGTGTAAATGTGTAGTTAATGTCCACGAGGCAGTTTTATAGCAATTCGGGAAGAATGTCACCAGTGATTAGAAAATCCCGTTCTAATTAAATCCTGTATATATACATTCCCTACCATATACTTTGTTTCGTTTAGAAATACTTTGGTCCATTCGATTGCATATTTGAAGGAGAAAATAAAATATTAATTTATTTTGTAAAATGTTTGATTTTTTTTGCTACATTATTTGGTTTTTTGTTTTGTGACATCCATTTTAAGCTACATTTTGCGTAAGCAGTGGTCTCCATGCAAATTTTATTATGACGTCTAACGGTTAAAAGGTTAATTTTGTATATAATACCTAATTTCTTTTGTAATTAATTCGTAAAGCCTGTGTGGAACTTGGATGAAATCTGCCAAACAAAAGCCCAGCCTGCGTAATATTGTCTTAACTCAAAAACAAAAATAACTGCACTAACAGCTAAGCACGCCATCAAAATATACAATACTCCTTCAATGTTCTCAAATTGTAAATCGTCCTCAGATCCATCCATCCATCAGATTCCATCGTGCCATTTTTCTCGGTTTGATATTCTGATCAAAATTCATTTGATGCCAAACGTCGGGTAGATGTGCATTCAAGGTTTGACCTAAAAGAGTATTCAAATCTTCTAAAAGTGCCGACTGCGGTCCGGTTGCAAACCCAACACAAGCTGTACCCGTTTTCATTGTCGACCATTCCAATTTAAATGCGATGTAAAATAAGATGATAAGGCAATCAAGGGATAAAGAAGTCAAAGGGTTTATTGAACATAGACAAAGATTACAAGTGACTATGTCCCATACTACACTAACTTGTGAGTGCAAGGTGCATGTCGTTATGTGTACGAGTGTAACATGTATGTGTGTTTCAATGTAAGTCAAGGTTGATCGCGATAGCTGAAGATGACGACGACGCTGGGAAAAAACAGGTTGATAAGGTTAGAATAGATAGGTGATATATTTACACCACAGTTGTAGCAAAGACGGTCGTTTGCTCCACTACATGACTTGTCGTTGATTTGGAATTTTTCGTTATTGAATTCTATTCCAAATGAAATACAAACAATTTGAAAATCTAAACAATTTTTTGGATGATAACGTTTGATAACCAAAAATTACAAACCTTGCTACAGCAAAATGCTTTCCTAAAACTTTCTTGAAAGCTTTTGGATAAAAATGCGTACAGGATCGGATTAGCAGCTGAGTTAACAAAGGTGAGCCAATAAATAAAAATTCCCGTCTCTGTAGAAATATTTAGTATTGACACAGACAGCAGACTCTCGAACATCATTATCAACTAATAAAACAACAAATTGATAAGTTAACGTACCAATTAAAAACTAGTTAGAAAAACTATTGCAAATAATTTGTAATAATTTACAAAAATCGTTCGAAACGGAAGATAACAAATGAAGTATACCAATACAACAATAAACATCAATCGAGTAATTGGTTTTTCACGGTTTTCGTTTTGGCTTGTGGATTTTAATTGTCGTATTATGAGAGTGTATAGCACGGCAAGAATAATAACTGGTATCAGAAATGCCACTACTAAATCCAAAGCTATCCACAATGCTCGCAACAACCTTCCTGTGATCACAGATTCTATATCAAACTCATAATGGCACCAAACCTACAAAAATTAACTTGTGTACATTGTTGAATATACTGTTGGACCCAACATAGGCAAATCATCGTAAGTTACCTGTTGTTTGGGAATATTATCAATAGCTTTGGCAGCATAAGCATTCACCGGAAATTGAAATATGCATGGCACAGTCCATGTTATAATTGCACATATGACGGCATTTCGTGGATTTCTATATTTTTGAATCTTTGATGGATGACACACAACAAGATATCTAAAAAATAAACACAAAAAATTGATGATATTTTGTTAAATGAAAATTATGTCGTCAAACTAAATTTTTGCACCAACCTGTCCATTGCAATAACCACAAGAAACATTGAGCTTACAAATACCGTAAAAAAATGACTTAAACCATATACTTTACAGAATGCACTTCCAAATGGCCAATAAGGTAAAAGCGTGTGTGCTAAGGAGAATGGAATGGTTAGTATGTACATGGCATCAGCAGTTGCCAAATTTGCCAGATAAAAATTAGTGATTGTTTGCATTTTTCGAAATCTGCCTACCACATAAATCACTAATAAGTTGCCTACTAGGCCCCCTACAAACACTATAAAATACAAAACATACAAAAGTATAACAGACCAATTTGTAGTGTTGTAGGCAGAATACCAATCATTTTGCAAGGCTCTACATGCAAGACCCCAGAAGAACTCTTCAAACGCGGACTTATTATCCGAAATCAAATGTTTTCGCTTGGTACAAAACGATTCAAAGTTGGTTTCTTCCATGGTCAATATAGATTTAGGAGCTTTTCGACGGTAACAATATTTAGTTTATGACTGCGCTGATGTAGACTTTGTTGAATACTGAACTTTCTTGTAAGTTAAAGGAGTACCTTACAAAACACAAATGTAAGTTTCCGTTTTGTTTAGTGTAATGTCCAGTGTTGCTTCTGGCTTCTGTTGTTGTGTCAGAGTTTATCACAGAGATTATGGTGGCGTGACGCATGCGTGAAACGTTGTGAAACGTGAAGCGTTACTGAGTAAAGGACGTAAATAAGTGGAGTCTTCATGATCTCCTTAATTATCTTGAACTGCATCCTATTTTTCAGAGTTGCTCTAGTTCCAAAACATGAATTGATGCTGCATTGCTGTGAAGTACATTTTTATTGAATGGTAATGCTAAGTTGCCTTGATTTTATTTATGGTTAAGCCTTGAACCCAATTGACACATTATTCAGTCTATTTCTGATGCACACGTACATGATTAAGATATAGGTACATCGACAAGAATGTTCTTTAACAAGCAAGATCTGATTTTTAAGCCAAACCAATGATCAATGAGCACCTCATGTTGTCGATAAAAATTAATATAGAAATTTCATTTTAAAAACTATAAATCTAATAGCATACATCAGTTAAAACATGATAATTTGTAAAATATAATGCACGTGCATTCAATATTGAATATTTCTAAGTATCTGTTTCATTGCTATCAATACTTTATGTATATGACTAGTTCACAAGTTCACAATAGATTTGATTTTATGGTTGCAGTGTTACTAATCGAGCATAACTATTTCTTACAGAAATTGGAGTTGACGATCGAAACTAGATTTCAAAAGTAGATGTCAAACGTTAAGTCCCATGCTCATGCTCATGTTAGTCATAATTACTTGTATCTCTTCTCTCATATACGATTAGACTTGTCCTGTAGGTAACCGATTGATTGCTAGATAGCTAATAAATTTCTTCCTCAAAATATTGTATTAACCATCATTTCAATAAATAAATAGTATCCAAGTTTGCTTATACTGAAATAATCGCCGACAACCCTGATTATTTTCGCATTATTTGGTCCACTCATTATTACTTCTAAATTATATACAATTATTCCCATGTATGATTATCATTTTTGAAAACATATCATGAATCTAGAGTTTTACACCATTTTGTATATTTCGTCGTAACCACTGGACACTTGTAATTAGCAGATTATTACAAAATTGTTGATGTAAAGGCTAGGCTGTAATTTATTATAGGCAACATAATATCGTTCTACAAATGTTAGAGCCTACAAACAAAGCCTAATAAATTACTGAAGCTTTACTTGTTTGCAATTGAGGCAGTACCAATACCATGTTAGTTTCAAATTGAAAAGTTATATTAATAATTGAGAATAGAAAACTACCAAGCATAATAAGCTTTCTATGTTGGTTTAGTTTAAATGTTTGATAATATAATATACAATTATATCAAAGATTTTATTCTGCTACAGTTTGCATATCTTACGTAAAACAAACATAAAGCTTACATAAGATATGTAAATTTAACAAACTTGTTTAAGCATGTAACGGCTTAACCAAATTTGGTTTTTGCACGTGAGTCTAATGTTTCAGTAATTTGTTTTAGAAATTCGGAATGTGGTTAATAATATGTATTAGTGCACACAAGTGTTGATCGTAACATAGGCAAATATTTGTTGTGAAGACAAATACAGATTTACTTAATCTATAATACATAGTATTGGAGTCTAAGGGTATGCTAAATAGCGGTTGCTACTTTTTTCAAAAGCAAAAACGGAGAAAAACTTACATTTCAATAAATTATAAGTTCAGTTGAACAATAATTTTAGTCTCAACTTAATTTTCGGTTTTGTTGTTTAAATATATTAAAATTGTTCCACCAAATAATTCCGCCTTGTTTAGTTATGTTTAGTTTCAACACTGTAAATAAGTGTATGTAAAACAAACATAAAAAGGGTAGTTTAAACAAGTCAGTTCAAACTTTTCACCTTCAAATTTTATTCCTTTTTCGCTTCCACGACTAAGTAGTCTATGTTATATTGTGTTCCTAAAACAATTTTGTCCAAATTCCTTTCCATAGCTATTCAAAGATGCTACTCAAAGACATAAAATTGTTTGAAAAATGTTGTCGCCTTGCAGAATTTACTGGAAGTATTCCTGTGTGTTGGGACTCCGGAAAACGATACATGAGGTCTGAACCAAATCCGGGTAAAGATAAACTATTCATTTTATTTTGTGTTTTAGCTGTGGTGCAGTTTTCAGGTGGAATTTATAAACTTTCCCCAAACACCAGCTGGTTCGAGCACCTTCTGTTTGCATTCAGCATAACCGTTTCCATCTGGACAATTCTGAACAAAACTGGTTGCCAAAAACATTGCAAACCCCTTTGCGTGTATATAAATGGACTGTTAAAATTCTCTGAAAATTTTACACGCTCCCACGTATACCTAGAAAACAAATCTGTTCTTGTCAAAATGAACCTGCTATTTTCAAAGACCACTTATTATTTGACTGGAATTCTACTGCCTTTTGTATACGTATTTGGATTTCATGGGTACAATCCCTGCAAAGCTGATGTTCCGGGATATTGGCTTATTCCAATTTGTAATCCCCAAATTGCCCACTTTCTGTTAGCACACCTTGGCTGCACTTGGTACCAAGTTATTTCTGGCTGCCTCAGGATCCCTATTTTGCTCACTTTTTATTGGATGTGGGCATATGCATGTAGTATTGGTGTGTTCACACTGGGATGTCTGATGATTCTGTGCACACTGACAATGCAAGAGTATTTACTAAAGTATGTACAAAAATTAACTTAAAGTTATATATTATTAAAAATCCTTAATAAATCTTACAACTCTTTGGTATCTGGAAAACTGTCAAAGCGGAAAATATACAAACAATCAACTAATTCGTCAGTACAGAACTTTACAAGTCCTAGGATTTCTAATGAATGAGGTACAGCGACAAGAAATGATAACGGCACTAGTAGTAGCAGCAATTACAATAGGAACTTGCTGTTTGAACGGACTTATCAAGACGCCTGTTTCTCAGGAAAATATTCTGCCTTTAAGCATCTATGGGTATGTTATTCTTCAATGTTTTCTGGTTGAAGTAGCTCTTCTTGGTGGCATGGCCTATGTGTACCTGCAATGTAAGGAAAACTTTCGATGTCTTTTGATTGAACTGGGATCAAAAGTAAAAGGGTTTGGATATACTTTTGAAACAAAACTGTTAAAAAGGTTTTACAAAAGTTGTAGCTATGTTAAGGTTAGATTTGGCTCTTTGAACTTTATTGATAGGTTGACAGCCTTGAATTGTATATTGTACACTGTGGATCTTACGGTTCAGTTATTGTTATTACAAAATAATAATTAAGTATTTAAAACTACATTCTTCTTATTGTATTCTAAAAAGTCTTATAAAATAAGGTAAATACTAACTTTATGAAACATACATGATTTAGAAAGCAATTTATAAATATAGATAAAAAAGGTTTTCAACAAGTGAGAAATAATTGTATAAAGCCAATTACTGAATCAAACCAAACTCGAAAAACTGAAGCGTCAAAGATTATTCCATGTAGTCACGAAAACGCAATTTGAAAAAACCATTTTGAAAATTTAAAACTGTTAGTGATATATTAGTTTAAACTTAAATTATTGTAAGGTATAATGCACACGCATTCAGTTTTGGATTATTCCGAACTATTTTATTGCTATTATTATTAGGCTTTTTACTAGTTCATAAGTTTACAATAGATTGTATTTTCAATTGTTTTTGTATTACCATGTCAGTATAAGTAAATTTAAAGCAAATATTGGCTAACTGCCAGACAATTTGTAAATATTTTAATGTGCACATATACACGTATATAAATAACGTATTTTCAAGTTGGTGGATCACACTAATTTTTCGTTGTACTGAGCTACCGTGTTGATGTGAAGATCACATAATATGCAATATCTCATGCATAATAACTCTTCTTTATTTACATAGCTTCATTAGCTTCAAATGCTAATCTTCGGAAAATAGCTAGATAGTAAAACAAGAGTGTAATTATCTGTTCTCGTTTAAAACCCATAATAAATAAAAACATTTGTTTTTCGTTTAATTGTTAATTTTGTAATGTTACTTGAATTTTGCGAAAGGAAAAAACATACTTTTCTTCTACACTTCTTAAAAAAATTCTGATGACTGTATTACTGTAAAAGTAATTAATTGTTATCGATTGTAAATGTCCGCCTGAAGTAAGATCCTTTCATGTAAAGGGTTTCAGTATATGACAATAAACTCACTACTTACTTACTTACTTACACTTGATGTTCAGTAAGTGCAACGAGAATCAAATAGCTAAGTCTCTACTCTAATGTATTCTATGCAATTTACCATTTTTGGCGCAGGTGACATTTCCGCTTAAACAAATAAAACACTAAGATTTATCAGATATGAAACTAAAACAGCTTAACAGCAAGATTGTAGTTTAACATCTAGACAATGTCTGCCAATTTTCATTATTTTTTACATACAGACATCTTATTAAAAGTAAAATTCTCCAGAACAAGTATTATCTCGTAGAACGTAAGCAAGTATTTGATGAAAACACGTGCTTGGGGTAATTACTTTCGTGCAGTAAAGAATTATAAGCTTTTGTTTGATTCTCACTAGATAAGTTGTCTGATTTAAAAACAGATTATTCTAATCTGAAAGCCTATCAAATTTTCCATCGTAATTGTTTTCTACGCAACACGCAAACCATTTGTATGTTGATGTGATCCACACGTGTATTATTTTGCTATTTTTGTCTATACGATAATCGATAGTACCAAAATGACATAGTGCGGAGCAAGAGATTTAAGCAGTTGTCATCAAATCGCTTGCGCCAGTAAGTTTGAAGGTGAACTACATATTACACACCTATTTAGCGCTAAAGCAGAGTAGTATGGCAGAACACACACGGAAGTCTTTTATTTTCCTAATTCTCCTACTTCAAAATTACTGTTTGAAATTGGCGACAGCTCAATCAGTTAAAAACTTTGACTTGATCCTTCAACCTTTTGTTGAGTTTGGCTGCTTAATACAAATTATTAATTTTGAAAATCAAAACTTTGCACTACCTCTGAATTATCCAACAATTCATTTTGGCAATACACTAACAAACAATATTACCTACAAACGTTTTTCTCTAAATGTAAAGAATTGGCATTGTACTACACAGTACTTTTTACTTCCACCAGTTCATTTCAGCTACACTTCTCACGTGTCCGGTTTTAATCAAAAACCGATTTTGCTAACTGAACCGGTATTGTCTTACGCAAATCTTCGTACAACAGAAGCTTATTACAGCAGGCAACCTCACCGCCTTTATTTGGTTGTTGTAACTTACCAACAAACTGTTCCCATTGTAGCCAAAAGCTGGATGAACCTACTTACGTTTCTGACGAATCCGAGTTTTAATCACAAAATCAAGTTTAAAGCAGACACGTTTGTTGTAACTACAGGTTCTAGTGAAAATCTGATTACATTCGACGACGTAGTTTATGTATGTCAGTATTGCATGGAATGTTCCGTTTTCACACAAAAGTTTATTCTGTTTTCCATATTTTCTACACCACGACAGTTACTGCATCAATTACAAGTGTTTAAGAATATTGGTCCACAATTTGAATTCATGTGGGGTAGAAAACTTTCTAGTTATAAATGGCCATCCAGTGCTATTCTCAAGCGACCACTGCATTTTCCTAGCAGCAAAATTACCATGGATGATAAACATCGACAAAAATATATAATAGCAGAACTGGCTGGCTCTGTTTTTGATAACAAAACTATTTCTACAAACTGGTGGGACTTTAGCTCAAATGCTGAATACTGTGAAACCAATCCAAATCAAGCAAGTTATCAACACTCAAGCAAACTCTCATTTTCAGCCCATGAGCCACATTACCAGCTGGCAGCTACAGAGTTTGAAATGGTTTTCACATTCATTAGTTGTTCAAATGCGAAAACATTTAGTGGAAATTTCTCATTTCGGGCTTTACTAAATGCGTTTGATATTTATGTGTGGCTTGGAATCTTAGTGTTTTACTTTTTACTGTCTTTGTTAACGTTTCGATTTTTAGTACGTCTACAGAAAATTATCAACAAGCAATGGAACTTTATAATGTCCGGATGTATGGTTTTACTTGAACAAGGTGGAGATGGGATTAAGGGCCCTATGAATTCTAAACTGTTTCGGGATATTATTGTAATATCGTTAGCAACAATGGGTGTTGTGTTAAGCAACGCATATCGAGGAGAAAATATCCGTAAGCTTACATCAACTGGAAAACTGATTAGACCAGAAACGCTTGATGATTTGCAAGCGTATAAATACAAAATGTATCATCTTGGTTCTGGACCAGATGAAATTCTAAGCGCTTTAAAAATGACAACCGTTCCTGTAATATCTTGGGCGCGTGAAGAACAACTGGTAAGATCTCTGAAAGCTACTACAGGAAGCATCGCAGTTTCTATGTTAAAAGCGTGCAATGATTCCATGGCATTCTTTACAAGCTTGTATCTTTTGGATAGCTTAGCAAAGTTAGCAAGCCCGGATAAAAACGTAAATCTGGGAAAAGATATTTATTCAAAGTATTACGGAGGGTGGAGTTTTAAGACTTTTGTAGAAAATCCTAAAATAAATGAAAATATTCGAATGTTGGAAGAAAGTGGAACTTGGACGGAGTGGTATATCATGTGGAGACGAAAATTACATTTTGAGGGAACTGTTGATATTACTCTGTTTGAACAGTTAAATGAAAAAGGAAAGGCTAGACAAAAAATCTGCTGAAGAAGTGAAACCTTTGTCTATTTATAGTAATTTGGTTACTGTGTTTATACTAATGGCCGTGTTTTGGACGGTGACGGTTTCAGTATTTCTTGTGGAAATTAGATGTTGGAGTAAGAATTTCTGCAGTTTGGTTTATTGTAAGTTTAAACTATTCATGAATAGTCGTAAGAAAACTAAAGTGATTAAATCTAAAATCATTTTTCTACATTCATTGTAATTTTGTGAAAATAATCGTATTGAACGAGGGCTATAATCTTGGCTTAATTTATTTTGTTATAGAATTTAAGCATTTTTTGTTAAAATGTATTGTTTATTTGTCCAAGTGTCATTTATATATCCAACGTTCAATAATCGTGTTGTGTACTTTCACTTAAATACTGGATACTTAAATCAATTGTATACTGGAAAATAGTTATGTTCGGTAGAAGTTGTCGCATTGAAACCAGCCAACGCTGTTACCTACAATAATATGCTTGATTCTTTTGACCTACAAATATTCAATGCTGGAAAGTGTTTTTCACAAGTAAAGTGGTCGGTAAATATATTATGTCACTGATATTTTTAAATGTTATTCAGTGCTATCAGAAGTACCATGTTTGTCTGTTCCTAAGCTGCATTAGTACTTAAGTTTATAGAGTTGATGTTTGATTTCTAAATCATTTTATTTTGATGAAAACACTTTACAAACTTACATCATGAAAATGACCCTCCATATTATAGCAATAACACTTTCGACCGAACGCAACTTCGCAAAATAAATTGTTTTCTTACCAGACTGTCATTGCCCTGACCTGTCTAATTGGTAATATTGTATTAGTAGACAGTTTACGTTTTTGACATGATTGTAACTTTTTCCTACGTAGTTTTTGTATTTCACTTATGGCTAACATTCCTCATATTTTTGACCAATGCAAAACCTTTAGCTCATATTTTTCCAATCAACAATCCTGACTTTGAACAGCTATATAAAATTGACCAGATTGAACAAGTTAGTGTTCCCACGTGCAGTTCTTGCTTTTTAACTGTCAGAAACTTTAGAGGAGTTAATATTCAACCAGCTCTTGTTCCTATTGTTTTGCGGCGACATGCAATTGTTCACGTTAGTCTTGCTCAGCAAACAACATGTCCTGCTCACATTCCAATTGAGCTAGTAAAGAATCTTACAAGTACTGGTTTGTTAGTATCAAATTTTTCAAATCTATGTGCCTCTAAATATATTTATCAAAAGATTGAATTACTAGATAAAAGCTTGTTGTGTAGCTACAAACTCTGTGTCAGTTTAGTTCGTCAAAAATATGTTTTTTCTAATCGTCCCTGGAATGCAGAAGTTGACGTACATGTGCTACCACCTAATACACGTGATAAAATCAACTCTTTGGTAGATAAATACACCGTATGGTATTTCACATATGACTACCCCTGGCAAACTAACAAAATACAAGTAGCGTTGTTAGATTATTCACCTTACATATACTTGAATCAAATGTATATTCCACAATTAGTTGAAACCCAGTTTCTTGTGGCTACCAATTTGAAACCGCATTCAGAAATATTATTGTTTCCACCGTGCATAAGCTGTGATGCACACGACAGTTTGAAAATTAATAAAAGCTATAGTAACTTTGATTTGCTACAAATTATGAATCATAAGTATTTATCAAAAATGTTTGAATTGGGACACAACAGTTCAGTATTGAATATAAAAACAAGTGGTAGGCTACCATGGTTTATGAGTGACATAAGGAATGAAATTACCGATTTTAAGACAAGTGTACGTAATAAAGGTATAGAAACTTTACTTCGTTCCATGCTCTCGTATCTCTGGAAAAGTGTATTTGTTCCTAAGTTTAAAGTTATTACGCAAAATTTTAAGACAACCACATTATTAGCCGCTTCATTATTTTATGGTTTTTCTGTAGATAGTGCTTTCTATTCAATATCATTTCCACCACATCAAATGAGATTTATCAGTTGTGGTAAATTAGAAAAAGAAAATATTCACATTGGCACACTACTAGCTAGCTTTGAAAATACTCTTTGGTATACACTTGCCGGAATTTACTTTATAATTTTACCTTTATTTTCTTTAGTGCTATTTAAAAAAATTACATTTGGAGAAATCGTGCTAATTCCTTTAAAACTTTTGCTTGAGCAATCAGATCCATTCCAAGAAAGATTTAGCGGTAAGTCTTTAAAGTGTCGATTATTTGCAACCGGCTTTCTAATTTCCGCTGTAATCATAAGCAACGCCTACAAAAACGACAAGATTTACGATATGGTGTCACAAAGGAAAGTTTTTCCGTTAACTCTTTTAACACAACTTATTAAAGCAAACTACCAAATTTTCTCTGAAGTAAAAGTTGTGCAATATTTCTACAAAAGCTGGAACCCTTGCGCAAACAAAAATAAGGTGTTTGGCTCTAGCCATTTTTTAGCAATTAACAATTCTAAAACAAATGTGTGTACAATGGCGCAGTCACAATTGAATTATGAAAGATCTAACATGGAAGGATTATTTCGTGAAGGGATTGAGTCACGGTTTTCAAAGGAGTTCAACAAAACACTAGCACATGCCAAAATATCAACATCAGCAGAAAAGCATGTAAAAGCACTATTAAAAATTTATTATCCAATGACAGGAGCTTACTCAGAGAACGTTAAAGAAAATGATACGGTATTTTCAATAAGTTTACTAAATAAGTGCAACAATGTAGCGTTTGTTGTTTATGAAACACAAATTGCACAGTACGAAGCCGCCGCTAGACCATACAACGGTGAAAGATTGTCAATCGGGAAAGAATATCTTTTAAACAATGGAATAAAATTTCATCTTCGTGGTTGGATTCCAGACTTTGTTTCCAAAAACGCTCGTGCAATAGAAAGTTCTGGGATTTGGAACTGGTGGAGTAAACTAATCACCCATGACATTGCCAAGCTACGGAGATTCAGAGATGATAAATTTCGTAGTTTTAGTGTCGGAGTTACAAAGAATGTACAAGCTGCAAAACTATCTGGTAAGGTGGGAATTGTATTTTACACTTTGTGTGTTGGCCATGCTTTAGGAATACCAGCCTTTCTGTTTGAACAGATGAGAAATAAAAGATAGTCAGTACTGTTATTTTCATACTACATTAATATTTCTGTGGATGAAATATTCGTCAATTTCGTTATGATCTAATGTATCCGTAACAAAATAAATGCAATATAAATAAAAACTAGTAAATCAGTTTAATTAAGAATAGGTTCGACATAAGTAACAATGAGCAGTTTATCTATTCAAGAATATTATTATTATTTATTATGTATTTGTGAAATTTGCAGTTGGTTTATTTTGATAACATATTTTATCGTATGGTGAAAAATAATTCAATAATACATCAATTTTTAAGTATTTTAAATTCAAAATGTTTTGTTTTAACGCCAAAAGAGTCCCCTCCGAATTGTTTTGCAACGAAGTGTCAAGTATTTCCAATTGCGCAGCAGTAATAATTTGACCAGAAAGTATATTTGATTACCGCTTTCACATAAAAATATTAACGTGCCGCTCAACAGACCCATACCATACATTAAAAATATTACAACTGTGTTTGCATTCAAAATGACGCTAAAATTCCTATTGACATCATATTCCAAGATATTAAGCTTTGTTTTTGCTATTCGTGTAAGCTTGGTGTACCATAAGTGTTGTTTATATTGATTAATACTTTTTATGAAATTATATACTCCCGAGGAGAGTATGGAGTTGCATCTTCTCATTATCCAAGGGTCGCCCCAATAATAAAATACCCAGCCTTCTAAGGTAGTCATAAAATACCGGCCTCCTCTAGAATAAATTGGCGTAGATTTTAGCTTCTTATACACTTGGTAAATCTTGATATTATACTCCAATTCGTTCATTGTACTAGACCAATCTACAACTGCATGTCTATCACAGAAGTGCGGGTTTTCCACAAAATTGGCAGAATAAGTCCGTGCATGATCAGCGTTTGCAATTTTTGCGAACATTTCTTCCTGTTTTGTTTTTGCAAAACCAGAGTTATCTCCAAAGTGACTCAAATCTCCTACTAAATTGGAAAATCCTAGAAAATAGCAATAATTACTAATATTATTTCCTGTAAATTCCTGATGACATTTATGTGTTATGCTTAAGTCTAGCATAGTATTAATAAGCCTAAATGCGATGGAGTAGTTTCTTTCTAAAATGTCTTCAAAACTTTTGTATAGAACTGGTTTTGCTGGTGCGGTCAATTCACCAATATTGTCACCCATGTAAAAATATCCTATGACGAATACACAAACAGTCCAAACCTGAACCGGGAGTTTCAGTCGATTTGAAGTAAATTCGCTTCCTTGAAACAAAAACACTCTTAAAACAATCAGCAAAACGTAAACATATTTAAAAACTGCAACAATAATTTGATTTCCAATTCCATTGAAATTAGGAGCTGTTTTTCGATAGATAACCATTAACATTATTACAAAAATTGAAAGTAATGTCCATGTTGCTGTGTCAAACGCAGAAATAAAACCATGGAATGACATTCGCTTTCGAATGAATCCTCCGTCACAAGTGAAAAATTCCATTGAAATGTCATCCGTAATTATTGATGGGAAGCGAAGAACCCCAAATTGAACTATAGGCATTTCCATGCGCATCAATCCTTCCAATTCTTTATATGATTTGCGAGGAAGTGAAAAACCAGTAATGTTTGCTGGAACCACTGCTTTCCATAACAGCATCGTAGGGTCGTTTGCTCTAAACTTATACATATGAAAGGGATCACCCATTGTAGCGTCAATTACGAAACCAATTTGAAAAGAACTTACTAAACTTAGTCGTTTACTCAAAAAATTGTATCCCTTCTCAAGCACTTCCATTACCACATTTGAGCTTACCACAAACCATCTACTACTTTGTGGCGCCGTAACACAGTATTGGCAATACATTGACGCAACGTAAGTATAACTAGGTTTAGAAACTCCTTGTGAAGAAGTTTGAAACCTTCTTAAAATTTGAACAAACAATTTATGTAAAGGAAGCAGGCCTTGGTAATTGGTTCCGTATAAAGCACGTCTTGCGCTTGAATCAAAATCTGGATTTGTCAGTACGTAATCATTAATTTGCATACAAGAGTATATAACAATTTCCATGTCGAATGGTCTTATGTACCCGGAATTAACCTTGCTTGTATCAGGTTGTCGGGCGAACGAATGTATAATGTTCAGTTTAAATTGCTTCTTTAAAATTGGGTTTAGTAAGTAGCGCAAGGAAGTATCTAATGTGAAGGCGTTTTTCAAACGAAAGTATTTATTTGTATCAAAATGTGAAGAGTAAGTTCGTACGTGCAAAACTCTGCTCCATCCATTTGGTGCAGTCCAAAGTTGCATTGTGTTTTGCTTGACGTTTAAGCCAAAAAATGTATTGTATAAACTTATATTTTCTGCAAATATGTATGATACCACAATGGTACTGTGCACCAGATATCCTGGCAAATCACAATTCCATAAGTTTTGAAAATGAACGAGACTTGGATTTGAGCTGTCGGGAAGAATTGAGTTAAGCAAACTTGTAATTTGTAGGACAGAAACGTCACATTCGGTAATCGTTGGTGCGTCAATCCAGGTGATGGCTTGAGTGAATCTCGGGCAACAAATGCTTAGTATCGCAAACATTACGATTTCACTTATAGAAAACATTGTTTCCATGTTTATAAATAATAAATGCTGTAGATGAAAAGAATAGCAATATAACTTTTGAAAATTGTGTATTGTGGTAAAATAACTGAATGTTTTATGTTCTTGATATTTAGATTGACTTAAATTACCTATATTATTTGATATATTATGTTGCCGAGCAAATGTTTTTGCAAAAAATCATGAAATCGCTTCTCAGTACGTTCTGCAGTTTATATATCCTGTGGTGGGTAGGAAGTCCAAATTCAAAGTTGTAGTACTAATTGTAAAATATAATGGAGTAAAGTTCTACCAAGTGGTATTACTTCCGTGTTTGGGTAGTACACCACAGTGATACCATCACTCTGTGCCGTATTGGTAGCTTGTACCTAACGTTTTGCTCGGCATTTTCATGTGCAAGGTAGTTCACAAGAATATGTTCCTGTCTCAAAAACCTTTAAAACTCCGGGTAGGAAGTTGTATTTCAAGGCTAAACGTAAAAACTTCCTATATGCAGGTAGTATTTCTTGGCATATATAAACTTAGCTAAAGATAAAGGACAAATAATAAAGCGGAAATGTTTACTTCAAGACAAGGAAGTCCAACTTCCTACCTAAAACTTTGAGAATGGAGACATAAAAGCCATTATGCGAAAGCCAAGTACACAGCACAATACTGACCAAAAGGAATGTACCACAACTAATAACACAGCATGATTAGGTCCTATAATCCCCCAAACACGTAAAATCAACTTGTGTGCAGTGACACCAGAATAAGTTATTTCAAAATATGCCATTGGACACATGACCAAAATCGTTTCTTACGAATTAACAAGTACCAACTTACTAAGCATTTCCAACAGCGGAGCACTAATGATTTGATCAGAATGTACACCTGGTTATAGGTTTCACACAGAAATATTATTATACCACTGAACAACCCTACACCATACATTACAAATATGACAACTGTATTTGCATTCAGAATAATGCTAAAATTAGTGATGTCCTCATTTTCTAAGATATTTGATTGTAATTTTGATATTCGTGTTACTCTAGTATACCATAACTGTTGCTTGTGCCGATTAATACCTTTCATAAAATTGTATATTCCAGAAGCCATTACTGAGTTACATCTTCTCATTATCCAAGCATCGTTCCAATAATAGAATACCCAACCTTTAAACGTGGTCATGAAACATTGGCCGCCTCTAGAATAAAGCAGTGCAGGTTTTCGCTTTTTATCTACGTGGTAAAGCTTCACACTATATTCTAATTGGTCTATTCTACTGGACCAATCTATAACAGCATGTTTATCACAGAAATTCGGGTTTTCCACAAATCTGCTAGAATACTTCCGAGCATGGTCTGCATTGGCGATTTTTGTAAACACCTCGTCCTGTTTTGTGTTTGTGGCACCAATAACGTTACCCAACTCATCAAAATCTCTAATTAAATCTGAATGCATATGAAAATAGCAATAATTACTTATATTATTTTTATAATTTTCTTCCAAACACTTTAGCGGCATCCATAAGTATTCCGTACTATTAATTTGTCTAAAAACAATGGAGTAATTTCTTTTTAAAATGTCTTCGAAACTTTTGTATAGAATCGGCTTTGCTGGTGCGGTCAATTCGCCAATATTATCTCCCAAGTAAAAATATCCTATTATAAATACACAAACGGTCCAAACCTGAACAGGGAGCTTAAATCGATTTGTGGTAAATTCACTTCCTTGAAACAAAAATACACGCAAAACTATCAAAAAGACGTACAGGTATTTAAAAACACTTGCAACAATACGATTTCCTATTGATTTGAAGTTAGGAGCTGTCTTCCGATATATAAACATTAGCATTAGTACAAAAAGTGAAAGCAACGTCCACGTTGAATTGTCAAACGCAGAAACAAATCCATTGAAGGACATGCGTTTTTTAATGAATCCGCCGTCACAAGTGAAAAACTGTATGGAAATTTCATCCGTAATAATTGAAGGAAAGTGAAGAACTTCAAATTGCACCGTGGGTATTTCTGTATGCATTAATGAGTCCATTGTTTGATATTTACTACCCCGAGGGCATAGAATACTAGAAATGTTTGCTGGAGCCACTGCTTTCCATAAAAGCATATTAAGGTCGTTTGCTTTAAATGTATCGCTCTGAGCAGGAGTAACTGTTTTACTGGTCATACAATGTTGTACCAAATGTATTTTTCTGGTTAAAAAACTAAAACCTGTCACAAGCAATTGTTTTATAACGTTTTTAGGTACCACAAACCATCGGGTATTTTGCGCAGTAAATTCTGTAATACAATATTGACAATACAATGATGTAATGTAACTATAACTAACATTTGAAACCTCTTGTGATGAAACTTGCACCATTTTAGTAATCTGAACAAACAATTTATGGAAAGGAAGCAGAGCTTGGGAATTGGTGCCATATAAAGTATGTCGAACGTACGGACTAAAATTCTGGTGTATCCATAAGTTATCATTAATTTGCAAACATACATGCATTACAATTTCCATGTCAAATGGTCTTATGTACCCGACATTGACTGTGCTTGTATCACGAGACTCAGCTAATAAACCTGTATTTGCTTTCAGATAAATTTTAAATGGGTTTAGCAAGTTGCGCAAAGGGGTATCCTGATGGAAAGTGAGCAGCCAATGAGTAAACTTATTTACATCAAAATTCATAGAATACATCCGTATGTGCAAAACTCTACTCCAACCAAATGGTGCAGTAAAACGTTTTGGCTTTGTAAAGTTTTCCTGGACGTTCAAGCCGAAAAATTTGTCGTGTAAACTTGAATTGCCAGCAAACATGAAAGATACCACAATTGTACTATGCAACAGATATCCTGGTAAATCGCAATTCCATATGTTTTGAAAATGAACTAGACTTGGGGATAAGCTCTCTGGAAGAATTGAGTTAAGCACATTTGTAATTTGTAGGACAGGAAGTTCGCACACGGAAATCTTATGTCCAGCGATTTCAGTAATTGCCTGGGTAAACTTCGGTCGATAAATAACCATTTGTACAAATATTAGGAATGCACTATTATAAAACATTATTCTGATGTTTGCGAACTCATGAACTATAATCACTGTAAACAAAGGTGTAAACGAGCTGAATTGGTTTGAACTGTTTAAAAATTGGTAATTGTTTTAGATATGCAATTATTGCACTACAGTAATTGAATTCACAAATGAATTTTATTTTTAGTTATTCGTAGAACATCCAGATAGCGTAGTTTAAGATTTTACTGTACAGTCTACTATGGTTAAAGTTTTACAAACTTACAGTTTTTCCGTGGCCAGGGCCGCACTTCACATTGACGTGTTACTAGTTCTTGTACCTGTTATGTACTGCTTGTTGTTTTGCTGTGCACAATTTGAATGGCTGCCTTTCTGTCTCAAGGTACTGTTAAAACTTTGGGTAGGAAGTAGTTGGACTTCATGGGCAAAATTAAAAACATTTATCATACAAGGGTAGTCTGTTCATGGTAAATATGCAAAGTAAGAACTAACCGTTGACTTGTATGCACTTATTGAATTATTGAAATGTATTGCTCAAATATATTGAAATAGACTATATTCGAAGTCTGTGAAACAGAAGTTTTCAAATTCATATTTTAGTTATACTTCTCTGCATTTCTTATACTTCCGAAGAAATATATTTGGTATTACTAATACCTGGACTTAACCAGCTCTGTTATACAGTATTTTAAATACTAATTTATAGCCGCTTCAGCAAACTAAAGCAAGAAATAAAATCCTGATATTATAGATACTGTTGCCTTCAACTAGTTTGCATGCCTACGTGGGGAATGTTTGAGTTGGTTAAGGGGCTGTACCTCAAATATTGCACACATTTAGCTGGTCATGCTCTAGAAAAATTAAGTGGCACGTTTTTCATAATATTAGGACGGTTTGGCATGTGTCTGGTGTGTTTATGCAAAAAAAATATTTTTTTATTCCGCCACCACCATGTGATCGGCAAAAATGATGGTGTGGATGACACCTAAAATACTTTCTGCTTTCACCTAAGGAACACCCATACATTGTCAAGGATGGTATGTCAGGAGAACGTACAATAGGCACGAAACTCAGATAAAAGGGGTAATCAACTACGCTGATTAATATCCCATGTATAATTAAGGTTACCCACGTGCAATTAAGGTTACCCACAATTAAGGTTACCCATGTATAATTAAGGTTACCCATGTATAATTAAGGTTACCCATGTATAATTAAGGTTACCCATGTATAATTAAGGTTACCCATGTATAATTAAGGTTACCCATGTATAATTAAGGTTACCCATGTATAATTAAGGTTACCCATGTATAATTAAGGTTACCCATGTATAATTAAGGTTACCCATGTATAATTAAGGTTACCCATGTGCAATTAAGGTTACCCATGTGCAATAAAGGTTACCCACGTGCAATTAAGGTTACCCATGTATAATTAAGGTTAAGCACGTGCAATTAAGGTTACCCATGTATAATTAAGGTTACCCACGTGCAATTAAGGTTACCCATGTATAATCAAGGTTACACACGTGCAATTAAGGTTACCAATGTGCAATTAAGGTTACCTATGTATAATTAAGGTTACTCACGTGCAATTTAGGTTACCCATGTGCAATTAAGGTTACCCATGTGCACTTAAGGTTACCAATGTGCAATTAAGATTACCCATGTGCAATTAAGGTTACCCATGTATAATTTAAAATGGCATAAGCGGAAAACGATTACTCACGTTGAAAAGAATTTCTCATAATATGCAAAAAAAAATTACATACACAAAATGCGTCTTCATGTTCAATTGAGATTACCCATTTGCAAATAAGTCACTCTTGTACAAAAAAAGTTACCTAAGGAGTATCACCTGGATTAGCATCCCGATTAAAGTGTATAGAGTATTATGATGATGCCTAGAATTTCAGGTAAGCAGAGAGGAAGCACATGTATCATTTTAAGACTTTGTTATAATGTGGTTTATTAACAAGCATTTCCATTAAGCAAGCAAGTCTTAATCATCTCCGGATATCTAAAGAAATGCATATATCTGCCTTAGTGCCATGACACGTGTAATGTTATGGCTTTATCTCGAATCATCATCTCGCATGGGTAACCTTAATTGCACGTGGGTAACCTTAATTATACATGGGTAACCTTAATTGCACGTGGGTAACCTTAATTGCACGTGGGTAACCTTAATTGTACGTGGGAAACCTTAATTGCACGTGGGTAACCTTAATTGCTCGTGGGTAACCTTTATTACACATGGGTAACCTTAATTGCACATGGGTAACCTTAATTATACATGGGTAACCTTAATTATACATGGGTAACCTTAATTATACATGGGTAACCTTAATTATACATGGGTAACCTTAATTATACATGGGTAACCTTAATTATACATGGGTAACCTTAATTATACATGGGTAACCTTAATTATACATGGGTAACCTTAATTATACATGGGTAACCTTAATTATACATGGGTAACCTTAATTATACATGGGTAACCTTAATTATACATGGGTAACCTTAATTATACATGGGTAACCTTAATTATACATGGGATATTAATAAGCGTAGTTCATTACCCCTTTTATCTGAGTTTCGTGCCTATTGTACTTTCTCCTGACATACCATCCTTGACAATGTATGGGTGTTCCTTAGGTGAAAGCAGAAAGTATTTTAGGTGTCATCCACACCATCATTTTTGCCGATCACATGGTGGTGGCGGAATAAAAAAATATTTTTTTTGCATAAACACACCAGACACATGCCAAACCGTCCTAATATTATGAAAAACGTGCCACTTAATTTTTCTAGAGCATGACCAGCTAAATGTGTGCAATATTTGAGGTACAGCCCCTTAACCAACTCAAACATTCCCCACGTAGGCATGCAAACTAGTTGAAGGCAACAGTACCATATATCTTCCACTTCTTAAAATATACTACATGCTATGTTTTCCTACGTATCTACAAATTCATAATGCTTTTAAAAATAACATGTCTACGCTAAATATTAATAGAGTAAATAAAAATCTTTTTATAAATACTTTCTTGTTCCAAAATATGGTTTTATTTTCACACGTACTTAAGAAATAAATCAAGCTTTTTGATGGACAATATGTATTTATTTTAGCAACGTAAAAAAGTGCAACCAAAGCATTTAATTTCTTCTAGCTAAAGGTACCACACAAAGTAACACAAAGTATTTTGGTACTAGTAAAATACGTTTTCGACATCCTTTCTGCAACTAACATTGCTACAGAAATCAGTAGTGCAACAACCAAAACAAAAAACACACATTTTATTCTACCGCTGAGTGAAAGCGGAACTGGTATTTCACCATCGTGATCGTATATCATATGTGTTGGGCTTAATAATCGTACTCGATCTTGAACCCTCGATGAACACTTCAAGTTTTCTTGCTCCCTATCCCAAATCTGAGAAATTCCTGATTCTACCAGCCTTTGCGAAACCTCTTGCAATTTTCTTCCTCCAGGCGGTGATATCATCCAAAAGAAATGTCCACCAGATATAAGCTCTTTTCCAATATAACAATGACGCTTGGTGGCTGTATTGTCTTCTCTAGTGACCATATTTGCATTTTGAAGCGCCAAAATAGCAGACATCCATTCACCAATGGTAGCCGTATATTTTGTATAAATTAAAGTTTTCAAAAATTCTTCATGCTCTACAAATTTACTTCTACTAATTAAGCTTCTAAGAACTTGGTTATGCTTAGGATCCGTATTTTGCTGTATACTTGCATTTAAAAGCAAATGATATGCCCAATTGGTACGAAATACCAGGCTATAATTATTTGCCTCTAGCTCCGGGATTTTGGTCAGGACTTTCTCCTCTAACGGAATTATTATTGTGCTGGTTATCACACCAGTGTAACAATTTCCCAGAATTATTCCAACAAAACTTAAAATCAGTAAAGATTTATATTTCCTCATATGTGCTACTTCAATATATAGTGTGCATGAAGCTAGTGTAGATACCACACCATGTAATGGCTTAAGATTTTTATGTTTTGTGCTGCTACAGCTTTCACAAATGTACACAGTATTAGTTACCAGAATTGCGGTTAGTAACGTGAGCAACCAAATGTTGGGTGTAAATACACTTGTCATATAATCTACATTCCAAGCCGGTATTTGAAGTACTGAGGGGATGTCGCAATAAACAAAGTTCAGTTTAGATTCTCCAGCCAATATTAATCCGGCGTCAGAAATATTACCTTTAGAGAAATCTTTCCATATTGCATAAGCGCTGTACCAAACACCTGCATAGCTGTTTACTAAAGTGTAGTAAGTAGGATACTTGTTGATTTCAAGACCTAGACCCACAGCGCAGGAAGTAGTGGCTATTGTGGAATTTGTGTAATCTGCTATTATTTTAAGCTTAGTAATTGTTGGAGCAAAGTCCTTAACCCACATGTAAACTTCTGTAGAAACTGCATCGGTGTTTGGCATGTGATACCTTCTCATCTGATGTAAGTGTTTGTTAATCCATTCAACGTAATTCTGCGAAAGGTGATACTGTTCTAATATGATAAACTCGGATGAGCTGGAAAATTGTAAGGTTTTAGTTTCGGGGGTACACGAGGTTATTTGGGAAACGGAGGTTTTCATAAAAGCAATTAAGATAAAGATAAGTATGAACGCTTTTGCCAGATCAGACTCCATTTTTACAGTTCACAATTCTTACAATACTGCCAGCAAATAAAACTTTTTCAAAAATGTTAGACAATGGTAGATTTAAGTTTTTGGCATAATATTTGTAAAAGTATGCTATTTAAATGTACGTTTTATTCTGTTTGTCGACACACTTTTCAACCAAATGCACCTAAGGCAAAAATGATAGAGTGTTATCGTGAACCCATAGCGTGCAATATTTTTGGATGGCACTATATATACCGTTTATGTTTTGTAACACGTTTGCACGTGTTCAATTATGCCGAAGTCCTATTTCGGTCAAGTTGAGAGTGAATAGCTGTGGACTCTAATTAATTGTTTCCAGCACGCGCACCAAGTAATTAATCTAGGCGCGTGCCACAGCAAATATCTCCTTCCGTAATACTATCTGAACGTATTATCTGAAGCTGTTATATAATTGGCTGTATATGATTGAATACCAAACTACTGTATCCAATAATAGTTTCTCTCTAAGGAAAGGAAAGTTGTGAAGTAAATTATTTCAATATTTTATTCTATAATATCAGTAAACTATTGTCTATTAATTGTGGACATGTTAACAGTATGGAAATTTTGGGTTCGGGATAAAAACCAGTAAACGTAGCTTGTTTGGGTTTTGGTACAAATCTTACAGATGAATTTTATTTAATTATGTTATTAATTTGCTCTTACACCTGGCACAAAATACAAAACAGACAACTACTACAATCCATTTAGTATTTAATTGCTATAAGCAAAACTCAATAATTAAGTTTTCAAAATGTTCATAAAACTAAATCAATTATAGATTTATGAATAAATCAAAGATTAATCTTCAAATAACAAAAAGGAAGTAAGGACTAAATCTACAAGTTACCTTTGATTAGGAATCTAATTGATTACAGGCAGGGATATAGCAAGATTGTGAACACTTTTAGGTATTTCGTTACAAATGCAAACTAAATGAGCGCATAATTTTTGACAATTTTTGCTTTCACTTCCTTCCACAAATTCCAACGTGCTTTTTAATATGGTCGAAACGCATTTCCTTTCCACATAGAGGACATTTGCTTTGCCTACGCTTCCTCCGAGGAATACCCCCGTGAACAAATTTCATGTGATCTTTAAAGTCGTCTAGGCGTTTGAACGTTCCCTTTGTGCTTGACTCTCCTTCATAGCATATTTCACAACGGAACATTCGGCCATTTTTCACCTCTAACAAGTGTCGGAGTAACTTATACCTATTTTTTCCTTTAAACATCTTTCCACACTTGCACTCGCACCCTCCACCTTTTTTATGTTTATTTATAAACAAGCCATGTAGGGGATTGGGAAAGTCTAACATTATTTCAGCCAGAGAATCGGTAAATGCTTTCCTTTTCAAGGTTTGCTTCTTGCCATCATTAAACTTTTTGATGCCACTTCTTAGAGCAGGCATCCTGTTGCAAATAGAAAGATCTTCAGGAAGCGTTAACAGATTTTCTAATTCCAAATGATCATCAAACAACATGTTGTTGTTATCCGTTGGTTCAGGTTCTTCCGTTTCAGCCATTAGTTTTTCTTGTCCACCAGTTTTATCTTTGTTTCCATTATTGTCAACGACATCCGCAATTTCGTAAACTTGGTCATGCTCCGTTATTGTTGGCCCGGTTTGCTCCTCCAAGGTAATGCTTTCTGCTGAGGTGTCCACGTGACCATCCGAAACTTTATATTTAAAAAATTGCAATGAATTTATAGCAAAACTTGATACATTTCGAATCTTTATCGTTTGCATATCTTACCTGAGGCATTGTGTTCAGTAGCCGCAACCAGTACTTCCAAATCCTCGTCGCTAAATTCGATTCCATTTTCCAGGAAAAAGTCGACATCAACTTTCCTACTGGAACTGGACCCAACTTCCTCCTCACTAATAGACGAACCTGACATATCTGGAAGGAAACAGCATGAGTCATTGTCCATTAAGTCGTTGTCTTGAGTCATGGAAGTACAGACCCAATCAGCAGCTTCAGGTTCCAGCACAGAGTTACCAGTTTTCTCCAGAATAACCTGAGATTATTCGAAAATACCAGATTATGATACAAATTATATTAAACTTAAAACCTTTTATGGTACTATACCTGTGGTGGAATATGTTCATGTTCTTGATCATTTTGATTCCAGCGTTCATCCATCTTTCTGGCAAGAGCACTAAATCCGTCTTGCATTAATTTCTCCAGCGATTTCACCATCTGCTTTAGTTCCTTCACCTCATCTTTAAGCGTTTTGGTGTCTTCCTCGTGTCCAGATTTATCAACTGTCAACTGTTTCCTTCACGTTCTCTGGCACGTCGACCTCCTCAACTTTCACAATCACTTCAGTATCCTCCTCCATGGAATCCCCTGGAGTTTCCTCCAACTTCAACACAGGCTTCACTTCTTCCCCTCCAATCATAATCTTCCCTTCACTCAGATTTACAGCGATATCCCTCGGTCCAATGATCTTCCTGGGTTGGAAGAGTGTCTTTCTGCGTTTTGCATCCTGCTCATTTTGCTCTTCCTGTTTCCGTCGGTTTCGGGTCAACGAACGTTCAAGTTCTTTTCCATTCTTCATTGTTTTAAACAGATTAAGCCTCTTAATTGCACTAATGTTAATTACTTAAATGATCAGGTCAATCACTAGCACTAGCAAAACCTTAAATAAATAAATAATCGTAAGAAATTGTTTGGGACTTTTTAACTAGCCTACTGGATATTACATAATGAGAACAACAAAAGAGAGCCGAATGTGGATTTTAGAATAAAGTGCTTGATTTGGTTCCCTTTTTTGGGGCACTTTGAAACAGTCCAAAGCATGCATAAAACTTGCTCAAGAGCCTTTTGTATTTGTTGCAAACGATAGTAGTGGTGGTGGTTTATCACTAATTAATTGCAATTAAACCAATAGCGTTTACAATTTAAAATTGAGTTTTAAAACAGACTTTTCTGAATGCGAAAATAATTTTTTGTAACGGTATTTAGTTTATTTCCTGAATAATAGATAATTTTTTACACCAAACTTTCCTTCAGATTTAAATGGGAGTTTTATGTTCATTCTCTGCTACCGAGCTATTAAACTAATGTCACAAAATTTGTTACCTCTCACAAAGTAGTTAAAACAAAACATTACTCTCCAACACCACTGCTACTCTCATTTATGAACCATCGGTTTGTGTCTCAGCACAAGCAAATGTCTGTGCTTATTTGGTGGACGAGTATATATCCAACAGTCCTTTAATCATTACCACGAAATTTTTCGTAGGCTAACTTTACAACAGGCTTGGGTAATCACGGATTAGAATCACCAATCCTTAATCCTTGATTGGTGATTAAGTTAATCACTTAATCACCAATCCCTCTTCAGATTTTTTGCATTTAATCACAATCACTAATCCCTAAACCAGCAGACTTTAATCACCTCTTAATCACCACTTAATCACTCCATGAAGCTGCTTTTCTATTACCTTGAATTTAGGCACGCTTATGGGGGTTGT
Source organism: Entomobrya proxima (assembly GCA_029691765.1). Taxonomy (NCBI): domain Eukaryota; kingdom Metazoa; phylum Arthropoda; class Collembola; order Entomobryomorpha; family Entomobryidae; genus Entomobrya; species Entomobrya proxima. The sequence continues at coordinate 45,118,063 of CM056168.1, read as the reverse complement.
GATTAGTTGTGATTTGTAATACACTGGTATAATAATTAATTGTGATATACTGTTAATAAATTGTGTTTGCTTGTTTCAACATTATTTCATCGAAATGAGAAATCTTTAAAAAACTCAACCTCTAATCCCAATCCAACTTGCATTTTTGTTTAACATTTAATCACCTAATCACCAGTGATTTGAATTGATTTTAATCACCCAATCACCAGGATTGGGATTGTAAAGTTTACAACCGTTTATGAGATATGTTATTTTTAATGTAATACAATTGTTTTAGCTTGCTAGAGGTTATTTAAAATTATGTATTCCAAAAGTACTGCAGCTAGCTTGTAAAATGAAAGCTACAGGCTCAACTTTTTCTGGAACAAAGTACATCGGCCTTTAACAAAAATAAATTTCGACGTACATTTTTTACTTCACTTTTTGGAACTCTAGCGTTCCCTATGTATTTTGTTTTATATAGAAATAGATAAACGCAATTTAAATATATTTTTAAAACATTAGAATGGCATCAAACGCACGTTGAAATATTAAGTACATATAAAGTGTTAAAAAATCCTTGTCCATTTTACAAAAACCACCATATTTAATGTTCAATGTTTTCAGTGACTGAATATAAAGAAGGACCAATCTGGCATTAAAACTTTTTCTTTCAACAAATATGGTTTTCCACTTCATTTTATGCTGTGCAATTACCTCATTACTAACACATAACGTACGACAAAGAACCATAAGAAACATGTACAGCATGAATACCACTGATGCCAAAATAAACGAAAATAACAAATAAACTATTAACGTCAACTCCTCAATGGAAGATCGAACTAGTAGCCAAATACCACCTACAAGCCAATAGAATATTACTGATAACACAAAAGATAATGTGCGTTCCAATGGCTTTCTCATATTTGCAAATAGTATTTGCAGGATTTGATATCTTCTTAGAAATACTGCTGGAGTACAGGTCGGTTCTAATAAAGCTTTTAGATTGTCCTCGAGTCGAGACAGAAAAATGAGGAAAGCGATACCAACAAATGACAGAGTTCGACACACCTCCTGACAAATTATTAGAGCAATAAAGAAGCGTATCACGCGGGAAATCAGAGTACCTTTTAAACTTAGGTCTCCAATGAAATGTTTGAAAACAAAGTGAAGTGCATCCAAATTTGTAATAGCTGAACCAATACCAAGAATCCAAGGAGTTGTGGCTGAAGAGACAACAAAAGCTTGTTGACAATATACCATCAGTTTATCAATGCGTGTGCAAGGATACTGTTCATTATTGCCCGAGTTCTCTATTAAGGTAAATGCATTTTAATTTAACAGATTTCAGAACAGATAGTTTCATAAGTGATTTTAGAATGAATTTGTGAACTTACTTTTAAGTATGCCAAAAGAGAAACGAAGAAGCTCATTGAAGGAAGATATTACGTTGTCGTTACACAACCCAACAAGTCCCAAGTTAAAAGCCCACAAGCAAAGAAAGCAGGATATGAATAATATTTTGTGATATAACTTACATGTTTGACCTGGTAAAATGTAGTCAAATGCGATTCCGAGACATAAATTTAGTAAACTGAATAAGAATATTAGAAAGAGCACAATAGCAATTGGTACTGATGTTTTGAACGACTTATTCCAGCCCAAAAGACCTGCCAGCATACTCCATTTTAGTGGTAATTTCCACATATAGCGAAATAAGGTGTTTTGTAAATTTACAAGTTTTCGCTCGTGTTTTGTCAGATACATTTTCAAGATGCTTTCTTGATATCTTTTAAGAGCACCAAACTCAAAGCACCAAATGCTACGGTCTCTCAAAAGCTTTTATAACTAACTGTTTACTTGTATTTGCGTCATTGCGTCAAGGTTTTCTCAGTCCGCAAAAGTATAGCATGACGTGCGTGGCAATAAAACGTTAAAAATAGATATCATCAAAACAAATTTTCTGTGTTAAATACCCATGGTTTACAAAAACACCTTATAAGTCATATATGCTGAGTTCTTAAGTTTAACGATCAAAAAGCAAAATACTAACAAATCAATGGCAGGCCACTATAAATGCTTGCTGCTAAAGACGATAAGTTTCTGAGGAATACAAACGATACTATTCATATACAGATTTACACATCCTGGTTTAGAAAATAGTTAGTCGAATATAAAACCAATTAGCTTTGTCTACTGAAAATAAAGGGTACACACGAGCTTACGAACACACTCATGGACACGATACCTTTATAGTTTTCTGCAGAAACAGCCAGCTAATAACTTGACATGGCAATGTATGTTAGTCCGTTTTCTATGTTACATAACATGCTTCATATAATATGGATCGTTCAAGAATTGTATTTCTTGTTAACCAGATTCTGTGTCACGGTTGACCAACGTGTATATCAATGACGTCTGTTGTGATGGAATTTAATGTCATGGTACTTAATTATGTTATGATTAGAACAAAGCTGTGTTAGCTTTTCAAAGCTTTGTATGTAGACTTTCAGGTTATAAAATATGTAACATATTTTAATTGGGTATTGCTCACACTGCTGGTGAACTAAATTGAGTCTAGTTATTATGTTGTGCGTGGAAAAGTGACCATGTAAATTTTTCACACGTGGAGAGTTATTAAATATTGATATAACATGACACTATTGAATACCAACATTAAAATACATGAAATACTCATATATTTACAGTTAATCATAACTCTAACAAGCAATTTAATGTTTTGCAAGTTATCCAACTGGTCCAAAAACTTTATATTTTTGTCAATATGTTAGTTTGTCTATTTGTATTATTGCTGAATAAAAAATACTAACGCCTTTGTTATAAGATAAAGGGATAGTGTATTTGGGTTAGTGTGCCAGATGTGTACACACAAATTAAAACACTATCACAAGCCACCAGGTGGAAATCAGATTAAATTGCCTTCTTCTCAGCATTTGCAATTTACTAATAACCGTGTTTGCAAAATAAAAGAAAATTGATATTCAAAGAATAACTTGCCAGCACCATGAAAGAAATAACAATTGTACTTCGTCATCTTCAGACCCTCTGGTCATTCTGAGACAATCTACTTACTGAAGCTCCCCGTCAGGTAGATGAAGGTGTGCCACATGACCCCTCGGATCTTCCGATGAATCGTACAATTACAGTCGGATTTCGCCCTTCGGGCTCATCCAACTTCCATTTATCGCTCTGGTTATATTGAGTTGTATACTCTCAAATGTTTGTGAGCATCTGCGATTGTTCTGGAGTGCTAGGAATCGATCTTTAATTGCTTTGCTTAGGTACGCTTGTCATTGTAATTTTGCTCTCGTCACGCATTTTGGACCAGCCAGGAATTTTCTGCGAATTATTCAGTCAGTTATTAAGTGAGAAATCCTACTGACTGAGTATGCTCCAAATATGTTGAGTGAAAATGATATCACAGTTAACACTGATTTTAATTGAGTATAAATTTTGGGAAACTTTAATTGGAAGTTCATAATTTTCTTGTATTCGGATGATGAGCCTTACGTAGATAGCCGAAGCTCAAACATTTAAAAAAATAACTTTAATAAGTGAAAACATTATATATGTAGTTTTAGCAAATGAACCACCGTTATTTTCCGAAGTGTATCAAATTATATTCCACTTTAAAATAACTGCACTTAAATATGAAGGACATTATCAATATTAATTTGAATAAAAGGCATATTTTTCAATCGATAGTATATGTCGTGCACACTGTTTCGTGTATAACTGCCAACTGTTGAATCATTGTGAGCTTTTGAACCAATAAGGTGGATCCTCTAAGATTTTCCTGTCACAGCATTTGAGACCCTGGCCAACTACAAAATTGAATCATATGCATTTACATTTAAAATACAATTTGAATTGATACAACTTGCTATAATAAATGGATACTTTGCAAAACTAACCCTGAATACATTCTTGGTTATCTTCGCAGTCATCATTTTCTTGGCAAGATGGGTAGTATGTTATTAAAATACAAAGTTCATCATGGTTGCTGCCTGGGTTTCCGGATGTCCTTCCCTCAAAGTATTTTGAGTCATCGTTGCTAGACTTCGCAACCTGTACAATACATAAATTAACGTTGATGACTAGAATCAGGTAGCACCCCAAGTGCAAAACCTTAATATTGCAACATGATAAATCGGTAGAATTATACCAGTATAATTGTTACATGTTTACCTGCGTGTCTAGCCCAGAGGATTGAATTTTTGTAGCTACAAACAACAGCGTAATAACGACGCAGATATATATCAATAAAGTATTTGCCATGATGTCAATCGTTTTTCCAACGTCACTGCTTCTTTGCTGTCTTCAAAATTTCAGTTGTCTGATCTGATCAAACTAAGAATCTTGACTAAACTTTGTTTTACTTTTATGCGTAGATAAATGAATGGCAAGACTTTAGTTACGGTGTTCGATTTCAGTCTTCCCAACAGTTTTATTGTCATTTACATTTTTAATACCCACTATATTTAAAAAAGGCTTAACTTTTACCCTACACGGATTAGTACCATGATATAATCCTCTGCTCAAATGTTTAGTCGTGCAGGTGCACGTTTTTCACTACATTTTCCTTATGGTATCCAGTATGAAGTATTTTATACGTTGCCAGTATTAGTATAATATATATTTTTAGAAATAGACTATGACATTAAATACGATTTTTGTCTTGTCTTTTTCATTTTTTACCTGAAAACATAAAACAAAAAGTACCTTAAATTCTTGGTACTCATATTTGAAGCAAAAACTACTATGAATTCGGATGTAAACTGGCTTTTTTCGCGCAATGCTTTCCTGTTTTAAAGCACTACTACGGACCAATCTGGATGGTGTATAAAGTTTCTTCATATTTCGAATGTGGTGCTTTTTCATTTCTTCTACTGCCTCTTTTACTATTTACTAATAATCTTGTGAACGTTTTAACGAACCTTGCCATCCATAGAATGTTTGTTTTGCGAAAAAAGTGTTTGAATCTGCGAGATGCACCTGATAACTCACATTCTTACCTGGTTTGGTTACTTACACCAGGTCTTTAACTACAATAGATTTTGACTGACAATGTTTCATTCCACTTTTTGCAGCTCTACCATTACATACATACATATTTTAGAAATAAATAAACGCAACATAATTTTTTAAAACATTACAATGGCATCAAATGCACGTTGAAATATTAAATACATATACAGTGTTAGAAAGTTCTTGTCCATTTTACAAAAGCCACCATATTTAATAGTCAATGGTTTAAATGACTGAATATTTTTGAGGACCAATCTAGCATTAAAACTTTTTCTTTGAGCGTACATGGTTTTCCACTTCATCTTATGCTGTGCAATTACCTCATTACTAACACATAACGTACGACCCAGAACGGTTAGGAACATGTACAGCATAAAAACCACTGATGCCAGGATAAACGAGAATAACAAATAAACAATTAATGTCAACTCTTCGATGGAAGATCTAACTAGTAGCCAAATACCACCAACAAGCCAATAGAATATTACTGATAACACAAAAGTTAATGTGCGTTCCAATGGTTTTCTCATATGTGCAAATAGTATTTGCAGGATTTGATATCTTCTTATGAAAAATGATGGAGTACAGGCCGGTTCCAATAAAGCTTTTAGATTGTCCTCGAGTCGAGACAGAAAAATGAGAAAAGCGATACCAACAAATGATAGAGTTCTACAGACGTCCTGACAAATAATTAGGGCAATCAAGAAGCGTATCACACGGCAAATCAGAGTGCCTTTTAAACTTAGGTCTCCTAGTAAATGTTTGAAAACAAAGTGAAGTGCATCCAAATTTGTAATGGCAGAACCAATAGCAACAACCCAAGGAGTTGCGGCCGAAAAAACAACAAAAGCTTGTTGACAATATAACTTCAGTTTATAAATGGGTCTGCAAGGATGCTGTTCATTGTTGCCCGAGTTCTCTATTAAGTTAGATATATTTTAATTTAACGGATATTTTGAAGAAGATTTTGAAAGGAATTTGTAAACTTACTTTTAAGTACGACAAAAGACAAACGAAGAAGCTCATTAAAAGAAGATATTACGTTGTCGTTACACATCCCGATAAGTCCCAAGTTAAATGCCCACAAGCAAAGAAAGCAGGATATGACTAATATTTTGTGATATAACTTACATGTTTGACCTGGTAAAATGTAGTCAAATGCTATTCCGAGAGATAAATTTAATGAGCTGTGTAAGAATGTTAGTAAGAGCAGTGTGAGAAATGCCACGCCAAAATTGTATTTTTAGGAACAAAGGGAATTGTTTGAGTCCACCAGTGGTGGCAAGATACGATGCTGGGCGCGAGCCTAGCATGCTGTATGCCAGATAATTCCCGTTTCTGTTCTTTTTCTTTTGTAATATTGTAGAAATTTGTCCGTTAATTCTCCGTATGTCTGTAATCTGCAAATCTTTGGCCGTTGGTCATTTTATGTAGTTTTTCGTAGTCGTTGTCATTTCAGTCTTGTGCTGTACTTTCTGTAAAAAGTAGTAAGTAGTTGTCTGCCTGCGTGCAGTTGTAAGTAGAATTTAGTGACGTGGCCTTCAGCAAAAGAGTTAATTGCTGGTCATATTGTTGTAACTTTTGAGAGAATAAAAGTTAAAGATTGTGTAAAAGATAATTGAACTTGTAGTTAGCGTGCTAATTTATTTATCCCCTAAAAGTCGTGGGCTTTTCAGTTAGGGATTTTGATTAGTAAAGCGCATCCCCTAATCACTGTGGATAGCCACATCATCGTTAATCCTGCGAGACGAACAAAGACGAACCTTCTGATCATAGTTAGATTGCAGCCCAGTTAAAATATCAGTTTTAAAAGTGGCATTTTCTACAAGCACAATAGTTACTGGTACGGATTTATAGAGCGATATATTCCAGCGTAGAAGACCTGCCAGCATACTCCATTTTAGTGGCAACTGCCACATGTAACGGAATAATGTGTTGTTTAGATTTACAAGTTTTCGCTCGTTCTTTGTTAAAAACATTTTAGATATATTTTTTGATATTTTTTTAAGGGTAAAGCAAATTGTAATCGTTTTACGCACTACGCTAGGTAGTCAATCCTGAAGCACCAAATGCTACGGTCTCTCAAAAAGTTTATAACTAATTGTTTACGTGTATTTACGTCAACGTTTTCTCTGTCCGAAAAGTATTGTATGACGTGCATGTCAATGAAACGTTACAAATAGATCAACAAAATAATTGTTCTGCGTGTGTAATATCCATTAGTTATAAAAGGCAGTACGTGGGAGTCCCTTGTCCATGCTACAAAATATGCTTAATATAATATGTATCGTTCAATAGTTGTATTTATCGTTAACCCGATGCTATGTCACGGTTGATCAACGTGTACAAGAATGACGCATTTAGTGATACAGTTGAATGTCACGAATAAAATAAAGCTGTGTAAATTTTCAAAGTATTTTAGGAAGACCTTTAAGGTTATAATATATGAAAAATAAAGAAACCTATATTTGATTGACATATTTTTGTTTACACTGCTGGTGAACTAAATTGAGCATGGTGATTAGGTTGTGCGTGAAAAGATGACCTTATGTATTTTTCACACGTGGAGACCTATAAATGTTTGATTCGGCATTAGACCATTGAATAACAACATCAAATACATAGAACAAATATATTACAGTTAATCTTAAACCAAAGAAGCAAAATGTTTGCAAGCTATTTGACTCGCCAGTATACTTTATGCTTTTGTCAATATGTTTGTTTGTCTACCTTTAATATTACAGAATAAAAAATACGAACATTTTGTTTTGATAAGATAAAGAGATAGTAAATTCGGGTTAGTGTGCCAAATATAATCACACAAATATCACAAAGCCATTCGGTGGAAATCAGTTTCAATTGCCTTTTTTCTCAGCATTTGCAAACGACTTATAACTGTGTTTGCAAAGTTAAAGGAACTATTGATATATTGATATCCGAAGAATAATTTAGCAGCACCATGAAAGTAATAACAATCATCGCTCTGGTAATTGTGAGTTCTACACTCTCAAATGTTCGTGCGTATCTGCCCTCGGGTAAGTTTATAGTTTGTATTGTTTTAATACACTAGCTTTTAGAAGTTTTTATTACTACAAATACTAGTCTTTATGTGTGGGCTTTGTTTATAGTGTATAGTCTTAGTTTTGTTGGGACAGTTGAAGGAAAAACCTACTTTGCGGATAACGCTGTGAACAGAGTACGATATTATCATTTTTAAGTAAGGCATTCTTGCTTTTAGAAAATGCCTTTATTTTTATTTCTACTTCTAGACATGGATCGATGCCAAAGCATTTTGTCTTAGTCAAGCTATGCAACTTGCAACAGTTACCTCAACAGCCGAGCGACAATTTTTGGGAAATTCTGCTTCACAATTTGAGTTCAACGGCTGTAAATCATTGCCAAAATTTAATTTTATCAGTTACTTGAGTTTGTATTCTTTCATGGTTTGTTTCATTACGCAGATTTCTGGACTGCAGGAAGAGATGCACAAACGGTTCAGCAGTTTGTTTGGGACAATAACAAGGCACCTCTAAATGCTACTGTTGTGGACTTGTCCAACGTGGATATTGCTATTTCAAACTGTGTATACTTTCATATTGAGACAATGGCTTCGCCAACTGCTGGACATTTTCATGTGGATTATTGCGAATCTGAACATGGAACTTTATGCGAGCGTGAAGAGTTGTCCGGCTAAAATACCATTTACTCCTTGATTGGCACATACACAAAACGGTTATGCCACAAGTCACCATTGCATTGTCATAAGCGTTGTGTTGTGATTCTTGTACATGAATAAATTGTGAAATATTTAACTTTGAAATAAAGTAATAAGTTTAAAGCACAATCACATATATCCTTGTTTACCTGCCTGTGTTAATTGGGCTATCATTATTGACATAACGATAAAGTAATATTTTATTTAATAATTGTTCTTCCACATAAAGAGCTTCAATCTGTGTTTGTATACTATAGGTTTATATATAAATGTATATTTATAACATATGAAAGCAACTTTAATCGTTTGAATTATTTAAAATTTCAACTGTTGTGCTTGATACAAATCCAAATGCTCTGCACAAGGCAGATTTGGTGCTTCCCCAACCCCTCATTTTCCAAGATTTGCTAACAGAACCTAAAAACTCATTAACCAAGTAATGCAAAGCAGTTTTTAATTTCCGCAAAAGAATCATCCTGACCTCAAACACAATCATTAATAATGCGGTTAGCTCTCCATATACCAATAAAAGAAATACCAATAAAATATTTCCGGATATTTTAGCACATTCTGGAATAACCGTAGATTTTTCCGTTGTTGTATTTCTATACCCTGTTACACTAGGCCACCAGTCAATAATCCCTGACTCTTGAAAACTTGCAATTTTACGAACAATTTTTAATCCTGACCCTACGTCAGGCAAAAGTGCACTCAAGCCAATAGCAATATTTGTGGAACCAAAAATGTTTTTACTAACGGACAGAAACTTTACATCCTGTTTTTCAAGTTCCCTTAGTAACTTATTGCAAAAGTACTCCGGAAAAATTACTGCGGTTTTGTTGCAGTTTTTAACAACATTAATTAACCAATCATTTTCGGATTTCCAGTATTCAGATTGTAAAATTCTTTGAAATGAAGTTGCATCAAAGTAAAGACTTTCCATTGTTATGTTGTTCGCTTTCATTATTTGTTGAACTGAGTTTGAAATGTTTGTTAGTTTTGCTAAAGCATTTGGATAAATGCTTGCAGTATTCAGAAGGGTATGTGCTGAGCCATTTTCTGCAGTGTCACGTATAACTTTTGGAACTTTACTCAGTATTTCAGATATGGCAGATACATATATATTTACAATAAAAAGCCTTGAGCTGTTCCATGGTGCAGTAAAATTGAATATGTTATCTGTAGGTATATCAAGGTTCAATTTATGGTGGTATGAAAACTTCAGTTGAGAAATTCTGGTGTAAATTGTAAACGATTCTTTTATAATCTGGTCTAAAGTTTCATAAAGAAGAGTTTGGCGGGAGAGAACCATCTTGTACACGTTAGTGTTCTTGTAAGCATTGCTAAGTATCAATGCACTAAATAGTACTAACGTAACTATCCATCGTAAATGCGTAATTTTCATAGTGTCCATCGGGATCGGATCTCCTTGTTCAAGAAATACCTTAAGTAAGGATACTGCGTGATAATGCCACTTGCATACTTTTGACTTAGAAACACGGGTGTTGTAATTCTTTCGGTGAGAACTCATCAGAAAAATATTTAAAATTAAGAAGCATATTCCTATACATAGCCAAATGTATACATCAAACACACTTGACAGTTCTTTAAGTGGCAGTCCTTCCGTACCCCTCTGTCCACAAGTTAAAAACCGCAACCTGCTAACTTTGTTTTCTAACCCAAAGTAAAAGCCCAAGTCACTATTTGATGTAGAAATGTCCAATATCAAATGGTATCGGAAAGGTTTTTCATTAGTGTATTCACCACTTCGGGAGCGCAGAATCCTCCCATCCACACATTCATTCGTAGTATAAATAGACCATATTGTTGAATTTGTGAACACTTCTTGAAGTATTATTGACAATACTAACAAAAACCGTTCGGATTCATCTTGTTTGCGCAAAAGGTTTAGCTGTAGGCGTTTTACATGTGTGTAAAAGTTGCATGAAAGTAAAAGGATAGAAATGTGTTCAAAATCAGACGCAAATGCTACAGAGTAGCTTAATGGTTCAACAACGCTGCGTATATGTTGGTGGAAGTTTTTAACGGTTTCAAGTTTAATATTATATAAAATGCCATTTGTACTAACAGCGTAAATTTCAAGTTGGTTCAAACAGTACGAATAAGAAACTGCATAAACAAAAGTTTTAGAAACAAACGAAAACCTTTGAGAGTTTGAACTCCGTATATGTATCCACCGCTTAATTGAAGCTTCGTTTTGATGATACATCTTTTCCGTTGAAAGAAGAACAGTTGTTATTGGGCTGGAAACAGGAAGCATGAAAGAGCTATCAACGCCGACAGTGTTCAAAAACAGAATCCTATCCATTAAGTATGGATGTGTCTGTATCAAATAACTTGGTATGTTAAAGCTAATTTGAACTGTCTTGCTGAATGTAGGCGTTGCCACAAGAAGTTTTGTAAAGTTTATACCTAAACAAAATTGGTAAGATTTGCTGAACAGCAATTTGGAAACTGAACAAAAATGTGACTTCAAAGCCATTGAAACATTGCTGAGGAATATATGATTTGGAAACCAAACCAACTCATAGTTGGATTGTATGAACTTTATATTTTTTGTAATGACAGCAGGAATAGGATTTAAAATTATTATTGGAAATGTGGGCTCGTAAAGGTTCACTCCTTGAAAATTCCGAATAATGACTAAAGGTTTTTCGCTTTCAAACAGCAATACGAGTTTGTTAAGGTTTAACGCTTTCTTATTTTTGTATTCGTATTTGTACTTGTTCCACAATTTTATGTATTTACGAAAAATTTTGTAGTTGTGATTTTCACTAAACGTATTCTGCACAAAATAGTTTGTATCTAATGCAGTCAATTCAGCGTTTGTTGAAACGTGCATGCCACATACAAAAAATACGCAAAAAGCTATAAATCGATGCATTGTAGATCAGCTAACTTCTATCAATTTAAAAACTTATTATATACAGAAACATGAAGAAATTTATTTTAATGCTCTGAAAGTTTCCAAATTTAATATTCGACTAATATTGGTTGCCCCTACTTTTACTACATTCCTGCATAGACCTTAAATGCACTGCAAGAGCAAATATCCTAGGTTAAAAATATCCCTATAAACGTAATTATTCCAAAGACAAGTACAACATTATCGTAATAGCCTTTTACGTATTGCCTTTTTTATTAACGCGGACCTGGAAATTATTTTGCGACTCGGCGACGACGTCGTCGGGATTTTTGCCTGAAATTCCGAGCTTTTTGGACACTCGGGATATTTCAAATTTCAAGTACCCATTGGAAGAGTAAATTCGGGATTTTTAGGATAAACTCGGAATTTTGTAAGCTAAAGTCGGGATTTTTTTAAATTAGGGTTTTTTAGAAACTCGACATTTTTAGAAAAAAACTCAAGTTTCCCGCGTCGCCAACCAATTTAAAAGAATTTCCACGTCCGGTAACAAGCATCGTCTAGATAAGCAAGTGCGCGATTAGTTTAGGTATGTAAACAGGTAGTTTCTAATTTTAATTTTGAAGTACATAGCTTTCATGGCAATAGCCGGTAATATATATGCAAATTTGTAATACTAGAGCCACCTCCCATGTTGAACCCAATGCTAAAGCCGGCTTCCATGCTAAAGCTATGACTTTTAAACCTAACATTATACTGGTTACACTAGTATGTGCATGGCATTAACATGTGCTTTTGTAATGGTGCTGGCTTTCGCATGGACTTTAGTATGGGAGCCATATTTAGCTTTCCAAATTTACATTGTTTACAATTATTGTGATACTGTACAATACTTGGTAAACATGCCACCTATTCTTACTTCTTTGCTTTCTTACATACTAAAATTAACTCACAATATGTTTTCTTTTTTCATATCAAACTTTCTTGACAAAGAGGGACTCAATAGTAATACCTGTACTCAGAGACCTTTGCTCAGAGCAAATGCGCATTTTAGTTTTAAATATAAATTGTTTTTCTAAACAAAATATATAATACTATCGATTGCCACGTGGAACCAGACAAACAAGACCCAAGACGGGTTTTTGGTGTTGCAAAACTAGCAAGTTATAAATAACGCGAAATTGGAAGTCGTAGAAGGAGTTAGAGCAAAACAAGAAGCGGAAGCAAAAACACTTAAACTTGGGAGCAATACGCTGCCATTGCTAATGGTTATTAAAGAAAAGAAGATATTTCACCAAATACTAAACAATTAATTAATTAGTTACTACATAATTAATTAGCAGTCTTGTAATTTTTACAGTTTGTTTTCACAAATCTCAGATTTATATTACTGAAACAATAAAATGCAAACAAAAGTATTAACACCAGTAGAAGCTTTTGCTTTTAGAATTTTAAAATGGGAATACTTTTACATGCCGAAATTTTATGTTGAATGGAATTCAAACTTTTCCCAACTTTCATTGTCCTTCTTTAAAAGTTCCGCAATTGAGTTTTTGGTCTCCGTAATTTTAAATTTACTTGTTGTGTTTGGTTGTCTTTACGACATTCTCACACACCTGCTTTTACAACCTAAGTACGGATACAACATTGGCACTCTTGGGCTTCACTTCTGTGGCTTTTTGGCTTGCGGTATGACTGTGGCTGGACAAGTTCTATTTATAAAACACATTGATGCCTTGCGTGGTGTGAATCAACTACTAATTTTTCAAAATCTGTTTCCACAAGGTAACATATTAACAAAATAAAAGTTTTTGTTGAGGATTTGTTATTAAAAGGTTGTTTGCTTATTTACAGAATCACGGTTTCAATCTTCAAACAAAATCACCAATATGGTTGACATTGTTATGATATGCGCTGTAGTACTAATGGTACCAGCACCATTTATTATACTTTTTGGCTCACTATATTTTGGCTTTGATCCATATTTGTTTATACTGCAAGATATATTTGGCAATGGGAATGAACAGAGTGTTCTTACTGAAATATTTTCCTTTTGTCTTCGGCTTCTAACTGCATCTGCTGGGTTTGAATGTTCCAGATCAATCATTTTCACTTGTATGGTTTTTCTTATATGTTTAATCAAATTTAGTTTAGCACTTTGGAATATAAGCCTTATGCTTGTAAAAAATCATGGTTACAACACGGTAGTAAACTTTGTCCAAACATATAGAAAGTTGTTTGTAATATTTTGTTCTGTAAAAGACGTAGCAAGTGAAGTTATTTCTGTTGGCATTTCCTCAGCATTTTGGGCAGTAGTTCTGTGCAGTTGTTTATCGGTAAAAGCCAATCATTTAATTCCAGCGCAGGCTTATGCAATGGCCACATGTGTTGGAGGGCTTTTAGTTGTAGCATTATTTTTTGTTGTTACGCTCTGCTCCTATCTAGACAAATTCTCTAAAAACATTTTAATGGAATGCGAAACTATGATCAGTGAAATTTACGCTGAGTTGCGACTATGCACCCGAAAAATTAAAACAGAGCATCTTGCAATGAAGAAGGTAATATTGTCGTTGCAGCCAATTGGAATAACTTATAAACCTTTCTTTCGGATAGATTGCCAGTTTCAGCAAGACATTTTTCGGAACCTTGTAGAGCGAGTTTTTGACACCATGTTACTATTTTAATCATATTGCTTAATGTTTATAACATATACCTGCTTACATTGTTTTTAAATATTAAAATTAGTAATTACTCGAAATTCAAAACAAACTGTTTTGTCGATGAAAGATATGACAAATACTATATTTTACACGCTTATAGCAAGTTGGGTTGAATAACTAACCTAAAAAATAAAGCAAATACATTCTTTTGTTTTTAGAACTTTTTTGCATAAATACGAGTACCACTACTTCAACTCAAGGTAGGCACATTACAATACTGCCTAAAACAGGATTTGCATTAGTATGTAGATAGTAGTAGTAAGCTGATTTACGTCACCATAAAAATAAATATTTGTAACTTAAAGAGGAAGAAGATGATGATGAACATTTGAGTTAAGAAAATATGTAATTGTCCGTTATCATTTCTTATTACTAGAATAAATGTAAAATCAAAATTGGTTTTGAATCCACGTGCTGAGTGAGTATTAAGTTGTTTTAATTCTATACTTATATTCTTTAAAAGCTATAATAAAACAAGCAAGCACTTTTAAATTAAGTAGTCAACTAACCTACTAAATCCACGGAGTAAATCTGAAAATGCTATGTGTTGATTCAAACTTTCAAATTTAACGTTACAGAAAATTGATTTTATTTTTACCTCGAGCTTACTTAAATTATTGATTAGTAATTTATAACATTTTCTATTAGCAAGAGAAACGGAATTTCCCTTTTATATTTAAACTAGTACAAATATAAAGCAGCTAAAACTAAGTAAGCTTAAAAATAGGTTCGATATTCAGTCGTCAAAGTGTGACAAATTGAGCAGGAAATATATTTCTACCGTATGTAAATTTGTATCAGTAACATTAATAGATGTTAAAGAAACATCTTACATTGGCATTTTACAACAGACAAAATTTTTTAAACCGTTTATTCGCAATTATTGGAAAGAACATTACATCTATCAAGATGTTTTTATAAATTGCTTATAAACGTGGCAGTTATTTCTGCACACAAAGCTCAAAGAACTTGATTGGTTCAATTTTGATAAAATTTTCGTGTAAAATTGTCTTGAATTTTTTATAATTCTAAAAGGTACGGTTCAATACAACTTTTGTTTAAAAAACTACAATCACGAGAATCCGGCAAAAAAGCAAAATTTACTGCAAATAGTACGATAATACAGAAAGGGTCTTAAGGTTCAACTATGCAAATTTAGAAAATTATTTAGCATTGATTTCTAAAAACTAAATCAAGAAAATTTTTAAAATGCAAGTCAGGAAAAACAGTGATCTGTTTTTTATAATTACAAAACGTGAAAGCAAAACTAATGTGGTAGCAGACGCACTAGGTTTAAACTCTGATAAATTTGAAACTCCCAAAAGTTTTATGAATGTATTTCCTTTAAGGAAATGCTTCACAGTTGGATACTATGCCGGCATAATTCCATTTAAACCTGTACGCGACCCAAACTCCGGAAACTGGCAGATGAAAGGATGGCAACCGCAACAGGTAATAATTAAGCTTTTAAATGACACTTGTGCAGCTGAAGGTTCATCTAGTTCTGTTTCATAAACTAACAGATACTTTGCTGCATGTGGCTTACCGGAATTCCCTTCTGGATTCATCAAGTGGACCGTCTCTCACAATTTTTTGCTGCATTTACAGGAGAGTCGCGGAAAACAGCAAAATTTTACTTTTACTTGTTCACCCAATTATTACAAACTGTAGAATACTTTCTGCTATTCTGGATTTTACACACTTGTAAATTGGATATGGAAAAACAATTTAACGCTTTTGAATCATCAAATATTTTGAAGAATAACTATTTCAAAAATAACATTATGCATACAAAATACGCCAAGATTGGACTTCTATGTGTAATATTGGTTTTTCTAGTAGCCGTATCAGCATCTATATTTTATTGCTTTTTTGTTTTGTATCCTTTAGGTCCAGTTTCCAACCCACAGGAAATTTTTGTGTCATTAATTTACTATTTTAAAGAAAAGTACTTTGGTTTACCCAAACTTGAATCACAAACACAAAACACATTATCAGTTATAGAAATTGTTTTAGGAGCGGTTGTATATTGGTGCAGAATAGTCAATTACTGGATACAAACGCTTTATATAAGTCTTTTGTTTGGAGTTCTTCCCATTACCTTTTGGATTGCGGCAGTTAATTTTCAGGTTTTTGTTGCAACGCGGCTAATTAAGAACAAGGATGCTGTAATCGAGCAAGATATAATGGAACTCTATCACGTGCTTGATGGTTACCAGGAATTTAAAAACATGTTTGCTTCCCTGAACTGGTTTTGGGCACCAGTAATTCTAATTTGTGTACTAGATTACTCAATAGATATTTTAAGCGTGATCAATGACATTTTGGCAAGTGGCAATGCGGCGTATATTACACTTGAAGTGGCAGTAATTTTCTTATGGCAATTTATGGTATTCACTTGTGGCGATGTTTATAGAAGGGTAAATCATCTAATTTTTTTGAAAAAAAGGTTGGAGTGTCAGTTCATTAAATTTTTTAAATTTTTTTGACAGGTATCTTGCGCAAAGTCCCAGATACAGTTAAACATTAGACAGGTTCTTATGGAATATGGAAAAATGGATCAGCAGGCATTCAAACTAAATATTCTGATGAGTAGCTTAAAGGATGACACTGTTGGTATAGGAATGGAAAATGTATACATAATCAGCTTTGGATTTATTGCCCAGGTAAGTAGCAGAAATATATTACATACTTAAAATCCATGTTCAATAACATAACATAATTTTGTTGGTGCATAGCTGCTGGCCGTTGTCATCACGTTCTTCATAATAAGTTTTGAAGATTCAAAGATTCCAGGATTTTAACCATCTTTAATCCATCAACGGATAAAAAAAAATAAACTATATTAATTCGGATTTAAGAAAGCCGGTGTTTTTTATTGGAAATATATAATCACACTGAGAAGTATTGACATCATTATATTTGTTTAATTTTTACTTGTATAGCATATTTACAAATATAATGGATTTTTAAAGCACTGCACTGAACTATTTTTTTTTAAACTACTAGTCTAGTTTTAAAATGTTTTGAAACATTGTCCCTCAAAAGTAATAAAAATAAACCTAGTAAATAAGATATTGCTGCTAAGTATTTTCACCTAAAACAGTAAAATTAAATCAAACACGCGATCCACTAGATTGCTCAATAAGTCCCTTATTAACTCTGTATTAATTTCAAAAAACGGTTCGTACCTCAGCGAGACTGGTTGTATCGAGGCTACTATTTTCTTTAACGCCAAACTTTCTTTCCGTGTCTTTGTGGTGCAAATAGATAACTGTGCGTAGTTCATGTCTGCAATGATTTGCCAACAACTTACAATTTTGTTACCTATATTACCCGGATAAGACAATATGATACTGGCTACTCCAACCAGGAATATGATCAATACCCATATGGGAACAATCATAATGTAAACTTGCATAGGCATTCTGTGTCGTCCTTTAATAACAAGCCAACTTACTATAACGACACCCCAAAAAAATGCAGAAATTCCAAAGCTTAAGCATAGACTTACAAGGTGCTTAATTCTACAAAACGACAAACGGAATCTATTGTAAGAGCAAACTACTTTGAACCTCGTATTTTCATTAAAATAATCATTTTCTAATGCTTCAAAGTTATTATAAATAACGTTAATTCTTGTTAATAAAGCACCAAAAAGGATTGCAAAAAACATAATCGTTCGAACAGTCTCAAACGTTGGCAGCATTTGCAAAAATCGCACTAGAAACATAAGCATTTGGTTTGAATATCTTGCTCTTTGTTGCGATCAAACATATCCTGAAATACAAAATAAAACGGGTCAAAACAAAAGTACAGAGAACAAGCAAAAACAAAATGTGGTAGTGGTTGGAATAAAACTATAGTAAATAGGATGCTCCAGCTTGTAAGATTTGTTATTCGGTAGGATGATTGGAACGGAATAACTGAAAACATTTAAAATAACTTATTAAAGTTCTACATTACAAAGATGCAAGGTTATACAAATCTAGGACACTAACCATGAACAAATAAATCCCCAATGTTTAACATGGATTTAAGCTCTTGTAAAGAGTGTTGACATTTCCAAGCAATTGTTACAACCAAAGGCAGTCCAGCGGTAGCTAGTGCTGAAATTGTGTGTAAGCCAGCTGTTACTGCATTATATCCGTTTTTCGAATGTCCAAAAAGGTGAGTAACTATGTTGTATAAGCATCCAGCTACTGTTAATATGGTTAAACATACAGAACAAAGATACCAAAACCATGTTCTTCTTGAACGAGATACTGAAATTTGAGTGAAGTCAGAGTTCCACTCAAATGGTATTTTTGGCAAGAAGGTATACTCCAGTGCAAGAAGTTTGTACGAAGCAATTTCTATTGGGTTTAAACCAAGTGTTCCTGAGGTTTTTCTGCTAAGACCGTGTAAACCAGAAGGTAAATTTACACGCATCGTGTTAAATAAGACTACTACACTAGTGTTGCAAAAAAGTGGTTGACCTTTTATCGTGGGAAAAATGCAAGTTTAGCCTTTCTGATTTTAGTTAATGACACAGGAAATTCTATTGCTAACAGTGAAAGCTACTTACATTATACGTAGAAATAATAAGGTCAGAAAATATAATATAAAATAGAACAGATTTTTGTAGAGGCAGGATTTCTGAAGAAAAGTACATTGAATAAGAAAAGAATATTTTTCAATAAAATTTTCAGGATTACCAGGCTGGTTTAAAAGATGCCTCGTGCATGTGATTGGCGAGTAGAGGTTATAGTGAAAACGACTTACTGAAATACGACAAGACAGCTACATATTAGAACTAATTAATATTCCAAAAGAATAGTTGGACATTTTCTTGCTTTATTGAAAAAATATTAATTTAAATAAAATATATTTATTCGCGAAATCGATATCGTCAAGTTAAAGTAATTTTTTGAACTTTAAAACGTAGTTTCTAGGTTGATAAAGGAGACATCTTATATATTATGATTAAAAACAATTAGAGTTTCTAATAGTTATATTATATATTTTATTTAGAAATACATGAGAATATTAAATGTTTTTCACATAATAATGAATAATGCTTACTATGTAGCCAGGCCAGGGCAGACATAACTATTACTGAAGTGACCTAATTCCAAGTTACAATATAAGTATATTAGCTCTCGCACGGGGTTGACATTTAAAATTGATCCGGTTATACCCTATGGGTGGAATCGTATACCGGGATAAGCGAAGTTTAAACCGATTTTAGGCTTATCCTAATCGCGTAACTCGGTTAAAACCAAAAGATTAGGTTTTCGCTTAGCCCGACCAACTTAAGCCAAAATTACGCGATACTGGTATCTTGTAAGTCGGCTTAGCCAGAAAACGGGCTTAAAATGCTGCGACCGCTCGGACCAGTCGTAAGTCCAGCTAGCTTGCATCTTTGCATGCAATAAACGTGAACTTCACCAGTTAATTTCTGCTGTTAAAGAAATAAAATTGTAGATAGATGCGCGTGTGGGTAATTATTTACTCACAAAATATAAATAAATGTCACAACTTATTTTTTTTCAACTCCAACTTCAGTAAATTCATTCATTGTCAGCGGAAATGAGTACAAAATGGAGGCTGATGGTGGTCACACGTCTTAACTTTAACTGCATGAATTTTTTTGTAGGTGATCTCGCACTACTGAATTTTTGGGAGGAAAAAACTGTCACTAACTACTGATAAGCTTCATCGATTTTCTACAATAAATCAATAATTATATTTCAATGAATACTAAATTGGAGAATATAGGATGTCTTTTAGGAAGGCAGCTGAGCCCGTAGATTTTTGAAAAAGTCACGTTTCATCATTTAATGGCATGATAAGTTGTTACCATCATTTGATAACGTGTATTTGTTGTGTTGACTGCTGCTAAGTTGCTATACTTGGCTGCTGTTTGCATTAAACCATTGCAGCCCGACGCATGATTTTGGCTTATGCCTAATCGCGCCTAATCCAAATTTTGAGTTTAAAACAAAAGTTATACGATCAGAATTTTAAACTGGCTTAAGCCAGGATTTAGCAGGATTAGATTAAACCTAATCTAAACCTGATTTTACGTGATTCGACCCTATATGTTCAAGAATTGTTTTTACAAATATTCACAAATATTTTTTTAAACCCATATTTTTACTTATAAAACACGCCCCTTTCTGAATAAAGTAAAATGTATAAAATATTACGTTATAGAAATTATTAAAAGCTCCATACATTCTATGATTGGCTTTTACCTGCCCGTTTTTTGTGAATTCACTTGAAAGTATTGATGGTTTTTAAATGAGTATTTTGTGATATTCTAAATAAAGAACTCGTAGCTATCTGATTAATAATATCAGAACACGAAATTAATGCTATATGTATCGTACCGTAAAACCGTTCAGTCAATTTTCAAGAAATCGCAAACTTTTTCAAACGATCGAACGGCGTAGCGATCAAACATATCCTGAAATACACAATAAAAAGGGGCCAAAATAGAAGTACAGAGAATAAACAAAAATATAATGTGGCACAGGTTAGAATAAAACTATAGTAAATAGGATGCTCCAGCTTGTAAGATATGTTATTCGGTAGGATAATTGAAACGGTATAATAATAAAGTTAGGTTTTAATGTCCAATTTTCCTCATTGGAGGTAAATTACAATCAGACACACATCTGTTACAGATATATATAATACCAAAGGAGTGGATACATATTTTTGAAGAAAAAGTTGAATTAAACAATTAATGTAAGTCAAAATCTGATTGTACATTATCATCATCACTGTATTTCTTACATTGCATTTCTAGTAAGAGTGCAAACAGGTTGCGTTTAAAGATAATACATTTTCCAATAGATTGTTTGGAAATGTAGTCAGGTAACTGTAGCCATAACAGAATCGCTTTGTATTTGAATGTAGAAAATCCCCATGGAGTTTTAGGTTGTGATAAAGGAATTTTATAAGATTTTGATCTTGTAGATTGTGTTTCCGTGAATGAGACATCCAGGTAATTTCTAAAGAATCCAGTATTCATAGAGAATGTCATTTTATAAGCTAACATTAGGGTTTCATATTTGTACAGATTTTCTGTATATAGCCATTCTAGATCATTGCATACTTCAATCTTATTCTATCGTATTTCAATTTATTATAAACGAATTTAGCTGCATTTTTAATTATGCCGTCTATTATTTTACATTGAGTTCTTGATATTCTTGGAAACCAAATTGTGGCCCTAAAGCGTAGCTTAGTTTGTCTCTCAATTCCCCTACAACTCACGCTGTTGGCTTGGCTGGCTTGCCGAGTGGATGATGATGATGATCGGCATTGCCGCAGGAGCACCGAACCACACTTCTAATCCGGACGAGTAGCAGAGCGGACGGCTCTGCCAACAAGCCAACATTATACTATCCTATCTTTTACCCATTTCTGAGTAATAAAGTAAATGCCCGGGTTTCGAGTAGTGTCATTGTAAAACAGTCAGTCTCGTCAAGTCGGTTCATTACTTGGTGGAAATACTCTTTTTCCTCATCCCCACAACCTTCTTCATTCCCCCTTTATGGATTAGGTTCCTATTCGCCCGACCTAAGCCCATAATACTACAATACCATATCTTATAATACTAATAATGTATGATTGTACCAAGATAATCTTGTTCTCCGATGACAACATGTATTTCTGTGGATATAGCCTTGAAATATTCGTGTAGCATTTTTTACCATTAATTTACAGTGATCTTGAAAAGACATATTTTCATCTAAGATAACTCCTAACATTTTAACAGTTTTTACCCTTTCAATATTACTGTTTTATAATTCGTTTTGACATTCGTGTTTTAAACATTTTCAGAGCCGCGAAAGTAGTTTAAAACAAGATTGTCGACCAAGAAATTAAACGTTTTTTTTGATACGTTGCTGATTAATTGGTTGGTTGAAAAATGGATTTGCCACAAACATTTAGTTCCATGCTAGGACAAAACCTTATTTGAAGCCACGCGTATTATTTTAAGAAATCGATAAAGTTTTAATTATTACCTGACAAGTAATTAAAAGCTAGCATGCTCACAAAACTTGTAGCAGCCAATGCTTGGATAATTCAGCAACCTTTTTGTCAACTTGATAAGAGAAGATTGAATCTCAAATCTGATTTTGAAATGGTTAAATTTTCCATAAACTTTACCACTCTAGCAAGAAAACATATTGCTGAGAAGGAGAACCGTGAACATTTCTCATATCTGTAATCAGGGCCTTGTTTTAAAGACCTGTGTGTTTGTAAGTTTTGCGCTACAAAAGTCAGCCAAACGTGGATTAATTATATATTTACTTAAAATATGCATAAAATATACTTAAATATAGTGCTTGTTGTAGTCTGCGTTCAAGTGCAATCAAATTCACCAAAACCTTTCAAAACATTTCCCACGATTCTAAATTTAGCAAACCTATTGGAGAAATATCATGTTCGTAACTGTTTTGTGGTTGTGACTAACTACCAACATATTGACGTTTTCCAAACAGTTGGACCTATTTTGCTATGGAAACCGTTGTCACTCCACGAAAATAAAAATACGGCAAACGACAAATGTAAATCCCCATTTACTGTGGCAATTGACAGTAATCAAACTGCTTTCTGTCAAGTATTAAATCACTCGGTGTATTCAACAAACTCAAAACCATGGAACTGTCACATGGAGATATTTATTTACCCCAAAAATGAAGCCAAACATTTTCGTTTAGTTATTCCAAAAACATTCCATCGAGAAACGTATCTTGAAAATTTAAAGCAAAATACACAAATAACGGAATATTTTGTCAGTTCTTGGCCAACTGAGCTTATTCTTGTTTGCAAAAAACGTAAACAGAAAAACAATGCAAGAGTAATGTTTTGGTTCACGGAAATTCTCAGTGAATGGTACCGCAGTAGTGGATCCTGGCTTTTACTGTACACGTTTTTAGTTGCATTAACCGAAATCTACTCTAACAACCAAATGTATATTAAAAGCGTGGACAAATTGACTATTAGTATCACAGAGGAAAAATCCATAATTCGAACAAATATGCTTTTAGACGAAACATTCAAACCTTTTAGTGCCATTACCACCAACACGCAAAACGTGCTAATTCAAAGCGCCAACTTTCCTGGCCCAACCTCGTTGTCCAAAAAAATTGCAGATTTGATGAAACTTTGCGGGAACCAATTAAACAGAGCAGAATATCATAAACTAAATACTTTTGATCGTGTAGCTTATATGATAACGCAAACGTGGACATTAGCTTTTGCAAATTTTACAATACTTCTACCAACAGATGGCTATTCTGATGCATTATTTTATTGTGCCAATGGAGAAAAGAAACCTATATATAGTTCGCTGGCAGAGTTTATGTACTCTATGGGGTTTCAAATTGGTTCAGTTTATGAAAAGCCTTATGGTGGATTCCCGCTTTGGTTGCATCAAACGCACACTGACCTAGTATTTATTAGCTGTGGTCGACGAGGCGAAAGCGCGTTTGACTTTAGAAATTTTATTAGTGTGTTTGAGTGGCCTATTTGGGTTTGTATTCCAATTGCTTTGCTTTTAGCTGCAGCGTTTTCAGAGTTTGTTATTAAAGAAATCAGCCACAAGGCTTCGTTGATACATTTGTTAAATGATTTATATAGACTTACTAAAATTCTACTTGAGCAAGGTGACCTATTTCCTGACTACATAATGGAAAGATGTACAATGCGTGTTATGATTGGGGCTTTGATAATGACGGGTGTTGTTATTAGCAATGCATATAAAAGTACTAATGTGTACAATATGGTTACAAACCGAATGCCAGTTCCTTACGAACATTTTGATGAACTGGTAAACGATTCATTTTCTATTTGTACAACGGTTGGTGCAATTACCAAATCAGAAAAAAACTTTACCGACACGTCGCATAAAGGCAGGTTATATAATAATTCTCAGTCAATAGCGGTATCAATGGTGCATGCCCGATTTTTCCAATATATAAACGTAGAAGCAAATCTAGGTTATACTATGAATGCAGTCAAGTCAGAATATAACGAGTTGGTTTACGCAAGTACAACAATGTTAAATAAAACTGGGCAAATATTTTGGGAATCTTATGTTGCATTTCAAAAACTTTTGGAAGATTCAGATCAATCAAATATGATGTTTTTTGAAGATTTAATATTTAAAGAATATTTTAGAAAAGAAAAGCAAATGAGTTTTGATTGGTTTCAGATTTGCAACAAACGAGCTTTAGTAATTCCTAAACAACAAGCAAGTATATTTTGGATCCGTCTTAAGGATATGGGATTACGAGATGTGTATATTGGCAAAGAAGTTTATTCCAGAGAATTTCTTGTTTTCATTCTTGATGGCGTTGTTACTAATGGTCTTGCAACAAATATTAAATATCTTAGCAGTTCTGGCATTTTTGGACACATATTCAATGAGCTTAATCAGACAAAGGTGTCCCCAAAGTATACAAGTGAACCTCTTGAGAAACCCAAAATAAGTGGAAATGTTTTAACAATATTTTTTGTGTTTGGCGTAGGGTTATCTTTTAGCATGATTGCATTTCTTATGGAAAAAGCTGATGTGACAATCAGTCAGGGATCACGGGGTCTATATAGACCCCTAAGGGTCTATATAGACCCTTTCCGAAAGGGTCTATATAGTCCCTTATGAGGGTCTATATAGACCCTTTTAAAAAAAGTTGCATTTTTTTGGATTTTCTCGAACATGAAAATCTACAAAATTTTTGGTTAGTGTAAAAAGTGTTTAGAATCGTCATTTTGACCTTCTGGATCCGTTTAAATAAAATTTTTGTTAAAAAATAATTTTGCTGAAGGGGTCTATATAGACCCTTATAAGGGTCTATATAGACCCTTTTAAAATTCCGAAAACAATATTTTTCAAATAACTCACCAACTGTATTAGCTATCAACCACTAAAAATATGTTTCTTAATCAGAAAAAAATGCCCGATTTTTTGAAACAAGAATCATTTAAAAACTGTAAAACGTTGATAAGTTATGATAAATAGAAAATTTAAAAAACGATTAATTATTTTTCTCGAAAAGTAAGGGGGAAAGTTGACCTCAAAATTTGACAGTTTGTAGCAAATTTTTTGTAGAATCCGAATCTGGCTTCAAATCCATCGGCTCTTGCAACACGAAGGGTCTGGAAATTTTTTAATGGTCGTTTTCTCGTTAAAAAATCTTAAAATAATTTCCAGACCCTTCGTGTTGCAAGAGCCGATGGATTTGAAGCCAGATTCGGATTATACAAAAAATTTGCTACAAACTGTCAAATTTTGAGGTCAACTTTCCCCCTTACTTTTCGAGAAAAATAATTAATCGTTTTTTAAATTTTCTATTTATCATAACTTATCAACGTTTTACAGTTTTTAAATGATTCTTGTTTTAAAAAATCGGGCATTTTTTTCTGATTAAGAGACATATTTTTAGTAGTTGATAGCTATTACAGTTGGTGAGTTATTTGAAAAATATTGTTTTCGGAATTTTAAAAGGGTCTATATAGACCCTTATAAGGGTCTATATAGACCCCTTCAGCAAAATTATTTTTTAACAAAAATTTTATTTAAACGGATCCAGAAGGTCAAAATGACGATTCTAAACACTTTTTACACTAACCAAATATTTTGTAGATTTTCATGTTCGAGAAAATCCAAAAAAATGCAACTTTTTTTAAAAGGGTCTATATAGACCCTCATAAGGGACTATATAGACCCTTTCGGAAAGGGTCTATATAGACCCTTAGGGGTCTATATAGACCCCGTGATCCCTGACTGACAATGTTGAATTTGATAAACTTGACCAAAGTCACTGAATATGCTCGTTTTCAAGGAATGTCACAATTGATTCAAGTTAACGATGTACTATGCTCAATATTTGGGATTTTGTATTCTAGATATTTGAAATATAACTATAGCAGAAAGCCGACGAGTTAATGAACTTTTAAAAGCATATTGGCGTAAAAATGTAATCGAATAAAGCTTTGTCTTTTTGAATAAAATATTTATTAGAAGCCTTGTATATTCTGTGTTTGAGGTGTGTTATTGAGATCTGTCATGTTGGACAATAAAACGGATGTTTTACCACTATTCTGAGTATGTTGGGTATTATGACAGCTGTATTTCAGTTTTATGGCTAGGCTTTGGCCGTTCTGTAGAATTTATCAACACTGTCCCGGATTGGAACCCATTTTTGCTAGTAGAACCAAATTGTGCATGCTTAGAGCTTATCTTTGCTAGTTTAGAGCCCAGCTTAGCTGGTATAGAGTCCGAAAATAAAGTGGACGGACACACTTCATCTTAAAAAGAGCAAAACGTTTGGCGTTTTCCCCATTTTATTGAGCGTGTCGTCAAAATTGGTGTACATGTACCCTTTGGCAAACAAAAAATGCTATTTTTGAATTTGCAATTCAAAAGGATACTTATACGCCAATTTTGACGAAAATAGGAAAATGGGCTCAAGAAGTTGGAAAAACTCCTTCGGTATTGAGTTTGTCCCATCAATTAAAAGTGGCAATGGAGCTTCCACAGTACAAGTTGTTCACGTCATCAGAGTGTACACTGAAATTGTGTAGTTTTTTATAGTTTGCAGCAAAAAGCCAGAAGCAGTTTGTGCTTCATCAGTCGTTGGAAATGATTTCGGATAAATGTCTTATCCGAAATTAGGTAACTGCTGCGACTGGTAATCCGAAAATTGGTTTTGCAGTGTTTGAAGCTATGACCTTTCGTGCGTCGTGCGGAGTCACTTATATTGTACTTGATAGTATACTACAACGCTAGAAGTCATGGGAAAACCCACCTTCACCTACGGACTACGGATGTATATTAGACTTTAAACCTAGCGATGATTAAAATTCACTTCCTAACATTTAATAGCATTGGTAACGCATCTGTAATTGTGAAACCTGTGAAGATAGTTAAGAAACAATCGTTAGTGTAGTATAGTGACTAACTATGATTGAGTTAAGCTTAATTAATTAAGTACAAGTTTTGTTGTCTTTTCTGCGCATATAATTTGTGATGTTTGATATATTTTAGGGTGCAGGCAAAGTAGGTTTAAAAAACTATCAAGTTAAATAAAATCAGGGCTTTGTTGTGCTTTAAATGGAGTTTAATGTACTTTTATTTAATCTGGGCAAGGTTTTATTTAATGTTTTAGTGAATACCAAGCCACCCATTTTAATATAAATGTATCGGTACTTTTAAATTTTGACGGTTATTTTCATCATACTCTCTAACTAGCTCAAAATGACATTGAAAAAGGTGGAATAAATTCCACATCCGAAGGTTTAGGACAAACTTGTGGTCCATTTTGCATCTGAGATTCTATCCATTGTTTCCTTGTAATGACCTCATATTTCCCATCCTCATCACCAGCTTCCTCAAATGTCTTGAACCAAACCTTATCCAGCTTAGAACACAATTTCCAAACCATGCTATTCAACATCTTGTCCCGGTCACTGCACAATGCAAGCTCCCGTCCTGTCTCCTTCAATTTGGCTTCAACCTTCGTCTCGACGTACCCCAGTTCTTCCAGAGCCGGAAAAGCCATTAAAAAGTCACAGTCCCTAGGCACCGGGTAATCAACCCACTGAAACATCCTCAGCATCCTAAACGGTTTACTCAATCCCCAAAAGGCCATCCAATCATTAGCGTCATCCCTGACATTGTTCACCGGATCAAACCTCGTTTCCCGCTTAATGTTTAACTTTAGCATTTCCAATGTATCTGCCCAATACTTTCCAA
This sequence comes from Entomobrya proxima, assembly GCA_029691765.1. Taxonomy (NCBI): domain Eukaryota; kingdom Metazoa; phylum Arthropoda; class Collembola; order Entomobryomorpha; family Entomobryidae; genus Entomobrya; species Entomobrya proxima. Next base: position 45,089,954 of record CM056168.1, on the reverse strand, counting down.
GCAAATTTAGCAACCGAGGAAGACAAGCCTCTGGGCTAATTCCGGAAAAGCTCATTAACATGTCCAGCTTTTTCAGGGGACAACTTGAAAAGCGATCCAATCCTCGGAATACCACTCCATTGGTAACACAGCGCATAAAAACTTGCTTCAGGGTTGCTCCATCCCCGTCAAGTTTCACCTCTGGTGTTATTGGGGGCTTCATATAATTGGGCAGAACTACCCGTTGACACTTTGATCCGTACTTGTAAAGCAGACAGTTTTTCAATGTAGGGGCGCCAACGTTCCAATCCTCAATCAGTAAGGTATTCAAATGCGGCAAGTCTGGAAAAAGATACAACTTCTGAAGCGGCTCTACTTCCTCAGGTACAAACCAGTGAGTACAGTTCTCCAAACTGAGCGTCTTTAGATTGGGCAACAGCAACTAAAAGATACTTCGAATCAAGTGCGTAAAACAGTCGTTATATTTTGGTCGATTGCAACCATAGTAGATCAAGGTGGTAACGGTCTATGTTTAAAAAGAAAATCATCGATTATCCCGCTGTGGCTTTTATTTAGTGTTTTATTGCGCAACTTATACACTTCAACTATTGTAACAAGCATGCTTTTTGAATCTGAGCCTGCTAGCTTGCCAGGGTCGCTTGAACAGATTCTGCTGGGATCAACGGATAAATATAGGTACGTATATTATGTTGATGAATAAAAGCCAGCGCCGCGGTGGCACAGAGAGCTAACCATGCACTTTGTCGCTACCGTGCTCGGGTTCGATCCCCGCTGGGATAGTAAGTTTGTGTTGCTTCTCCGTTCAGAGATTTATTCCTGCAGTTGTGAATGTGACTTTGCCCTCTCACTAGGTTGAGACCTGATAGGGAATCCCGAGTGAGATTGAGCAGTGTTGTTGATTTGTATACTTGCAATTTCCATAATATCTCTCGTAAAAGCAGCACCGTGTAAAAACTGGGAGAGTCTGCAAAAATTCTTCTATGGATTACGCGGCTGGGTCCTCTCTAAATAGGGGGGATTCCTTCCCAAATTACATACATACATGTTGATGAATACGATAGAATTCTTTCCAGTTTGGATTTTAATCAAATACTTGGTTTAGTGACTTACAAAAACTACAGGTATTATGACAACGATGACGAAACATATACTGCTAAAATTGTAAGGTGGTTTGTATCACACCAAACTTTTATTTCGCGGACGGTGCTAGAAGTAATGGGCCGTATTCAATGTGCAGGAATCTACAATTTTTTACATCAGTCATACTTCATCCATAGTTTGGCCAAAGGGTTGAAACTTAGATTTTCACCTGCGGGAAGCAATAGATTTACAAACATGTTCACTTACGCAACTGACTTTGTAAAGAGAAGAGAACGCCAGTCTAAGTTTGATACTGCTATTAATAAGACAAAGCATTTTGAGATTTTGAATTATAAGCAAGGAGAACCACAACCGCTTGGTTTGTTTGATATATCAGTTGCAATTAGATGGTATGGTATAATGCAGTTTACAGTATTTTTTCTTTCGTTATCTGAAATTTTGATTAACTTAAAAGATCGGCTTTCTAATAGACAAAATATTTGGGTTGTGCTGTCTCCAAGCAAACTTGGTATTTTGTTAATAAGATTTCACTTAAGACAGCATCAAAATTTGCAATTTTTACTATCAGTTAAGTATGTTGGACAGGCAACATTGAACTGAATAGAAGGCTACCTCTTTTGGATATAGACTATCCCAATAGAAACAGAGAAATGGATGCTTCTTTAAAACTTATTCAACAATATTTAAACTGCAGCTCTGAGACCTTAAAATACTTTGCCGCGTATGATTCCGAATTTGACGATTACCCAATGGTGTACGTGGTTTCGTCCATTTTTGCTCAGAGAGCACGCGGGTTTAGGTATGCGACCGTTATCCGAAAAGATAGGCACGTTGACTCAAATTATCTGTCATCATTATTTTTCCCGTTTCACGCAATAGTCTGGGCTGTCTATCTTGCATTGGTTGTTTGTGTAGTTTTTACTTTCTTGATTAGCAAACATACTAATGTTTCACAACTAAATGTTGTTACGTGGCCTTTTGTAACTGTTATAGAACAAGGTGATGACGGTAGCGAATTTCAAAAGCGATCATCTGTTATTTTAGTCTGATTAATTTCGGCTATATTTGTACGAAATCTGTACACGTCTTTGCTGGTTACTGACATGATTTTTGAACCAGAGCCTCTGCTTTTTCAAGTAAACGTATACTCTGCGCATTGCCAAAACTACTGCAGGTATTACGGCTTATCTATACCAATCAGATTGACTGCAAATTTGGAGAGTCTGAATAGTAGTAAAGTTTTTGTTTATAAAGAAACTGCACCTAAGATTTTAAAATAACTAAAGTTTAATGAACAAACGTAATATAACGTACAAAATTTTTAAATTGTAATTTTGGTAATTTCTTCGTTTTTGGAACTCGTATAATTTGCATATTATCTTCTCACATGTCCAACAAGCAGTGGTTAATTGCATGCTATTTAAGAATCTCAAATTTAAAACTGTTAAAGAATTAAACGAACTTTAGAAAAAGAATGTCAATTTCAATTTGTAACCGTTAATAGCACTTTTGGCCAAATTAAATTTTTATATAAAAATACTTATATCGTTTCTAAACAATACCCTGTATTTTCAGATTGTCAATTTACTATGCAAGTGTTTACCAAAGTTCTGGTACTAGTTTTAATAAGTAGTAATTAGTTACCTAACCTCATGCTGATAAAAAAACCCTATAAGCATGATGAACCCTATTAATGATAAACTTCACATAGACTTGAAAAATAAACGCAGCGGACAACACACCAATACAAAGTTTTTGTTAAATGGTATGATAAACTGCTTTTACATAGTCGTATAATTAAAATAATATACGTTTGAAACGGAGTTTTTCTGAAATGTCAAACAAGTATTTTTTAATTTTTTTACATTTTTAACATTTTTAAATTCCAAATTTACTGTACTTTTTAAAAGTTTGAACATTGAACAACACAACTCATATATATTTATTATTCGAAACATGAATTTGCCTAATACAGAGTAAGTGCCTTTGTAGCAAGTGTCCAGTTGTTGAACCGACGTATAGTTGTTGTGGTAGGTCGTATAACCAATTAAACTGCTTTAGCAATTTAAAGAGTCCGATCAAATTTATTGACATACGAAAGTTATCCATAGACCAATCTTATTTTAACTGCTTATACAGTTAATTAAAACCTTTTTAAGCCTACCTGAAAGTTATGTGGTTTTCAGTTGTACTTTACGCTGTTCTAACATTCTGTTTCTTAACAAACTGCATTCTCTTGGATGTAAGTCTGCCCAGTACTTGTCACATTCACATATACAGTTATAACAATCTCGCAGAGCAGCATGTAGTTCCAACAAATGCAAACAGTTGGACAGTATACTCACAGTTATCAAACACAAGTTTTTCGTTTATCACGGATACAGAAGAAGAACCAGAGTTCCCGTTTTTAAACACAAAATTTTTATTTAGGCAAATTCATCCTTGCACAATTTTTGTTCTGCAATCCAACAATATTTCTTACGTTACATCAGTTATTCAGAATTCTGGCTATGCCACTTCTGAACACGTTTTGTTTCTTTTGCAAGTATTCAGCGAAACTGACGAAACTTATCTCTCCTTTCAGACAGAGTTGATAATACAGTATGAGTTTTACTTTCATGCTGACACCGCATTTTTCAAACCAGCAGCCAATCCAACCCAAATTTATATTTTTGCCACGTATTGTTTCACATGTGAAAGGATCACTAACCTCACTATAAAATCGAAACGGCCTTATTCGGCAAAACAAGCATTTTTCTACACGAAATCTCAAATTAAATCCTTTGCCTTACACAACCATAACCATCCAGCTGTACTGCTTCATGGTGGTCATATTGTCCTTTCTAAGCTATGTATTAGCGCATTTAAACACATTCAGTTGTTTAACGCAAATCTTCGTCACTGTCAAGGTGGCAGTTGGACAACTCTAATTATAGCCTTACTGCAAAGCAACACCTCGATTTCAAAAGGTTCAACAGGGAAACTTGTTATTAAAGAGCCTTCACCACTTGTACACCAAATAGATTCTGATATTATAATTAACGGTGGAAAAATATTATCCGTTAATGTTAACCCTACAGGATTATTATATTGTCAATTGTTACCTACCAAGTATCAAGCATCTTCAAAAACGTTTGTTACCAATTTAGATTACCAAGTTTGGTTAGCAATTTTCTGTTTGTGGTTAGTGTACCACAAATGTCTAAGCTGTAACATATTTTCAACTTTAGATTTAGCTTTGCCGCTTATTGGAATGGGACTTCGTTGCAAACATACGCATATATTTGCTGGGCTTTATATATTAGCTGCTTCAATACTTTCTAAGTACTACTGCGAAACACTATCTTTAGACTTTAAGTTTGCTGACAGTGAAGTTTCCCTCAAATCGTTAGTCAAGAACGGGTATAAGGTATATGCGTTAAGTCACAAAAATGTACATTTATTTATTAAAATGGCAGATAAAGAATTAGTAAAACAAGTGCAAGAAATTACTGGAGTTTCAGACACTTCAAGTTTGTTCTACCCAAATGATTTTACCTGGCCCAACTCAACAAAAGTCCTTCTGGAAACTATGTACTCCAAGAAGATTATGTTATTAGGTGGTATAAGTGCTGAAGCTTATTTTAGCAGCTTGGCCTTGGTTTTGAATCAAGTTGAGAAAATTATTGTTGAGAGTAAATATATTTGTGGTAGTATTTCCCTTACGAGTAGTACGAGTAGTCAATACGCAAAGGTAACCAACAAATTTCTGTTTTGGGGTGTGGGCTCACCAGAGCCTAAGCTACAAGGGTCATTGAGGGCAAGCCTTGCCCGGGCCGGGCCCTTGTTAGGTGGTGGTGGGGCCGGGATTAGCTAACACCTCAATACCTTTTTACTAAAATAAACTAGCGAAATCGTGCAGGTGTGCTAACATAAGGGTCGAATTATGGATTTTAAAAAAATTTCTACAAACGTAGCATAATAAATGCATATTGTGGCTGTCAGCCTCCGTAAATACCTATGTGCAGGCAACTTGCAACATAGCACAGATGCGAGAAAAACGGCTATGCCGGAAAAAAGCTGGGGAAATGCGAGACACTCGATGATGTTTCAAACCAACAGCTTTTATGAACAGCTTTGGTAGCTTCAGCTGATCAGTTGTTGTTTTTCTTTGTTTACAAGTTTCCATCGTAAAGGGTTCAATGAACCACGCCTGGCTAAAAACTAGCTCGGCGGAATCCGCACAAATGAGCCAGGTATTTACGGAGGCTGACAGCTACAATAGTACAACCATCTCAAATGATACAAAAGCCAAAACTATTTTGTAGTTAAATGTTTTGCGAACAAACCCAAGCAGGAACGTTTGTGAAAATCACGCTACATTTGCGTGATTCCAACGCGGGTAGTGTTGCAAAAGTTTGTATGTGCTAACGCTGTTACATTTACCTGAAGTGTAACGTGATTTTTGCAAATTTTATACACATTGACCACACAGTTACAAAAATGTGTGAAATTTACCGTAATTTACACGTTACAATTTCACAGTTATTTTGTTGATAGATTTACACGTAAAAATCACGTTACAATCACTTTGTGTGTTCAACGTTACATTGGCGTGATGCTTGTTACTTGGACTTTCTGCATTTGTTTTTAGCGATTTATTTTAAAATTTAAGCAAAAGAAACTATTTGGCAACGCGTAAATGCATATACAAATACATTTAAGTAGACTTTTTCAAAAGAAAATAGCGCATTTCCGATTGGATGATAAATTGAACAATATTATGCTCTCAAAAAAGTTACCCAGTTCCAACTATGATAGGAAATATCTGTACCCGTAAATGGATCATTATCTGTCTACTCTACTTTAGATCCGAGATCTTAAGTAGAGAATTGTACTTTAGATCCGAGATCTAAAGTAGACAATTGAACCGAACACAATGATCGATGAATACCTAATTAATATTTAAATAATTAGACTCTGAAATCTTAACATTAGTTCTAAAAGGGCATAAAACGTAAATTTGGTGGGCAACTGTAACGTTGATATCACGTCAATATAACACTTATGCAACACAAAATGTAACGTGTAATTCACGTTGCAGCAACCAATGTCACAATTACATTGAGACGTGGATTCCACTCTTAAAAAGTGGCCAACTCCTCTGTTACATCCACATTCAAATGTAACGTGATTTCAACAAACTTTTCCTAGTTGTGTAAAATACCGAGAATTTGTCGTTTCGTCAACGTCGTCGTTTGTCGGTTTATGGAATTGGAGCTGGCTGTACTATAAGAGCTATATTGTGTAATGGTCAAAATATTAAACCGATATTTGATGTTAAAATATTAACACTAAAAAAATGAAATTGATATTTTAAATTATATGGGTAAGAAATGCGATTATAGCTCCAACAAAGCTGGGAAGAAAACTGGAGTGCAAAAAATACGCGTGCAAAATATAATTTTGCGCACGCGTGCTGCTCCACATACAGGTATACTAGCCAAAATTATATTCCCGGCTACTGTGCCAGTTGCCAACACCAAATATCCTTAAGTAACTAATGTGAACCTAGGATTACGTTGGCGATATAAGGGGCACTTGACGATACATCGATACGGATATTTTAAATGAAAACGTAACATTGGAATTCGAAATGAGTTGTTTTTTCCTAAAATCTAATAACTTATTGCTCACTTTAAAAACTAAATTTAAAACTGGTTTTTGAGCAAGACTTTTAAAACAAAATTACACATTACGCGTTAATGCCATTCTGATAAAAAACTCATAAAAACCTACTGATATTTATGAACTGCCCGGATCGTTTTTCTTTGCAATAAAAATCTCAGATTTCAGGAAGTTTGGTATCTAAACAAAGCCTCTATATATATTTGCAAACGAGTGTAGAATTATAATTATTAGAGGAACGCCAAAATATTTATACTGATTAAGGAAGGTCCTACTCTGACTTCCTGCGATATTTTGTGTTATATCTTTATGGCTGAGTTATAAAAGGTCTCTTTAAAATATGAAATAATTAGTTCAACTTTCTTTAATTTTGAGCACACGTGCATACAGAACAAGCCATAGAGGGTTTCAAATTGATGATAAAAATATTCATAGGAAGTTAATTCAGCGTTGCTGTCAAAGTAAGACAATCAATCAAGTGTTTGTTGACTGAAGTATTTAAACTAATACACGCTAAATATTTAAACGACAAGTTGTAAGAATTTATATCGTAATTAATTAAAGTAAAAACACTTATGTTTGTTTCTGAAAAAATCCTATTTTGGATAAGTTCTGGTACTTTCCAGGTGCCCAGCTTCCAAGTTCAAATTAAAAAAAAAATGCACTCTCGTCGGTCAGGCACAGGTGGCTCATCTTTCAATTGTATGTTGGTGAAAACAAAATTGTAAGATTTATATTTTGATGAAAGCTTAAACAATTAACAGGTCAAACAAAATTCGGCAGTGTTTAGAAAAATGCAATTATTCCAGATAGCTCTATCAGTTGTAATTACGAGCATTGTTTTAAATTTTAGAACGGTTGAAATAGTATAATATTCATTTCCGATTCCATTAGTTAAAATCCACTTGTGTTCACATTGTGAACTTCACAACCTCTTTGCATTTGCATCAGAATAGCATGTCGATATTATAATGTCCAATATTCGAAAATCAACATAAAACTTTGGAAAAAATCAGAAGTTTTTTGTCTGCTAAAGTAGTGATTTTCGCGGGTAAATTGGGTGGCTGATTTAGCAGACAAGAAAAATGGGAATGTCTGCTAAACAAGGGAGTGGGGGAGATAAAGTCTCTCTCTACGCGGTCGGATAAATATCTCCCTAATAACTTCACTTAAGTTTGTATTTAAGTATAAACCCTGTTTGAATCAATATATATTGTAAAATACGTTTGAAGACGTTTGCTCATAATGGAAGTTTTTTAATTGGTAAAGTTTTGCCCGGGCCGGGCCATTGCTAGTTTAGGCACTGGGGCTCACAACTTGTGTATGAAAAGTTTAGTAGCTTGCTTAGTTCTGGGTTTGTAGTTTATTTATGTAAACTTACACATTTGAGACAAACAATGGGTCAGAGGCTAAGTTGGTGTGAAATTAGTATCAATTTGCAGAAACCTGCAGCCTTAGCGCTAGTTTCGCCGTTGGGAAACGTATGTGTGGGTTACCTTACTGGTGAAGTTTTAGCATTTGTAATCTTTTGTCTGTTCAAATATCTGCCAATATTGTGGTATAAAATTTTTAAATAAATAAATAAATCACGTTTAAAAAATAAGCCACACCAAACATCTTATAAAGTTTAAATATTGTCATGCTTATAATAATGCCATTTTCCAATGTAATATAATGATTAAGAATGCTAACAATTTTAAGTCTTAAGTCTCAAACTTGTTCTTTTCATCTGAAATATTATGGATTAATTATAATACGGCTTTATAAAAATAAAATTCAATGTCAACGTTGCATTAAAATCCAATGCTACAATATCGTCCAAAACCGACTGAAAGTATCACGTGCTAAGTTTAGAATTGCCTTGACTAAACTCTCAATGTTTGCAATTACTTTAATTTTGACCCATAAACTTTGTACTGTGATGTGTGCAAACTGCAAATATAGTTGGCAATGTCTCTGAAAGTGCCTTCATTACTGAGAGTTTGTACTGTTTCAATAATCTTTGAAGATGCATCCAATTTTTTAAAATCATGCACTTCGTTATCTCACACAAAAATACAAAACCACTGAGGAGAAGCACTGAACAGTTAAATATTACAATTGCCATTATTCTTTTTGAGTCAATTTGTTCTGCCTTAGGAGAGACATTCTTCAAGCTAGGATCATCTTCAGATAAACCTGAATTTTTACGATAGGCTGCATTAGCCCACAATGTCCATTTCTCAATAAGTCCAGTTTCAGATATTCTAGAATACGTTTCTAAAAGCCAATGTCTATTAACAGTATACGTGGACAGAAAAAATACACTTCTTCCTAAAGTTTCAGGAAGTGCCAAACACCGGGCGTCTTTGTAACCAAATTCATTTTGCAATTGTTTTTTGTACTGAAATAAAAAAGTATAGAGCAGGTTTGTGGTCGAAATAGCGGCATAGCGTTCAACCAAAAGTTGAGTTGTTTTTGAATTGCCGTCATCATCAGATATATAAAAACTTGTTGCAAGTTTCTGTAGAATATTTTTTCTTTTAAACGTAAGCCCATGAATATATATTGGCGGAGCCCAGTTCTTACTCCATATAATTTTGTAGCCGTTATCAATAATTTCTTTTAAATAAGTGTATTTGTGCTCTTCAGGAGGAACTGTGAGAATACTAGTTAACCCGTTTCCATAAAACGTACAGATAAAAAGTCCAAAATATTCAATAAAAATATAGAGCTTAATTCTGGCCAAGTAGACTGGAGTCGAGTTGCCTGTGAACGATGCAACCAAACTTAAACAATCTGTAAGGCTTATTCTGCGTAACACCAAAATCAACACAAACAACACAAGAGCTACGGTAATTACCCATATTGTCCATGGCAGCGCTGTTATCCACACACTATAATCCGCAAGTTGATTCTCACGAATTTCTTTATGGCTTTGGCAGTATATTAAATGCTCGCAAGAAATAGTGGATAGAAACAGTCCTGATTTTACATAAAACATGCGGTATAGTGTTTCTCCGTATGACACGTAGCCTATTCTGTTGTTTATAAACTGTCCGGTTTCAGTATCGTCAAACATTTTTTGTTCAGTTTGATTATTGGTATTATAAATGCTTGCAGTCATGTTGTGGGTTTGAAGAAGAAGTAAAGTAGACATGATTTCGTAGCTGCAATATTGTCTGTCACGCGACTTGAAAAGCAATTTTGAGCATGAAAACCGATTACTTCCGTATTTGGACGGATTAAAATAACCATCAATTGGTATGCGCACCATGGCATCAATTTTTCTCTGACCGGATAGTCGAAACAATTTCCGGTGAAAACTGGTCGTATCTAATATTTTTTCTATAAGATAACCGTTAAACAATCCTTTTACGTTTGAATGATTACAGTAACCGTTACAAATTACACGATATAAGATCTTCTGATTACCAAAAGCTTCAGCGTAGATTAGCAATTTAACCGCTGGCAGATTTTTACTCCGAGGAGAAATTTGTAACGTGAGATGATGTGTTCTTGGTATTTTGATAAACAAAAATATTGTCGTTGGACACATCGCCAGTTGCCAAAATGTACTGAATATATTTTCCATTTTTATTGATTCCAAGTACGGTGAAATTATTAAACGGCTGGGCTGTGTGTATTTAAATAACAACACAATACCAACACTGGTACTGTAGTTTAGAAAAACCATAGTACGAACCAAAGGCATTTTCCGAGGGTGGCCTTCAGGCATTGAATGGAAGAACAGCTCACAACACTCAAACTGCAACTCTATTTGCTGATATAAATTTTCAAGTAGATAATCAAAATAATCAAAAGTAAATAGACTGTGCAAGGATTTTGTGGATTTAAGAAACAAGCTCAAAATTAACACTACGGAAACTGAATGCATGGTTATAATTTACAAATTTTAAAACCACTTCCAAGAATCACACACAAATGGATCTTTCTAAAATAAGAATGTGTTTTATTGCTTAAATAAGCAATAGTTACAACACACTAATAGCTAGCAATGAACAATAACATTATGACAGTAGTAGCTAGTATTAAAGCGTGACGTCAATACAAGTAACAATCCCACAGATTTTATTAAAAATAGCATTTTACAAATAATTGTTTTTCAATATAATGGAACTGGAATTGCGTGTCATACGCACATAATGTAGCGTTCTATTTTGATGTTCAAGGACATGCTAATATTTACAAAGGTAATTGTTAGAAATATTATTTGGCGATTATAATTTGAGCGATTGTAAAACTTTATGAAAAACCAACTGAAGTTCTTGGAACTAATAGTAGTAGTTACTCGTAGTAAGTAAGTACAATCGAAACATATTTATCATGCTGATTAAAAGCAAACAATACCAGGCTCTTGAATAAATGAATAAATATAAAACCAGTATCAAATTAGGGGTGATTTAGAATAGATTATAGCGCTTTGAAAAAATTTAAAGAGTAATATCTTACAACATGTTATACTAACTTTCAACGGTCTTTTATATTCTGGTTTTTATTAAAAGGGCATTCAATGTTTTCGAAACCAATTTAAATCGTACATAATGCAATTCCATCGACTGAAAATAAATATAACTGTGTGAGAAACAAAAATTATTGACAAAACCTCTGCTAAACTTGTATTTTCAGGTTACTTGTATAACTTAAAGTTGCTTGTCAATGCAGTTTCTGCATTGCTTATAAATTTACAAGAGCATTGTATTTGGTACTGTTTGTGTACATTATTTCACGTTTTTTTCTTTCTACATATTTCTTATTCAGCTACAACATTATTCATATTAGTAAACTTATAATTAGCTTACAACTAACACAATAAAATGCCATGGGTCTTTATTTAGTTTTACCAAACTGCTTTGACAGTACTGGTATTAGAAAGTTTGTTTTTAATTAAATCAATAAGGTTTACTCCACTCTGAAACCAACTACTTTTGTCCCGATTAAATAAAGTGATTTGTGTTTTGCCTCTACTACGCTTATAAGAAATACTAAATATGCAAATAAAATACAGTACTAATAATGCACATATTGACAACACCACAAAACAGACATTGCCTAATGGCGAGTCTAGTCCAAGAGCTCTTGGCTTGCCCAGAATTGCTGTTGCTTCCGACCATTCCAATTTCTGCTGCAAAACACTTTTGTATTGAATTAGTTTACTTGTCTGCTCTAAAAATCCAGCTTCAATTAGACTTCTCATAGCTTCATACATTTGTTGACTATGAATACCCCACACATTAAACGAATTTACGTGACTTATATAAGCATAGGCAGGAATTTCCAAGGAACCACAAGAATATTTTTCCTGTACCACAACATACTCCAAAAAATCCAGTATTTCAGCTAGAGCTGGAAACACCCCAAAATTTGCCTTTCCACTTAGCATCAAAATCTTTTCATGTACAATTGTATCCAATTTATCAGTTACATTATCAGGAAGTTTAGTCTTGGGATGAAACGCTTTTTCCAGATTTTGAAAGCCCGTAAGTTTTTGTAAACCTTGCAATTGAAAATCCTCTACTACATTTGCTAAAGTATTTACAAGGCCAGGAATAGGAATTAATATCTTATAGTTTTTCTGAAAATATTCCTGAACTACTTGTCTTTCTTCAACAAACAGAAAATCTGTGGATACACCAGCTGAATACAACGAAGCCATAAATAAGATTCCCAACTCATAACCAATCAAAAAATAACGTGGATGCTTTCTCCAAAACGACATTCCAAAAAACGCCCAAACTAAATCAATAGCTAACAAAATGCTTTTATAAATTATTACAGCGTACACAATCAAAATTATGCCGTATCCTAACCACACCTTCCAATGAAACACGGCAAAATAAATGTTCCAGGCTATACGTAGCTCGTTTTTTACCAGGTCGCAGTAAATTATTTTAAACGAGCTTTGACCCATTACACCCGTTTTCCAACGACGGACAATTATTGTGTTTACCACTTTTTGCTGTAGAATTGAAGAAGCTTTGAACACAAGCCGCCCTTGAATACCTTCTTCATCTGCGTTGAAACCTTCAAACTTTGAAAATGTAATGTTTATGGCTTTAGTGGCTATTTTTCCGGCTACCAGGTCTCCATTTACGCAGTAGCTTAAATTTGCATAAAATGCGTGGCGGCCCAGTGATAAGGAACAACTTTCTTGACTAAGCATATCTTCAGGAATGGTTCCGGCGGGTGCTGAAGCGTAGAATACTGCTTTGTGGGCATGTCCATTTTTGTTGATTTCTTTGCAAATTTTAAGCACCGAATCAAAATTATGGAATGTAGAACCTATGACTTGCGATTTGGCAGGGCAGCTATAACAATATGCAAACAAATTGTTACTTTCCATTTCAAATAATGCAAGATTTGCGTGAAAATCCGAACTGCTTTCAGAATTGTTGATTCCCATTTGTAATTCGTTGATTATTTCAGAATCGGTGTTAGATACCATTACAAGAAATAGCGCATTTTCTGAAGTACCATACCCCGAGTTTTGAATTGCAGTGATTGTACCATTAAGTGTATAAGTGGCCAGAAGGAACAATATACAGTTACTGTAACGGAAGTTAAATCGAAAGTAACCAACACGCAATGACAAATTAAAGTTATCCTCTGCAACAGTTTCTAGACTAAAACCGAGGTTAAAGTTAGCCACATTGTGAACTGTCCATGAGTGCAGTTCTTCTCTAGTAGATATATTTATCAGGAAACTTTCTACTCTGTCTTCTGTGTTATTTTCAGTTACCAAGTGTATAAAACAGTTTTTGCTTTTAGTATGAAGTAAAGGGAGTAATTGAGATGAAACAGATACCGAATTGTGTAACGTAACTACTAAGACAAACATGTCGAACGATAATACTTGCCAAAATTCCATGCTTACGACAAGATCGTGAAAAGAAAGTTTTCGAAACTAAATTTTTATCAAGATCTAAGGCTTTGGAACAATAGATAACTAATACAAAAACAACTAGGTTGTTAGTCGCCCGGCTTTGTGTCTGCAAAAACATTATTAAATAAAATTAAGTAACGTGTGCCTACCTAAAACTACGATTACTTTGAAAAACAAGGCGTGACAGCAATTTTCTGAAGTGGTTTCACCTATTTTAAAAAAACACGTGGGTAGTGGAATCCGATAATGTTTCCGGGCAGTTAAAATGAACGTCTTTTCCAAGAAGCCAATATAAATTATATATTCTAGGAGAAAGAATTATTATTTGTTAGTGTAACAACAATGCTATGATTTTCCAAGATTTTGTAATTTTAAAATAATTTGGACTGCAAATTAACAGTCTTGCATGCCAAACTTCTTCATAATTTGCTTGTAAGTGTTTTAGTTAATATGTGTTGTTGCCAAGGTTCTGCTTGCAATTTAATAGTATTTCAACATAATATGACTAACAACTGCATATGTTAAATCTTCTACTGCGCTGTCTAATTATATAACACGAGAGTAGCACTTTCATAAGCCGAATAGACATTACATATACGCAGAGCTGGATCAGTTGAACGGTAAGTCTTGTGCTTGCAAACACAATATTAAATTAAATTAAATTACGCAGAGTACTACAACCAGAGAGTGGTTTTATCTATTTTAAACAAAAACACGTGGGACGTATAATCAGGTAATGTTCCGGACAGTTAACCTGAACGTGCATCATAAATGTATACTAAATTAAAATACATAATAAAAGCAATAGTAGAAATAAATATAAATTTACGTGGGTTTATAAGTTGCGTTAAGTAAAATCAGCAACTGTAGAGTAAACTTGATTTTTAAAATTTGAAAATTGTTGTAAATTACAGTTGAGAAGAGTATTCAATTCCATCATTTTTATATGTTTGTACCATACTTACACTTCATATAACTTATAAATAATTTTTATCGTCTTTATCAAGCACATTGTATTGTTAAAACTAAGTAGTAAAAAGCCTTGACAACAGTATGTCATTATGATAGTAAGTTGTAAGTCTGCAAATATACCGTTGTATTCATCATCACCACATGATAGTCGGTAATAGGTAATATTTGGTATTATGAACCTAATTTATCTATTTCAAAATTGTGTAAACATACATTGATAAAGGAGCATTTGTACATAATCAGTAATAACACAATCAACCTAAACCGAGGTTTCTCCGTGTCATCTATTTGGGATGGATCCCTAACTCACTTCTTAACACCATTACAGGACACATAATTTCCATGCAAAATTTCCAATGTTACCGAATTTATTGATACCGAAGCAATAATATAGCAATCGATAACCCTACTACCAACAGTCAAGCCCTAATTGAAAATACAAATCTTGCATAAAAATATAACTCCAAACCAAGTTTCTTGTCAGAGAGGGATCACGAAAACGGATTCTCATCACGCTTTTCAAGTTAATGGATGAACAAATGCAACCTCAATACTTTAATATAATATCATTGTCATGTATTTATAATTCTTGTTTTTCTGTTCAGTTTTTCCTGATGATGGTTATAGTAAATAACCGAAAGCTTGAATAAACATTGTTAAGTTTCCAACATTATGGCATCCATGATCTCCGCTTTATCCTTACCTACTAACTATTCACCACATGGATGGAAAGCCCTTAAAACTGAAGTATCAAACAGTTTCGGAGAGCACTTTTCCCATTGTATCTCTTCCCTGGAAAAACAAGAACTCAAGAGATGTTCCACTCAAAACAACATCATTTTTCTTAAACGTTGCAAAAAGAATGGATTGACTCCAGTCTGCTGCACGGTCACCAACAAGTGGAACAAAAGACGAAAAATAGATGAGGCATGCAAACGACTACAACAAATACTCTTAAACGACAGAATAGATGAAAATTTCAAAATACTTAAATCTCTGGACAAATCAATTAGCAAATTGAAACAGGAAATTAGTAATAAAATAGGACATATTTTCATCATGGTGGAGGACTATATTCACACATCCGTCCAGAGACTGAACAACACCCTCAAGCAGAAACACCAAGCCAAGTTTGATAGACTCAAAACCAACTTTATAAATTCCAAAACAACTTCAAAACCACATAAGTCAATACAAGTTCCAGAAATCACCAAGCCAAGCGTACATAATCTTTCAACTGCTGTGCTATCGAGTTCGGAAATGAAACTACTGGAACTTGGACTAAATTTTGGAATTCCATTCAAACACCACAATGAATTGTTGATTGAAGCTTCCATAAACGTGGAGAAGGCGTTACTAAAACACGATTGGAGTAAGTACAAGATTTCGGACGCACATCTAGAAAAAGTAAGATTCGGAGTAGCCAAAATCGTAAAATCGAAGCAAAACCAACCAGACATAACAATCCAGCAATATCAATGGATCAAGAAAGACATTATGGCACTCAGAAGACGTAACGATATAGTAATATGTCCGGCGGACAAGGGAAATGCCACCGTGGTACTAGACAGGTCCAGATACGAAATGGAAGTCAACAACTTATTGCTAGACACTTCGTACTCAAAAAATCCGCAAGAAACAATTGAAAGTATTGAAAAGGCAATCCAAGAAAAATGTAAGAATTTGTTGAACCAAAAGCGGATAACTAAAGACGACTACAAATACTTAACTCCATCGGACACCAGATGCCCACGATTTTATGCTCTACCAAAAATTCACAAAAAGGATATGCCATTCAGACCAATCGTGGATTTTAGATATTCAGCTGCATACAACCTATCTCAATTCCTGGGAAACATTCTCAAAATTATTAACAAGGACCACTCTTCAACTCTCAAGAATTCTTACTTCTTTGCACGAGATATACAAGAGATAGAGGAAATCCCCGAAGATCATATTATGGTATCATACGATGTCATAAGCCTGTTCACCAGCGTCCCAATTGAGTTCACATTAGACATCATAAACTCCAAACTACATGAAAGCAGAGAATGGAAATCAGCAGCACCTAGCTTACTACCTCAAGATGTCATGTCTCTCCTAGTAATATGCGTCAACTGCACGATTTTCTCATGGAAAGGTACACATTACAAACAAGTGGAAGGCTTACCAATGGGATCCCCCATATCACCACCATTTGCAGAAGCATTTATGCAGGAACTTGAACGCAAACTAATATTAAACAACAACAGCATATATTTTTGGAGAAGACTGGTGGATGACGCCTTTGCTATTTTACCTGAAACATCTGAAGGCAGCCTTCTTCTGGAACTAAATTCTTATCACGAATCCATCAATTTTACAGTGGAAAAGGAAGAAGATAATCAATTGCCATTCTTGGATATACTGGTCATGAGGAAAGAAAGTGGACGCATTGAAAAAACAGTCTATCGGAAATCCACACATACTGGACGCTATTTAAATTTCCAATCATATCATCACATGTCCCACAAAATCTCGGTCATTGACGCCTTGTCCTTTAGAGCGTATGTGATTTGTGACGACCAGTACCTCAATGCAGAACTTAATACAATAAAGAACCAACTTGTGGCTAACGGGTACCCAAAAAAGCTAATTACTGAACGTTTCCAACGAATGAAAATAAGAGCAGCAGAATGGAATCCAAATAACAAGATTATCCAGGATGATAACCTACTCGACCCCAGACCTAGACTGATTTTACCATTCATGGGTCCACTCACCACGGAACTCACTCAATTCTTGCGTTTTATGCTGGACTGTGAATTTGGGTACATCCCTGGTAAAAAGGTAGGCTCTTTCCTATGCTCCCTAAAGGATGAAATTGCTAAAACGGAAATCGGTTGCATTTACAAGATTCCGATTCGACAAAGAGGTACTAACATTTTAATAAAATGGTATGTTGGAGAAACATCCAAAGGACTTCAAATCAGGATCAATCAACACCGAAAGGATGTACTTAAAAACAGGGAGACATCAGCTATTGTTCAACACATCAGAAAATTCCCTGAACATTATGCAGATTTTGACTCAGCAAGTCCTATTGAGAATGAGCCGAGGTATTTTCACAGAAAATTCAAGGAGCATTTGTACATAATCAGTAATAACACAATCAACCTAAACCGAGGTTTCTCCGTGTCATCTATTTGGGATGGATCCCTAACTCACTTCTTAACACCATTACAGGACACATAATTTCCATGCAAAATTTCCAATGTTACCGAATTTATTGATACCGAAGCAATAATATAGCAATCGATAACCCTACTACCAACAGTCAAGCCCTAATTGAAAATACAAATCTTGCATAAAAATATAACTCCAAACCAAGTTTCTTGTCAGAGAGGGATCACGAAAACGGATTCTCATCACGCTTTTCAAGTTAATGGATGAACAAATGCAACCTCAATACTTTAATATAATATCATTGTCATGTATTTATAATTCTTGTTTTTCTGTTCAGTTTTTCCTGATGATGGTTATAGTAAATAACCGAAAGCTTGAATAAACATTGTTAAGTTTCCAACATTATGGCATCCATGATCTCCGCTTTATCCTTACCTAATAAAGCAACTTGTTTATTGTGGTTTTGTTTATTAAGTACGTTGAAACTTCTGATACTATGATAAGTTCATTCGAAACTCAATGCTGTTATTTATAACTCGTCAAAACTTCCTTATATAGAAAAAATATTATAAGATATCTTTAAAATTATTTAACGTTGTACTTGAGAACAATGTAATTTAGGTGTCTATTATATTTTTTACTCGATAATAAACTCACTGGAATATAACTTTGAATTGTGCGTTTGACTAATGCCGAAAGTAGATTCTTGCTTATCTTTCCTCTTTAAAATTGAATATTATTTTTTTTGCAAACTGGTTTAAGAAATTATGAAATTTTGGTCGATTTATTCATAACGGTTGATACTATAACGTTGTTAAGTAATAAATTATAATTATTTAATCCGTTGCACTGGTGTCCTCCTTTTACCAAAGATTCTAAACAAAACCTTGAAACAAAAACTCCGTGCCAACTTGAGCCATCCAAATTTAAACCAGTTGTAACTGGAACCCAGTAAAAATAGAAACCCAAAACCTCCTGAAACTAAGGTAGTTATCCAAGCCACCCCAACTATGGACCACATCCCCAGAGGTTGTGCAGGTTGGAATTTATCCAAGTGTAAAATATTTGTTCCTGTCATGTTAAACCTAATGTTATAAGTATGTTCCCAAATACTTTTCATTCGAGCATACCATCCAGCGGCAAATAAAGTTTCAAAATAATAAGCAAACCTATTTGCCAAGATGCCCCAGAATCTATAACTTTGTGCTATATGAAAATCAGGAATAAATTCGTGAATGGAAATTATCTGGCATCGATACTTCTTATTTATCAATAATCGACTATTTCTACGAAAAAAGTCGACCATGTGCAAAGATTTTAAATCAAATGAGGTAAAACCCACTTTGGTTTTTGCTACACGTTCCACGATTTCCTCAAACTTTAAGTGCATAATTGGTTCAACACTAACCATATCTGCAAGGTTGCGTTTTTCTGCTATTACCGAACCCAAAGTTTCATCCAATCTACCGTCTTCAAAATGATGTACAACTAGTTCCAAATGTGAGCCTGTGAATAGTGTAGCCACCTCTGGAACATGTACTTTGTAGTTATTCTTCGAAAACCAGCTCAAAGGTAAATCATCTTTTAATCGCAAACTTTCTGAAGAATATAAACTTTGAATAAACCAGGAAATTAAAGTAGCCATTAGCAAGTAAACCCAGATATATTTTGACAAGCGGCGTTTATCTATCAAATCCGTCCCTAGTCCAAATATAGTCTGTAGCAAGGATAACCCTTTTAAAGATGCGCCAAACATATAACCGTACACTATTGCTACAATAATCAGCAATATCCAGGATTCGGCATCAATAATATTTAAGACAGACAAGTCAATATCAGCAAAATTAAAATCATTATAAGGAAAACAAACTACTACATGTTCAACCCATCTATTAAACAAAAGAGGTTGTACCATTCCTCTGGTGTAAGCGTACTCATTCGGCAACACGGTGGTTAGTGCTTCTTCCGATCTGACTTGAAAGAACCAGGCGTCCGTAGAAAACTCTTCCGAGAATAACCATTTGGCTGGATTTGTTTCAAATGAAATATTGAGTAAACCCTGAAGCGGTGACCACAACATGTACTCTAAAATATCACATTCTTTTACCGCAGTCATAAAATCAAAAAATCCACTATTGTAATGCGTAAAATATTCCATGCAGCCTTCTACTCTATTTGAATCAAGCATACCAATGCCCATGGCAACTACGACGTAGTAAGATGAGAAAAACACTTTTCTTTGATAGCCGTTGCTATTAAATTTTTGAAGAACATTTAGGTTTTTCCAAATATTTTGATGTGGTAAAACATGAAACTTTCCATATTCCTCTGGACAAAAGTAACAAAAACCAACTTGCAAGGGTGAGCCAGGTACAAAGAATATTAAACTTACATGGAACTTGGCTTGAGAGTTTGTACGAGTTAAATAGTTTGCAAAGAAGTACATGGTTTCTGAGTCAAAACTAGGAACGGAAATAAGAAAAGGTATATGATCCGTAAATCCAAATCCGGAGTGGTATATTGCCATTTGTGTTGCTAGAAAATAGCTTCCTGTGTACAGAACAAACATTAGCTTGCAACAACTATGTTTTCTTGACAGTCGAAAGTATCCGGTTTTCATTGTAAGATTTGAGTTCAGTATATCAGAGGGTGTAATTAGCAAACCCTGATAAGTTGTTTCGTATGTAATATACGTATTTAAGGCGCGGCTTTTGTAATAATCAATTGTTTGAAACGTTGGTTCCTGGTTGCTCAATATTCTTAAATGTTTTGGCAGCGTCACAACAGTGATTATAGAATTATGTTGTGGCCGCATTGGTAAAATCAACTGTGCACCAACCACTATGTACTTCATTACGTATAAAGTAAAACAAAAAATAAGTGAAAATGAAGACATGTTTGCCATGAGGTTTGTGATTTGATTCAGTTGAAACATTGGACGTTCTGGGTTTTTTAATGCGCAAAACAATAACGGTGAAAGCTTAGAACGTAATATTATTTTTACACGTACTATGCTGTGGCCTAAGTCTTGAATATATCCGCACATTGACCGCTACAATACGTGACCGATTTGTACCAAATAACCAAACCGAGTGCCAAATATAAGTTTGATAAAATTAGTTCTTTTAAATACACGTGTGCACGCGTGACCAACCAAAGGCTTTGTATATCCAGCACAAAACATGATGGTCGGATCAAAATTAATTATTTGAAGTAAAATTAACCAGTCTAAATATAAATGTATAGACACAGTGTGGATTTGAAACCAGAAAGTGGATGAGAATATAAGGAAGTTCTATAAGGTATTAGTTTAATTTGCCTAATGGAACAAGCTTGATATATCTATTTTAGTTAATAATTTGCAAAATGTATTGAATTTTAACTAAAGGTTTATATTCGTGTTCATTTTACAAGCGATGAAAAACATATTATTTTTTATGTTGCTTATAACTATAAATTCATATACTTTTTTTGCGTTTCCAGAAAAGTTACAAGTTTGTTCCGGACACTTGTCCGTCTTAACTTCTAGTGCTAAGACTTCAATGTTAACACTACATATTAAAACTCCAAAATCCCAGAAAACATTATCAGATACTACGTTGTAAAAATGCTGCTTACTGCAATGCATACTGCCAATTTCAAATTGTAAAACATTTGTATTTAGGGTTAGTGCTTGTAAAGTATTATAAGAGATCTTATTACAATAATGTTGTACTTGTCAAGAAAGTAGTCCGCCTTTAAGGCATTTTAATTTGTGTAAAAATCCTTTAACAGGTGTTCGGTGTTTAAGACAGTCTTCAGAAGACTATAAATCGCAAATATATAAATCATGGACACGAATATTATTTACGTAAAAATGTAATTTCTCAGGTATGCATGTAATATGAATGTAGGAAACCTAATAAGCTGTAAAGCTGGAAATTCCTTCAAATATTTGCCAATAATTGCAAACGGGTATAGCATTCATATAGTACCTTCAAATGAAAAAAACTGCCTTTAATTGTCTTGGAATAAAGCGGACAGTCACATGGGCACATTACATTGAGTGCCTTCTCTGCAAAAACAGGGAACTGATAGCAAACCAAACTATATCGTTGCAATAACCGCTTGAATAATACTAAAAATTCGTACCCGCTTGGCTTTATGTCTAACCATACATTTAGTAAAAGTAGCCAGAACTTTAAAAATCGATCTTTTGCAATTTCTTCGAAAAACAGTTCTTGCTGAAGTTATACCTTTCATTAAACTGTTACTAAACTTTAAGATGGCAGGAACTAGTACAGAAATTAATTAGCAGGCTGACTTCTCCTAAAAATGCGAGTCAACTTTCCACCATACTCAATTATCCAAAAAATCAAACCGGCAAGTTGCAGCTTACCCCACAAAACCGACAATTCCAAATATTTCTGTAAACTTCAGAAATAGGTATCTTAACTCTTTTTTTGAATTTTCAGCCTAGTACGGTACTTGAAGCAACAAAAACGGCAATATTCATCAATTTAATTTAATCTTCTCAGTTTTCATTTATTTTCTTACAAAATACTGTTTTCACAAGTCCCGTTGAATTCCCTTTACAAGGCTGCATATAGCGCCAACAGCCGCCATACTTGTGCTCCTCTTGCACCCACAGCAGCTTGGCATTCGGGCAACTTGTCCACCTCCGCCTTGACCAGGTCATCGGGAAAGGGACTGATCTGTCCTGCTCCAGCCGGGCAATGGCCAACTCCCCCTCCAGCCCGCGTCTCTCCTTCTTCAAGTCTTAGTACGCCTTGCCACTGCAAAACAGCAACTTTGAAGCACCCCCGCCCACAGCTCCATGATGGAGCTCCATGATGGAGCCTCCATCCGGAATCAATCTCTGGAACTCTGTTCCAGGTCGCATCTCATCGAAACTGGACCTGCTTCGGGATATCTTAGCAAGCTCTTGGGTATCATAACTATCAACCGCTTTCTAAATGGCAATACAATCTGTCTTTGTAAAATGTGTAAATAATTAGCTGAAGTGGTACAATTGGTCACAAACATGTTAATTTCTTGAAGTTGCTTCACCGCCTCATCTTCATCAAACTGAGGAAGCAAGTGGGGATCTTCACTGCACATTTGGAGGAATCGCTCAAGCCTGGCGCTGGAGTGCTCTGGACACAAGCCACCATTTCCATTCTACTCTTTAGAATCCTCTCTAAATCTTTATGAATTTCAAACTCCTCAGCCGCATCCGCTTGACGTGGAAAATGGGAGCTTGGACCACTCTTGCCACGTCAGTGCAGTTGGGAGTTGAAGGATGAAATGCGATGTTCCATCACCCAAGCTACCAAGCAACTCAATCAGTCAATTATTTTCCTAGCATTATTATCTAATTAAATCAATTGATTTTGCAAATTTTTTCTGGATAGTAAAATACCCCCGAGGACCAAAACAGTTTATTAGTTATTTTAATTGGCAAGCGGTGCATTTCATTCATAAACTGCCCATCTTTATCTTGACTCTTGAATCCAATTTTTGAAGGTAATAAAACATGGTAAACACGTAGTAGAGAGTAAGCTTGCCGAAATTTCAAATTCATTTGAAATATACCATAATTAAAACATCCTTTCTGCATTTGCTTGAAGTAATTTCAGGAAGTCATCATCTTATAAATTTGACCTTTGAATAACGGCCAGACGATTTCGAATTTTGACAAATGGATTACATATTCGTTACTTTGGTCAAAAACTGACCTAAAATCATGTGTCGCATGCTATAGGTCACTAAAGAAACTTTGAAATCCGTCGTGACCTTTGACCTTAGAGGTCAAATTTCAAAAATCGGGCTACGTCATAAACAGGTTCAAGTGACCAGAAACGTTTGTGCGAAAACAGAATTTTAAAAATTTATTACTGGACTAGTGATATGGCGCTCACAAAACTTGACCTTTGAATAACGGCCAGACGATTTCGAATTTTGACAAATGGATTACATATTCGTTACTTTGGTCAAAAACTGACCTATAATCATGTGTCGCATGCCATAGATAACTCAAGGAACATTAAAATTCGTCGTGACCTTTGACCTTAGAGGTCGAATTTCAAAAATCGCTCTCGTCATTTTCGTCTCCTAATGACCAAAAACCTTTGTGCGAAAACGGAAATCCGAAATTCAATTTGGTGTTAGAGATATGGTGTCCACAAAAAACGACTCAGGCAATATTAGTAGTAAGACAAGCTTACTAATAAAGCCATTCAATTAACTCATTTTGGATTGATTACCAGCATAATTAGAAGAATGGCTATTTAGTCTTGTTCATCATTTCTTTCAGTGTTTTCCTCTGGACCAAAATGGCAGAGGAAGATAACAGAACAAAGGCTCTTCGTGAAATAGGACAGGGAGTTAGAGTTAGTTGGATTATGCGTTGGGGTCCGGATGTGGCTCTGGATGGAATTCTTTGGAAAATTCAGTCACTTTCCGACTTGCAGGAGAGATGTAGAAAAGATAGACCATTTTGGCTGAAGAAAACGGATTACTGGCTGCTTGATAGTGTGGGTCCCATTGAATCCTCGGTGAGATCGGTGAACAACTTTGGAAATTCAGAGCAGTTGACCTTTCCATGGTTCAGCTGGCTACCGGACTTGGTCCACCTGAAAATCATGAGCTTTCTGAGTGTCAGAGATATGATAACTTTAGCCAATGAAATTCCTTCGGAGGAGAAGTACTTCCCCGCGCCTGTAAACTTGCTTCAGCTTCAGGAGATTTTTCCAATCCTTCTGAAGAAGAAAATGCTGGATGCTGAGAGCGTAATGAAGCTAGGTGGAGTAAACGTCTATTTTGGAACATTTATCCAGAATCATTTCCAACGGCTGATAAAGGACAATGTGGCTTCTTTGCGGGAAATTATGCAGAATTACACTATTTCAGTGTACAAACTGTTAATGTGGACAACTTGTACTGATCCAGCTCCAGTGCCACTTCCGGTGAGAATCTGCATTAATGGGTTTTTAAGTCGAAAATCCACCACAACCAGATTTGGCACTGCAATTTGATAATCCTGTTACGAGCAATGAAAATGAGTCTGGAGGAACGGTTGTCCAAGGTGGCTCTCATTCTCCAACTGTTGCCCAATCTGAGGACGCTCAGTTTGGAGAACCGTGCTAGCGGGTTTGGCGAACCTGAGGAAGCAGAACCGCTTCATAAGTTGTACCTTCTTCCAGACTTGCCGCATTTGAATACCTTACTCATTGAGGATTGGGACATTGACGGCCCTACATTGAAAAAATGTCTGCTTTACAAGTACGGACCAAAGTGTCAACGGGTAGTTCTGCCCACTCGTATGAAGCCTCCAGGAATACCCGAAGTGCTACTGGACGGGGATGGAGCTACTTTGGAGCAATGCTTTATGCGCTGTGTAACAAATGGAGTGGTATTCCGAGGATTGGACCGCTTTTCAAGTTGTCCCCTGAAAAAGCTGGACATGTTAATGAGCTTTTCAGGAATTACGCCAGAGGCTTGTCTTCCCCGGTTGCTAAATTTCCTTGTTAGGTATTGGGGGAATACTTTGGAAGTGCTAAAGTTGAACATTAAGCGCAAAACGAGGTATGATCCGGTGAACAATGTCAGGGATGACGCTAATGATTGGCTGGCCTTTTGGGGACTGAATAAACCGTTTCGGAAGATGAGGATGTTTCAGTGGATTGATTACCCGGTGCCTAGGAACTGCGACTTTCTGATGGCTTTTCCGGCTCTGGAGGAAATTGGATATGTTGAGAGGAAAGTTGAAGCCAAATGGAAGGAGACAGGAGGCAAACATCGGGCGCGCGTTGTAGAAAATTCTACTTCTCTCGTTGAGTTGGCACAGCTGATTTTCCGGGCCGACTCCCCGCAGCAGAACCCTCTAGCACCCTCCAGCAGCCTATCCTTCAGCACTTCAGTTTGTGCTGATTTTTAGTTAAGTTTTAGGAAGTTTACATAAACTGCGCAATTTTTAGTTAATCTGCACAATTTTTAGCAGATTTGTGCAATTTTTTACTTAAATATCATGTTTTTGGTAATTTAAGCTATGGTGCTGAAGGGTTGGCTGCTGGAGGGTGCTGGAGGGTTCTGCTGCGGGGGTCGGCCCGGAAAATCAGCTGTGCCAACTCAACGAGAGAAGTAGAATTTTCTACAACGCGCGCCCGATGTTTGACAGGAGGGGAACTTGAAGTGTTTAGCGCCCGGGACAAGATGTTGAATAGCATGGTTTGGAAAGTATGTTCCGAGTTGGATAAGATCTGGTTCAAGACATTTGATGGAACTGATGAGGATGGGCAATATGAGGTCATTACAAGGATACAATGGATAGAATCTCAGATGCAAAATGGACCGGAAGTTTGTCCTAAACCTTCGGATGTGGAATTTATTCCACCTTTTTCAATGTCATTTTGAGCTATTCAGAGCTTATGATTGGAATAGTCGTGCAAAATTTAAAGTTGTGTTTGAAAATTGGTTCCGATGAGCCGGCTTCACGAAAAGCGGGCGGAAAATTATGCATAGCCACTGTTTTTTTGTCTTTGAAATATGTAATAAACTTTGACTGCATATTCAGCTTCGTCCATTGTATTTGACTAGTCCACCGTCTATAACAGCAATTTCTGGCAATAATTTTTCAAACTTGGAAATTATGAGAGTTATTTAAAAGTTAATTATATATCTGATGATGACGGCAATTCAAAAACAACTCAACCTTTGGTTGAACTATGTCGCAATTTCGACCACAAACCTGCTTTATACTTTTTTATTTCGGTACAAAAAACAACTGCAAAACGAGCTTGGTTACAAGGACGCCCGGTGTTTGGCACTTCCTGAAACTTTAGGAAGAAGGGCATTTTTTCTGTCCACACATACTGTTAATAGACTTTGACTATTGGAAACGTATTCTAGAATTTCTGAAACTGGACTTATTGAGAAATGGGCATTGTGGGCTAATGCAGCCTACCGTAAAAATTCAGGTTTATCTGAAGATGATCCTAGCTTGAAAAATGTCTCTCCGAAGGCAGAACAGATTGACTCAAAAAGAATAATGGCCATTGTAATATTCAACTTTTCTGTTCTTCTGATCAGTGGCTTTATATTTTTGTTTGAGATAAAGCAGTGCATGATTTTGAAAAATTGGATGCATCTTCAAAGATTATTGAAACTATACAAACTCTCAGTAATGTAGGCCTTTTCAGAGACATTGTCAACTATAATTGCAGTTTGCACACATCACAGTACAAAGTTTATTGGAGAAGTTCAAAGTAGATAAAATTGCAAAGCGTGAGAGTTTATTCAGAGCAATTCTAAGCTTAACACATGATCCTTTCAGTCAAAATTAGACGGTATTAGAGCATTGGATTTTAATGCAACGTTGGCGTTGATTTTATTATTATAAAGACGTACAATAATTAATACAAAGTATTTTGGATGAAAAGAACAAGTTTGAGACTTAAGACTTAAAATTCTTATCATTCTTAATCAATACATTACATTGGAAAATGGCATTATTATAAGCATGATAATATTTAAACTTTCTAAGATGTTTGGTGTGGCCTATTTTTTAAACGTAATTTTTTAATTTTATACCAAAATATTGGCAGATATTTGGACAAACAAAAGATTACAAATGCTAAAACTTCACAAGTAAGGTAACCCACACATACATTTCCCAACGGCGAAACTAGCGCTAAAGGTGCAGGTTTCTGTAAATTGATACTAATTTCAGACCAACTTAGCCTCTGACCCATTGTTTGTTTTAAATGTGTAAGTTTACTTAAATAAACTACAAACCCAGAACTCAGCAAGCTACTAAACTTTTCATACACAAGTTTTGAGCCCACACCCCAAAACAGAAATTTGTTAGTTAGCTTTGCGTACTGTATACTTGGAGATGAAATACTACTACAAATGTATTTATCCTCAACAATAATCTTCTCAACTTGATTCAAAATCAAGGCCAAGCTGCTAAAATACGCTTCAGCACTGATTCCACCTAACAACATAATTTTCTTGGAGTACATAGTTTCCAAAAGGCCTTTTGTGGAGTTTGGCCAAGTAAAACCATTTGGGTAGAACAATCTTGAAGTGTCCAACACTCCAGTAATTTCTTGCACTTGTTCTACTAATTCTTTATCTGCCATTTTAATAAATAATTGTACATTTTTGTGGTTTATTGCATACAACGTATATCCATTTTTGACCAACGATTTTATTGAGACTTCAGTGTCAGCAAATTTAAAATCTAATGACAATGTTTCGCAATAGTATCTAGAAAGTATTGAAGCAGCTAATATATAAAGGCCGGCAAATGCATGCATATGTTTGCAACGAAGTTCCATTCCGATAAGGGGCAAGGCTAAGTCTAAAGTTGAAAACAGGCTACCACTTAAACATTTGTGGTACACTAACCCCACACAAAAAATTGCTAACCAAACTTGGTAATTTAAATTGGTAACAAACGTTTTTGAAGATGCTTGGTACTTGGTGGGTAACAACTGGCAACATAAAAATCTTATAGGATTAACATTAACGGGCAATATTTTTCCACCGTTGAATACAACGTCAAAATCTATTTGGTGTACAAGTGCAGAAGGCTCTTTAATGAATAGTTTCCCTTCTGATGTTTTTGAAATTGAGGTGTTGCTTTGTAGTAAAGCTATAAGTAAGGTGGGCCAACTGCCACCTTGACAGTGACGAAGATTTACGTTGAACAACTGAATGTGTTTAAGAGCGCCAATACATAGCTCAGAGAGGGCAATATAACCCCCGTGAAGAAGTACAGCAGGATAGTTATGGTTATGTAAAGCAAATGATTTAATTTCAAATTTCGTATAGAAAAATACTTGTTTTGCCGAATAAGTCCGTCCTAATTTTATAGTGAGGTTAGTGATCCTTTCACATGTGAAGCAATATGAGGCAAAAATCTTAATTTGGTTGGGAATTGCTGTTGTTTTGAAAAATGCGGTATCAGCATGAAAGAGAAACTCATACCGTGTTATCAACCCTGTTTGAAAGGAAAGATATATTTCGTCAGTTTCGTTTAATACTTGCAAAAGAAATAAAACGTGTTTAGAGGTGGCGTAGCTAGATTTCTCCATAACTGATGTAACGTCAGAAATATTGTTGGGCTGAAGAACAAAAATTGTGCAAGCATGAGTTTTCCTAAACACAAACTTTGTGCTTAAAAACGGGAACTCTGGTTCTTCTTCTGTATCCGTGTTAAGCGGGAAACTTGTGTTTGTTAACTGAGAATACACTGTCCAACTGTTTGCATTTGTTGGAACTACATGATGCTTTGTGAGATTGGTATAACTGTATATGTGTATGTGACAAGTACTGGGCAGACCGATATCCAAGAGAATGCAGTTTGCTACGAAACAAAATGTTAGAACATCGTAAAGTACAGTTGAAAACCACATACCTTTCAGGTAGGCTTAAAAAGGTTTTAAACAAATGTATAAGCAGTTAAAATAGGATTGGTCTATGGATAATTTTTCTTATGTGAACAACTTTGATCCGCCTTTGCAGATTGCTAAAGCAGTTTAATTGGTTATATGTTCTACAACAACAACTGAACATCGGTTCAACAACTGGACGCTTACTGCAAAGGCACATACTCGGTATTAGTCGAGTTCATGCTTTGAATAATAATTACACATGAGTTGTGTTGCTCAATGTTTAAACTTTTAAAAAGTACAGTACAGTTAGAATTTAATGTTACTCAGCACAATTAAATTTAAGTAATGCTTGTTTGAGATTTCAGTAAAACTCCTTTTCAAATATATATTATTTTAATTATACGACTAGCAGTTTATCATACATTTTAACAGAAACTTTGTATTGATGTGTTGTTTGCTAGGTTTATTTTTCAATCTTATGTGGAATTTCTCATTAAAAGCCTGTTTACAGTTATTCTTCTTAGCAGTATGAGTTTAGGTAACTAACTTATTAAACTACTACTTATTAAAACTGATAACCTAGGACTTTGAAAAACAATTGTATAATATAATGGCAATCTGAAAAGGTTATAGTTTAAAAGCGATATAAAAGTTTTCATATAAAAATTTAATTTGGCCAAAAGTGCTATTAGCGGCCACAAATTGAAATTAGGCTTTTGCTTTTCCTGAAGTAAGTTTTATGCTTTAATAGTTTCAAAGGGTCATATTCACACCTTATGGAGAGTGGACCCAAGCCGCTCTGCAATGAGACCAATACCATTCAAAAGCTCTTGACGAAATCACCTCATTCCATAATGAAAATAAATCCTAGTTCTAGTAACTTGAACGTTTCAAAACCTAGTAAATGACAAATTTGGATCAAATTGGGAGTTAAATGATTCGAGCATCAAATAATGTCGGGAATTAAATGATTCGTGGATTTATTGATGCGCATGAAATTATTGGGATTAACATTCTGGAAATTCAACTACTATCTTTAAAATTGCCTTTCTTCTTTCCTTCAATTCTTTATTTTATTTAGCGCTTCATTATTAGCTTTACCTTAAGGCCTTATCTTTATAAAAGTATAAAATTAATTGACCAATCCAGCACCAAACCAAAATAGTTTCCCAGGGTAGACTTCTCAAACTTGGCATATCCGTAGTAAAATGAAATACTATTTAATCCCTTTACCCGCTTGGACCAAAGTCTTCTAAAACTCTTGCCGTTCAACACTTGGTTTTTCCACGTGTTCACAATATTTGTACTTGCTTCTTCAACTTGGCAAGCCGCAGGCAGCATTTCGTAATTAAAAAGGTACAACACAATTAGAATTCCAATGACACAAATCTGAAATTGGAATTGGAAGGATCTTAAACCAATAATGACAACAGTGTTCATAAAAACCATACACACAAATCCAAACCCCATCAAGTATCCAGCTATTTGTCTTACGCTGTCAGATCCGGTGTTAGTAATACAGCGTAGCATGCTGTAAAACATCAACCCCTCCTCACTTAATCTAACGGTACTTAATTTTCTAAGACAATTCATATACAATATTGCAATTTGTAGAAATGGTACAAACAAATCAAAGAATAGCTTTACCCAATTGGACATCGTCAAAGTTATTATGACAAAGGTTAAGAGATTAGTTAGCCAATTTGTATAAGCAAAATGCTTAACAAGCACGTAATACACATCCCGTTTTGTAATAGCAAGAAAGGGTCCAAGTAGTAGTTCAACCTCACAGCTTTGAATTGTCATAAACATAAGAAGCATACCAGACATATCAACAGATTCCTTTTTCATAAATTTTAGCAGCTCTGAAACAAAAAATACATATGCCAGTACTACACAAGAAGACATGTCTGGTACGTAACACTCATTTTAAAATATCTTACCATTTTTGAAAAACTTCAAAGTGTCCTTAAATGGATTGCCATATTTTGCACGTGTCACCTGTTTATCTAATTTTTCTGTTAATAATTCTTCGAAAATTATTAAACTGTTTATAAATTCCAGATAAAATGTTTTATAATTTATCCATTCTAACATATAAACCACAAGAAAAAGGATTAGGGACACAGCGGCATAGGAAAAAATCAAAAGTTGCGTGGGCTTTGCCAGCGGTATTTTAAATACCAAAACCTGGATAATAACATACAGCTCGGCTAGTAGTAACAAACCTATAAACGACATAGCAACAAAAAATGGGACCAGCTTTTGCCGGCTTTGCTCAGCATAAAATTGCCTTGTGACGGTATTAACTTGAACTGGAGTGGGGTAACCTAATAAACCTGAGTTTACGCGCTGATGAAGCCGCAAACTTAGCCAAAGTACGTTTGTGTTCATGTTTCTATTTGTTTTAACCATAATATTTAAGAATTAGGCAAAAATTGCTATTTTGGTAAAGTTTTGCTTTTCCTACGGTTTGTGCTCTATCTGCTAGAATTGAAGCTACCTCTGACAGAAATAACTTGTTAACACGATAACCCTGAATTTGAAAATAAAATAGAAGGAAGAACGCTCAGAAGTGAATCGGAATACGTTTCAAGTTATACTGAAGAATTTCATTAGAATGTAATTATATCTGATAGTTATGTATATTTTATAAAATATTATATATAATCATTAGACAACTGGTTATCATTTACAAATATATATTATCGTATGCTGACACACAGAGCAATTTCGTTGTGTGCTCTTTAGATTGATTGTATATATTTTTTAATCAAAAACTGTCTATTTATCCCCATGGGTGGTTGGTTGTCGTTGGTATCTACTATTTTTTTTAATTTGCCTATCTTCTGATCCAAGCCAAGCCTGTCTTGATTATTGTTCTTTACATCCCGGAAAATTACAACTGTCTAAATTTTGAATTCTTATTGTGTCGTAATGTAGAATAATCTGTTTGCATAAAATGTCGGTTTCTAATTTTAAAAAAGCATGATGAAATTTAAAGCGCGTGCATGTCCCATCAATATTAAATCAGTCCTATTTTCTTAATCTGAAATAAAGATACCAGATATATAATTGTGCTATTGGTTTTCTGTTCTTTTAAAAGTCCTAAATATATTTATAAAACCATGATAAAATCTTCAGGGTACATATCTTGCTTTTAAACTTCGAAAGCTTTACATGGTGTGGTATTGCCAATATAATGCATAATATTTGTGATAGCTAGATATTAGGAAAAAATCTTATTTGAATTTGAACGTTAATAATTAAACGTTTGATTTTCCTTACCAGAACCAATTGAATAAGCTTCTAATAAGAGCTTCTTTTTATTGCTGTTTAAGATAAGCAAAATGAGTCAAAATTAAGTGTCGCGCCCGGCTTCCATATAAACTTTCAAAATTTTACGGTGTATTTCTTAAAAGGGATGTTATTGCAACGCCATATGGACAACGTCAAGTTTCCTAAATCTTAACTTGAGTGTTTTACATGTGTTATGCATGTAATCTGTAAGATTGTAGAACACGTTGATACCCCGGTGTTCTGATGGTTCCAAAACTAACTTGTCAGTAGTGCTTCAATTGTGTTGTAACTGTCAATTTTCTGTGTAAAACTTGCTTAGCACGTCGTCATAATTCTATCCATTCATGTACAAGTTGTCATGCATTCTGAGCTTTTATTTTTGCTTAAATACCTGTGCCATACATTTTACAAGTAAAAATCCTAACTTTAACTGGTGAAAAATCCTAAAAGCTCACAAAATTGAGACTTGTGACCAGCAACACTTTTAATCAGCTTGTCAGGAGCTTTCAAATGGTATAGGTCTCAAAGCCTTAGCGGCTTGGGCCCACTCTCCATAAGGTGTGGATATGGCCCTTTGAGATTCCTAAATAGCATGCAATTAACCACCGCATTTTGGATATGTGAGAAGAGTATATACAAATTATACGAATTCCAAAAATGAAGAAATTACCAAAATTAAAATTACAATTAAAAAAGTTATATAAGCTTTATTCATTAAACTTTAGTTATTTTAAAATCATATGGTTACAGTCCTTCATCAACAAAAATTTTACGACTATTCAGACTCTCTAAATCTGCAATCAACCTGATTGGTATAGATGAGCCATAATACATGCAGTAGTTTATGCAATGCTCAGAGTCTTCATGTCCTTCTTTGTTCGAGAAGTAACAATTCATTCATTGTACATTTACACACACAACCCTTACAAAAGTCTCAAACTCTAGAGTACATCAACAATAAACACCGATCATATACAACAATCTCTAATGCAAGATTGCAAAATCCTACACTCAAAATAATACCGTACCATTTATTTGGGAGCAACTGCACTGGTAAATACCGCATCCAATTCCAATTCCGCATCAATGAATAGCCTTTTCACTTTGTTTGCTATATTGCCCACTTGCTCAAATGTGATTTTGTCTTTGAAATTAAAATAAATACTCTCTTTATTGCAGTCAGAGTCGTAAAACATATGTAAGAAGTTTTTGTTTTGTGGTGCATTTGTCTCATCTTTAAACATATTGGTTTTGGGGCATAGAGAGTAGGCATTTATGGACTTACCAGTAAGTAATGCTACTTCTTGGTTATCGGTTTATTCTATTGAATAAATCAGAAACACACAAAGCCAGTAAAATGTAGACTGCTTCATAATTAAGCGCAAAAAATTATAATAACTATGAAATAAAAAACATTAGAAAACCCAACAAACGTAAGTTTGTTTAAACATCTAGAAACATGTTACTTTCTTGTGCAGTACTCTGACGTAATCTGACCTTTTGTATAAACTTAGAAGTAATTAAAATACGTAGACCTAATCAAAACCTTTAGTTTTAAAAGCTGTTTTTCAGGACCATGTGAAACTCTATTGAAGATTGTAATTTCAACTGTGGCAATCAACTTGACTTCATGTGCTTAAATCTGTTTGATTTACAAGAATCCTACATTTAACATACGTAAAAACTACGTACACACATACGTAACTCTTAAATTTTGTTTTTATTATATATATTAAAATTTGTGCATTGTTTACTGTAAATTTTAAGTAAAGAAATCATGGAACTTAAATTCTTAAGCAGAATAACTTTCTGAGTAATTGTATTTGTCTTCAAGATTTGACAAGGAATTGAAATCGACCAATTCAAGAACCTAATGCATAATGGGGCACAATATGAACAGTTTGATAAGTTGGAATATTAGAAATTTGAGGTGGACTTGAATGAAAGCGTAGAGATGAAAATGATGTGAAAACTGTTGATGTGATGGGGCGATGATGATGTGCTTTTTAGCAATGTTATTATGACACAACGTGGATAATGATTTAATGTGGATTAAAATAATTGCCTCATGCAATTAATGAACACAACAAACTGGAGTAGGTTTAGTGGCCACAAATAAAATAGGAAAACTTTAATTTAGTCACACAAGAAAGGCCAATTATAAGAATGGATAAAAGATAGGTACAGAAGGTACAAAAATGGTACAACCGTTCAAGAAGACGTACAGACAGCGACTCTGGTAAATCCCAGAATATAGAGCCGAGACGGCTTAGAAGTTCATGGGCTTTTCTCACACCATAATATTCATACTTCGTAGTAATTTACTTACATGTCAATATTATAAATAGATGGCATTATCAAACAATTCAGATAAGTATTATAGACAAAGGTGCATTACATACAATGTTCCTCTCAATGTCACAAAGAACAAATTTAATGTGAAGCATTAAGAATTGATGATTAAATGGATAAAACGTTTCTATGTTCAAGCCTGGTTTTATTTTTTCTTCGACATATGTTGTCGTTTAATTGCAATCTTGTGTGTATTCTACCATTCTCTGATGTACTTGAAGTATTGAGCACTGGTAATATTCCCTGTATAAAAATCTTTTTAAGGAAAAACCAGCAGAGACAGCACAATAAACTATACAGGTTCTTTATTAAAAATCCGAGCATGAATGGTAGTCCAAACTTCAAGAAGCCAAAGCAAAAAGGCTGAAAACTGCATTATTCCATACCATCTAATTGCCACTGATATATCAAACAAACCAAGTGGCTCTTCCGGTTCCCCTTTTTTCTCACTCAAAACTTCAAAATGCTTTGTCTTTTCAGTATCGGTGTCAAATTTTGATTGGTATACCGTTCTCTTTACAAAACAAGTTGCATAAGTAAACATGTTTTTGATTCCATTGCTTTCGTCAGATGAAAATCTAAGTTTTAACCCTTTGGTTAAACTATGAATTAAGTATGACTGATGTAAAAATTTGTAAATTCCTGCACTTTGAATACGACCCATTATTTGTAACACCATCTTAGATATAAACGTCTGATGTAATACAAACCACCTCACCATTTTAGCAGTGTAGGTTTCGTCATTGTTGTCATAATACTTGTACTTTTTATTGGCCACAAAACCAATTATTTGATTAAAATCCAAACTTGAGTGAATTCTGTCGTATTCATCAACATAATAGATATACATGAATGTTTGAAGATCCGAAATATTTTCTGTTTTGCATGCTTTCCTGAGTCTGCTGCCACGAGTAGCACAGACTGTATGAGACTTTGTAGGTTTACCGAGAACTAGTGGTAAAGGATGTCCCATATATCCTACGACAAATTTAATTAATTTATGTAGAGTCGCAGAAGAGCTTTTCCAATCAGACTAAACTGCGGTTAGGTATATTAACTTGTGCAGATTTCCGCGATATATACACAGTTTTGAAAAACATTACCCGGTAGCAGTAATATGATCTTGTTTACGGGAATGTCAATTTTCATTTTTACCGATTTTTCTTAGGGTCGACTTACTCAATCGTTTGTCAGCCCTATTTGCTTGAAGCAATTTTATTCAAAATAATAATAAAATACTTACAAACGTGTGGGCTTTCAAACGAGCTATAGGTTGTGTCTTGAGTTTAACTTGAAAGAAACTTATTGGAAATTCATTTTTTAGCCATTTTGTAATGAACACCAAATTTTACGAAATTTTTCAAAGAAAAGTTTATAATGCTATTACTTGACATGCTAGCTTTATATTTACATAAGTTTGTACAGCGTTTGTAGCGCATTTCGTAAGCTTTCAGAATAACAACTTACAATATCTGTAGTACTTTTGTAGAAGAAAAAATTCGTCTTACAACCAAGTACACTCATTTTTGGATGATTGGATCAATATTTGTCTTTGTACAAAATTTAAGGGGAAAGCAATGGACTAGGTTTAGTCTGCGTTTGTAGAGAAACGAATTCTGAATGCTATACGCAAAACTATTTGGAATTACAGTCTACCACAAACACACAGTTATTGAATATATGTACTCGGTACACGTAAACATGGGCACCGGTAAATTTCAAAGTTGGCGTTACCGGAAGTAAAATTCCATGGTGTCAAAAGGAACGGGTATAAAACCATCATATTACATACACATATACTCTAAGAGCAGGTTTATCATTCCACACGAAATATGTGTATTAAGAATGTTTCTACAGATTTTTGTAGCGAAATCAAGTTTGTCGTAGGAATTGTGGGACATCCTTTATTTCATTAATGTCATATACCCAGGCAATTCGCTTTCTGGCTATATTTACTGTTTCAAGCTGCTTCTGTTCACTTGGATACCTCCGTGAAAATATATATTGATCTAGTAGAATCATTGCACTTTCCAGAATGAATATATTCCTTGTAGAGTTATCCGTTAATCCAAGCAGCATTTCTTCTAGCGATGCTGGCATGTTTTCAGATTCAGGTTCGAAAAGCATGTTTGTCACAATCGTTGATGTGTATAAGTTGCGTATTAAAACACTGAATAACAGCCAGAACGGTATAATTAATGATCTTCTTTTTAAACTCAATCCATTACCACCTTGATCTACTATTGTTGCAATCGACCAAAATACTACAGCTGTTTTAGACATTCGATTAGTACATTCTATTAGCAACAGGCAATTCACGCAAAGCAATAAGATCAAATAACACAACCAAACAACTTTATCAAATGGAAAAAACAATGATGCTAAATACGTTGAGCTAAATCGTTTGTTGTGTCTAACCACTGTTACGTAACGAAAACCAGTTGGTTTGACTGGGAAAATGTATGGCGCGGCATTCATGTTTAGTGCGTATGAATTACGTGGGAGAGAAACCTCTTTGAATGAAGAAAATGCAGGTAAAGTTGTATAGCTGCAGTTAAGATATTTTGAGACAATTCTTTGTGCTGCTGTTAATTCAGGTTGCTTACGTGAATTATGTACTTGTTCAAATAATGAAGGACGTTTATACAAATGTTTATACAACTCAGCGTTTGTTGGAAGGCCAGAATAGCTAAACTTGTCTATTGTAATATATTTCATTTTAACTAGGTACATAAATAAAGCACGTTTGTCTGAAAAACGAATTCTGAGAAGAATTTGATCCAGGCTTGGTACAATAGTTCCAACGAACGTACAGCTTCCATTTCTGGTAATAAACACAACTAGAGCACCAAAGTTGCTGCTTACAAATACTGGTTTCAAAACTGAATTACAATGTGCGTCTGGCAATAAGGCTATAGCATACTCAGTTATCCAAGGCTGCTGGAAATTTTGTGTCTGGAACGACGGTTTATAATCTGATGGACTGAACAGAATTTTTTCGTTCTGTATATTACTGGTTGGTAGTCTAACAACACACACAAAGAAATACTTCTGACGGTACAACGTGTGTAATAAAAACTCTGCTTCTAGCGAGTCGCTTAAGAATTTGTAAGATTCATAAAACTGTTTTGTATTTTCAACTACTGTTAAATTGGTAAGAGATTTATCTGCATTAGTGTTTAACATGACACAGTTATACTTGCTTGCACATGTATGCAAGCACCTTGAATGTGCAGAAGTGGTTGAAGTAACGCTTTCCCATTGCCATTGACTCTTTATCACTGAGAAGTCAAATCTAATCGTACAGCTTGATAGCAATGTACTTATAATTTTAATTGATGCCACCATACTACACAGGCTATGCATCATTATGTAGAAGGTAACCAACGTATTCATAGCGGATTTAATTTGGCTCAGAGGAGGTTCATAATTTTTATAACGTGTATGTAAAGACTTTTGGCACAACAAACAAGCACAAATGACTTCAACAAGTAACGTCACAATTTATATGTAAGAAACCACTTACAAAAATAATCAAATTTATTTTAAAATGGCAATTGGCAATAATTTTCAGTTGAAAGTCAAGGATGCACGTGTTACTACTTATATCTACTTAGTATGCATTTGTTAGCACCAAAATAAAATATAACTCATATGTTAGCAGTTAAGACCTTAGATGTCATTGAAATGTACTTTCTAAATTGATAAAAATATATATGACGTCTATTGTGAGTATGAAAAACTAGACAGCGTGTTTCAATTTAAAAAATACTCTTTGATATGCTGACTTGCATGAATGATTTGTAAGTGTCATTAAACAATGTGCGACTTTTACTTCAAGCGTACAAGTACATAAATTTATTTATTCAGGTTTAAAGAAAATACTCAAATCTAAAGTGCTTGGTGAATTTACATGTCCAGCAAAAGCTTATATCAAACTACTGCATCTATTATCGCGGAATTTTAGTTAGATATTTTGCATTAGCATTATATTTAGATACGTGAGCATATAAACAAAAACCCATACACCAGTTGACCTTACTATACTAGTACTTTGAACTCAATGTCTATATTCACGTAAATTTAATGTTGTTTGCAGAACTAAACCCTATAAGGCTTTGAGCAAATTAAGATTAAAACGTCGTTTGCTAGTTTAAAATTTCCAAAAGCAATGACAATTTCCATTTCTTTACACAATAAAGGAGGAAACTATATAAATATTATGTTATCGCAAAGACACAATCGTAGTCGCGTACAAAAGAATGAAATTCAAAGGAACTTGATGATGACTATATTTTCATGAGATAAAGAATAGTAATTGTGCTTTGTTGGCAGTATAATGTATCTTGTTGAATATTATTATAAAACAATATCAGCGGCCACACATTAAAATATGAATTTAGACGCATTCATCATTGTTACAGTATATTGTTTCTAAAACTAAGCGTCTTGAGTACCCATTTGGTAGGATATGTTGGTTAGCATTTTACAATCCTTCTTTAGAACAAGAACTGAATATAAATATTCATAAAATTTTGTTATAAAGAGAGCATATTGTTCTTGAGAGCTTACTCCTAACAATTGTGCTGCATAAACAAACACAATCAAGCGTTTTAGAAGATGAATACTGCATTTATACAAGAATTTTAAAACATTATTCTTATTTTGTGAAGAAGCATTGAGAAACTCTGAAATTTACATGAATTGTTTAACTAGTATTTTGTTTCTAAATTACATTAACAGTTATTCATAATTCCAAATAAATTGGTGAAAATGAGAATTTTAGTATTTCAACGTGATTCCTTGTACGTATTTCTAACAATTGGTATTTCATTATCTAGTAGCTTTACATACAATGTATTAGAGGGTTCTATGTGCAAGATTTTGTCACACACTACAACGCACATGCCATGTCCAAGAAAATTTGAAATATATTCCAAAGTTGTATCCTTAGAAAACTTTGACCATTTAATTTTCAATGTGCTTTCACAGCAGTCAGATATATGTTTAACACATATAACAAGTTTTCAACACGTTGAGTTGCCACACATTTTAGTTCCTGTAATACACCGAAAGCTAACTATAGCATTGGCTTCATCAATTGAAGATCAGTATAGGCATAATTCGCACTTATGTTTAAAACGTGAACAAACCCACTTTTTAAATACTACCATTAAACGTACTAGCCCATGCTCCACCAAATATTTTACGGACAAACCCAATAATTATATTAATATGTGTACAAAACTAAACAGAACATATTTTTCGTTGAATGTTAGACCATGGAATTGTGAAATAGTAGTGGATATACTGCCACCAATGTATGTCATATTTCCTTTGGAAATGATAAATGTTGTACAAGCATACCTTTTAAAAAGCTTTTCATATTCTACTGTGTGGGTGAATGATATAGTGGAAGCTAATTCCTCAATACAAATGTCGTATGTAACAGTTCCGGTATACATCTTGATATTTGATGAAAACCTTGCCAATCCACACCTACTTGAGCAAAAGTGGGTACACTTACAAACTACCAGTGTATTCAAATTCTTTGGATGTTTCTTGTCAGCTGGTGTGTTTAAAAGCGGGATTAAGCATGTTCAATTTCTAGAGTTCTGTTGGAGTTGCTACGTTCCACCTAAACATGTGCACCCTGTAAAAAGAGTAAATGTTTTAAGTATCGCAGCCCTGCAAACTATTGTACGTCGTCAATCATTTGCACCAAACTTAATTATGCACTGGCAAATTCACAGCCGACTAGTATCGGCAGACAACGAACAACACGACTTATTAAACCACTTTGATCGTTGTTTTAGCCGTGAGTTGAAAAAATCTGTTGGTGCTGTAATTGCAGATTCAGACAGTCAAACTGCTCGTGCAACGTTTGCAACTGCTCACTTGTGGTTATATATCTTTTTAAACTACAGTTACCATACTTCAGCAGGACATTTATGTGTAAATGGGAAGTTACAAGCAGAAAGTAATCCCAAACAGAGAGTTCAAGCAAGCAGACAATGGTCGACCAACTTCGGTCCAGGTGTCGTTCTTCACATTTTACCCTTACCCAAAGAGCAATCATATATTTTTCCCTTAACTGTTGAGGATCGTTTAAGGACATTGAGGTTTGTTAGTTGCGGAATTCCAGACAACGGTAGCCTTGCCTACTTCCAACTATTCAAAATATTTGATGTGGCAGTATGGTGGGCTTTATTAGCGGCCATTTTGAGCATTGCCATAATATATGAAAACCTTTCCAGCAATGAGTTAACAGTTAAGTCTTCGGTTGCAAGTATAATATTTGGAGTTCAAGTTATTTTAGAACAGGGTGCTAATATAAAGATGTATAAACACGCAAAGCAAACCATGCAAATTGTGTTTTTGACGTATGTTCTGGTGTGCATGATAATGAGTAATGCTTACAAAAGTGGTAATATACATGAGAATTTACGATTTAAAGAAATAAAATTTTATGAGACCTTGATGCAGCTACTTCAAGACAACTTTACTATTTACACTAGATTAATATATTTAAACGATCGTTGGATAAACGCAGCGTTTCTAATAAACTGGGATTCTTTCCAGTTAAAAGTGCTCTCGGGTAAACATGTTTTACAAATGTCCGTAGGCAATAACATCTACAATCTAGGAACATCAGAAGTTGGGAATGTGCACCATTTTGCAAATGAATACAAATGGTTTGCCAAACAGCAACTTTGGTTGATAACAAAACTTTACAAAAACTCCAAGCTATTGCCAGACAATATTCTTGCTATGACTCAACGCAAAGTTGAACTAAACGCAAGCACTAATGAAATTGAAAGAATTTACAAAAACCTGGAGATGAAATTACTTGTAAAACGTTTGAGCAGTTGTAACAAGGTTGCAGTAATTTTACCTGACTTGTTGTGCGCCCAGGTTGTTAATAAGATTAAAGAACGAAAGATCACAATTAGCAAGGAAGTTTTTGGTGAACTCCAAATTGGTTTCAACATTGGTGGGTATTTGCGACTGGATATTATAAATAGAGTTAAAAGTATGCATGAGTCAGGAACCTGGAATTGGCTTCATGGTTTAATAAAACAGATGTCGGATAGAAAGCTGTTATTGATGAAACCAGAAAACGAACCATCAAAATTGGAGTTCGAGGGCAACATGATTTTTATATTTATTGTTCTCTTTTCTGGATTGTTTTTGGCAGTAATATGTATGGCGATAGAAAGAATTAACTATATTTATCATAATCGTTGTAAAATCAAATAGTATGAAATAAAAATAAACCCGGTAAAGGATTTAGTGTTTTAGAAATTACAAGAGAAGATTTAAGTTTGTTGTCAGAATCTTGAAAATTTCATACTTTAATTTATGTATAAATACGTTTATTTTTCTTGTGCTACTGCAAAACTCTCTAAGAAAGAATGCATAAGTATGCTTTGTTGCTTATATAACTACGTATGTTTTTATGTTCTGTCTTATATCTTAACTCTGCCAATAGATATATCCAGCTTTTAAGATACGTAATTGTATACAGCGATATAGCTATATTATATTGCTGATGATGTCACCCATCCAATCTACTCTGTCAATGAAACGAAATGCAACGTTATTCCAACTTCTTTCCAGAATGAATGATATGCATTGGTTGAGCTATTTATTAAGCAGCATGAATGATAAATTATGGGATATTATACATGCACAAGCAGAAGTTTAGTCTTTGGGCAACTCCAGCTGAGTCTTATCATACAATATTAAAGCATGGACATTTTACAAAATAGAATACTTGTTGATAAAACAGTTATTTTAAAAATAATATACATTTTTATTCAATATTTATCTCACCTAAAATGTTTTTCTTAGTAAGAAAGTTAATCTAGAGACCAGAATCATTGTAGTTTTAAAACAAAATTTCAACAAGCATTGCAAAATGGGAAA
The DNA here is from genome assembly GCA_029691765.1 of Entomobrya proxima. Taxonomy (NCBI): domain Eukaryota; kingdom Metazoa; phylum Arthropoda; class Collembola; order Entomobryomorpha; family Entomobryidae; genus Entomobrya; species Entomobrya proxima. The sequence continues at coordinate 45,047,204 of CM056168.1, read as the reverse complement.
TACTACAACCAGAAATTGTCTTAAATGTACAATTTGTAAAGAAGAATGCGAACAAGTAATTTTTCAGTGTGAGCTAGGTCATTATGTATGTGTAGAATGTACAAACCGAGACACTAGCTTTCGAAGCTGCGCTCACTGTTGGAATTCCAAGGGCATTGAGTCCAAAGTTGATCTAGTGCACAAGCCGGATGAAACCAAGTAAGAATATTTGCGAATAATTGCCAAAATCTTATAATTTTTAAAACATAGCTACTCTCACTTTCTCGTTTTCAGTGGATTGAAAGGACTTTCCAAAATCGATAAGAATCTCACATTTTACACCCGAGAATGTCAATTTTGCCACGTTCGACCAATAAAGGGTGTTCGTTTCGTGTGCCTATTCTGCCAGGAAACTGACCTTTGTCTGGAGTGCTATTTATTAATGCGGCAGTATATTATGAACAACCCTATAAAATTTATAGAAGCTCAGAACAATCAAAATTGCGGTGAAGCAGCTCATCTTTGCGCAATTATAGAAAATGACCAGCAAAACAGGGCACTTGAATTATTAAAAGATACTGGAACTGGCTCTGTTTTTAACCGAGGTAACTATAATTTTCTCTCAAAATTAGTTAAACTTTTATAAATGTTCTCTTAATATTTAGAAAAGATGGACATGAACTTCAATCTACCCTACAAATGCACTAAATGCTCAGAAACCATAATTTCGGAATCTTACGTCTGCTTAAACTGTTCCGGTTTTAACTTATTATGTCCCACTTGCAAGAAAACTGACAGCGATCATCAGAACCACATTTTTGCAGTTTCCAATTCTACACTAGAACTAATTACAATTAGAGCTAATATTAAATCATGTCAAGATAACACGCTAAAATCTTCTATAACATTACTATTTTCTTTCATTGTGGCAGTTTTAATACTAATTCTAACTTATTTTCTGTTTAAACTTGGTTACTTTACTATATCACTTGTTTGGAGTTACATTTTACAGCTAATTGTAACTTTCTTACGTTTATTTTGTACACCGGCTTAAACACAAAATGGGAAATAAATTGTCGCTCTAATTTTACCACAAGCTTTATGTTCTAATTTACATGCTAAATCACCATAAATCTCAGGTAAATTATTTGTATTTCGTAACAATTTATTACTTTAGCAAATCCAGTGGCAATTTTACACGATATTACAATTACCACCGTTTTAAAAATTACTTTAACAATTCAATAATTAAGCTTCCAACATCACAAGAACTAAACCATATCCTCCATGGACACCTCCGACACCTCCTCAGGATCCATTTTAACCTCCAGTGGTATTTCCGGTGCCACAGTAATCTCCTCCACCGTTTGCTTTCCCAATTCCACCATAAACTCCTCAGGTACTGGCACCAGCTTCCTTTTCTTCTTTCCGGTTTCCAGTGCACCCTTTGAAGACCCTTGCTGTGGTTCAGTTACCTTTTCAACGTCCACTGAAGTTCCTTGACCTTGACCTTCCTTTGATCTAACCGTCACACTATTTCCTTTTGGTCCCATAATTGCCACGCCACGAATGTCCAGTTGAGCAGCCACCACTAAAAAGTCCACCAGGGCCTGAGATGGCAACTGGACATAGCCACGGTAAAGAAACTGCTTTAAATTCTTGAGGTCGTCCATGGTCAAGTTGGCAAAGTGTAATTCGGGCGGGGTCCTTTCGTGAGTTTGGGCGTAATTCTGAAAAAAAAAATCAAAAGACAATTAATTACTCAGCCAAACCAATCAATTAAAAATGATTACCAACCTGAAACAAGTCCTTTAACCCATCACTAGCCATGGCCAACAGAATGGAGTGGGCGGAAACGGTTTCCCCGTCACCCGCAATTAATTTAATGTCGCAAAAGTGGTCACCGTCCTCCTTCAGCACGTTCCGCAGTGCGGGAGGGAAGCACTGGTCATAAGCCTTCCAGGGGAAGTAGAACACCACTCTGGGCTCTTCCGAATTAGCAGCCATTTTTAAGAGGTAGGAATTGCAATGGAAATGAGTAAAAAGTAGCTTAAAGGTTTAATTTCAGACTGGGAAAAGGTTGGACCAACTGAAAAGGCAAGATAGGAATTAAAAAATGGACCCGAAAAGCAGTATGATCACTTTACGAGCAGCAGCGTATGTCACATGAGCTTGGACCAAGCTTGGTGAAATGTTTTGTAAAAGTTGGTCAGTTGGTGGCTCTGCTCTGGTCAGCTTGGAATTTGGAACTCATTCAGCTTTATTGGTAATATAAACAAAAGCACGAAACGGCGTTGCAAAAATGCACAAATTATTATTATTATTATTAGCTAATTAATGTTAGCTGCCATTGCTGTAGCTTGGTCATTAGCTGACATTATCATCGTCATGTTGCGCATTACCCTCCGTGAGTCAAAATCCCTAGGTTTGCATGGCAGACGATTTTGGACACATTGGCGCTGGAGTGTTGTTGATTTTGGGAGGACTACTGGGCATTCTTTGAATTGTCTTTCAAACAGGCATTTTGACTACCAGGCGGTGGAAGTTAACGGGGTAAAGGGGAAAGTACCGTTAAGTCACTTAACGAAGCACTTAATGAAGCACTTAAGTTAAGTGCATCATCATTATCTCTATGAAATTTTGAACATTTTAAAAATCGCGCAATCTAGTGTTAGTTATACATGTTTGTCAAAGATAGAGACTACATGCTTCTTCTACTAAATAATTATTAGATTGTATGTTAAAAATATACAAAAAAAAATGCTGCACATTTCATATTCTCTTCAAAAAACTGTTTATTTAAGCCATAAAATTCATATATATATAATATAGAACAGACCTGGGCGGGAAACCGAGAGACCGGGATACCGGGCAACCGGGAGACCAGAAATTTTTGGGAGACCGGGATACCGGGCAACCGGGAGACCACGAATTTGTGGGAGACCGGGATACCGGGCAACCGGGAGACCGGGATACCGGGCAACCGGGAGACCGACGTTTTGTGGGAGACCGGGATAACGGGCAACCGGGAGACCGGTAGCCCGCATAGGGAGACCGGGAGACGGGAGACCGGGAGACGGGAGACCGGTTGCCCGGTCTCCCGGTCTCCCTGCCCAGCTCTGATATAGAAATATATTTATCACAATCAAAATTCATATACATACTCTTACAGTAAGATTAAGGTAACTGCGTTATTAACTGCAAAGTCCATAAGCACTAGTTCTGTCAGAACTTCAACATAATTTGCCCCAAACATTTCTACTTTCAAAGCATGAAAAGAACGAAAATATCTTATAGCTAATTTTCTATCACGTCTTGATATATTGCTTTTTTGAGTGTATATTTTACAAGAATCTTCCAACATTCCATTACTCAGCACAAAAGTATCTCCAGCAAATCTAAAAATAGCAGGAATATCTAGTACCATAATAATTACTAAAACTACCATATTCAATGTAATAAAAAAGTTTCGATTAGTTTGCCGAACAAGAGTGTAAATGCATAGTGACATGTTTGTCGTTTGAGCAAAAACCATTGCAGGAATCATAGTACTTCTGTGAATCTTATTAAAAATTTGGTTTAGTATTATTACTTCATTGTAATATCTAGTAAAACCATGTAAACTAAAATTACCTGTTTCAACTTTTAATTGAACAAGAATAACTGCCAAATTAAAGAATAAGGCAGTAAGAAATATACTTAGCACAACTTGTATGGCACTCTGTAAATAAATTGTAACTCCAATCATGTAGTTTAGTGCAAAGTTGATAACTGCTTCTAAGATTTCAACGTGCTGGGGTAATTTGAAAGGAGAGATCCAAGAGAAATGCCATTCTGGTACCATGCTCCAGGGTAATTTAGGAAAGAAGTAGTAAGACACAGGATAAATTATGCTGTACATGACACATACGGAAAACGAACCAGCGATAAACTGGGCAACCAGTTTAGATCTGATGTTGTTTTTCATACAGTTTATTTCTGCGAAGAAACAATAGCAAAAATTAATGATATATGTACTTAATTTGTAACTGTATCAATTTTTACCTTGTTGATTCCTGACATGTCGTTTTTCAAACGCTATTATTTGGTTATGCAACTCCGCAATATCACAGCCAAATTTTTTATGCAGCGACATTACCAGTACTGCATTGACTAGCGCCATTACGGACAAGCATATTTTGGGGCCAAACAAAACTATGGTATCCAGGGCAAATCTTTGACCTTTTGGTAAACAGGCAAACCACAGAGTCCCACCAAATAATGCGACTAGAAAGGCTTTCGGATAGTTTTTGTTGAATCCATCACTGTCGAAAGTGTACTTGAAGTGATTGCCAACTTTTATGACTCGATACGGACAGCGGAGAAAGCCTGGTGTTATTATCTGTACTACTTTCAGGCCAAAGGAAACGATTTTTACGTGATTGTTTAACAGCTGCATTTTGTTTAAAATATTTACTTTCCAAGTGTATATTATTATTCCTGTATTTGAAACGAGCTTTGGATTTACTCAAATTTTAGTAGAATTCCAACAAACTATGTTAATAAAGACGGACGCGTTTTCCAATGCTTACTTGAATCAACGTCTTGAGCAAAGACTTTTGTGAACATACACTTACATATCTGTTGAATATTAGGACAATGCACACTAATAGCCCGAGCCCAGATTTATTGATTTTTGTAACTCCAGACGTTTATGTTTTAAGAGTTTCATAGGATGGAGTAAAAATCATGAATAATAATAATAGTAAATTTATTACATATACTGATATACAACTTCTATCACATAACGTAGATAAGTTGCTTTAATATTTTTCTTTGTTCTTCTACCATACGTTTTTGTAGCTATGGTAGCAAATGAATAACACAATGTAAGTAAAACCGTAATACATAATAGAAGAAAAAGTTTAGCCCAGCATGTCGCACCTTCGCTGGTAAACCTATGGCTATATACGATGAATAATAAAGACAAAGTGAATAAAAAAGTCTTATGTGTAGTAATTAATGAAATGATTTAAGCCACAATATCTTACAGTATAAACAGTCTAGTACCAGGGGGTGAAATTTCACCTCCCTTACATAATTAATTTTGTTCTAAAAATTAACACAGGAGAGATTTTTTAAAAAATTAACCAAATTATCTGAAAAAATACTCATTCGAATCAGAAAAAGTTGCAAATTTTTCAGTCATAATTGCAAAAAAGTAGCATGTGTTATTATAAAGCTATGCAGAATTTAATGTTAAAATTTTCGAAATTCGATAATTCAAAAATCTCGTGTTGGATTTTTTTTTGCAAATTGGTCAGAAAATAGCACATTTTTTAAGGTTCAGATGGTATGATTCACATGTCTGGCGTTTCAACATCCGTACTTCAAAATTTCATAAATATGTAAAAATCAGGTGAAATTTGTAGTTTTTATTTTTTCCTGCTTGCGTTTCTAAAATGCCAAACATGCGATTTACACCATCTGAATCTACAAAAAATATGCTATTTTTGGCTAATTTGCAAAAAATCCAACACGAGATTACACATCTTACACAGTTAGGTCACACGTTAACACAACTGAAAATGATATGGGTTACAGATAGGGAAAATTACAGAAAACCTTAAAAATAAAAGATTACATACAAGAAGCACACGCAGCCATTTAAGGCGCTGTGTAGTAAATGAAAAACGAAGCATAAGAGAGAAACACAAAACAACCACAAAGGTTAAGTTAATAATACAATAAAATTATGCATAGCTTTATAATAATACATGCTTTTTTTTGCAATAATGACGGAAAATTTTGCAATTTTTTTCTGATTCGAATGAGTATTTTTTTATAATTTGGCTAATTTTTTTTTAAATCACTCTTGTGTTAATTTTTGGAAACAAAATTAGGTAAGAGGGGTAAAATTTCACCCCCATCTAGGGGGGTGAAATTTCACCCCCTGGTACTAGACTGATAAACTAAAACTAAGATAAATTGTTTTTCAATATGTTGGTAAATAAACATCAAACCATTCAACAAAAACTTTGCCAAACATGTTATACCTGCAAGATTTTCTAAAACAAGTTTAGGGCATCAATTTAAATTAATTGTATTTAAATTATTGTATGTGGTTCATATATATTTTTTAGATTGCGCGAGCTTACTAAATGGCTTTTCTGTTAGAACATTTATCAGTATACCTGAAATGTTGAAATTTTTAAAATGTTATTTGAAAGAATATATTGTTTATATAGTAAACTATAAATTATATTAAAATATTTTATAATCCTGTAGTTTGTCACTAAGCCGGCAATACTAGCACAAGACTGTAAACAAAAGAAAATATTTACGTAATACGTACGCAGCGCTAACCACTTGCATACTTGTAAACCATTGTTGAAATAAAATGTAAAATGATACAAGTAACGGAAGAAAAATAAAAAATGAAAATCATCCTAACGTTGTCAACTTTGACAATTTCGTTTTCATCCCTAATCTCGTATTTAATTTTGAATCTATTGTGAATGTTTTGAAGTAAAAGTTGTCTATTTGGTCGTAATGATGTGTTAATAATCTTTCCATAAATTCCACTGTCAGTCAGCGATGTCAAAAACCATCTAAATGTGTTCATAAATACATAGGGATAACCGAAATACCATACATATGGCACAGACAGAAGCTTAGACTCTGGTGAGTTCCAAATCACATTTTTTTCACTAAGAGCTTGTAGCATAAGTGTAAACATTTCAGCACTATCATTTTTATAAAAAGTCTCGCTAAATAAAATTGCAAATCTATTGTGTGCAGAGCAAGTTGAATCCAACCACGGCCGGGTCCAAAGGGAGCATGCAATTGACGTCCCACTGGGAACGTTATTTAAAGTTTTTAAAATGTCTGATTCACTCTTTGGCATACGAAATATATACACATTTGAAATTATATCTTCTGCAAATTCCACTGTATTTAGAAGGTCGCCAAATAGTTTTATTTTGCCATTGTGCACTGCTGTATACAGTTCATTTTTGGTTTTTGGAACATTAAGAGGCTCAGATTTAGATGTTAAATCTGTATACATTCTTGATGTGTAAAAGTTTTTCAAAACAAACGTTCCAAGCAACCACGACAATACAACAATTCTAGTGCGAGAGCTGATAAATAATTTAAAATGATAATCGCACTGTTCTAAAACAGACACACTTAACCAGAAAAACCAGTACCAGAATGAATCCGTTGAAACTGAGTTATTTTTTAAAAACACTGAAATACCAAATAGAATTATTGCAAGTACAGCCCACGTAAACCAATCAAAAGGTGATATAATAAAATAAGCAGCATTTGAACTTATACACGAACTTTCTTTGTTCGACAAAACAACACCGAAATTAAACCCTTCAAAGCGAACACCCTCAGACAATGCAAAGCGCATTCCAGTATCATACCACAATGACTTATCCTCATTTTGAATTTCCAGTTCGTGCAAAAAGAACCGGTAGCTAATGTTTTGCCATTCTAGAAATATATCTCCTACACATGAATCAAAGTGACGTATTATTTTGAATATTGTTTTGGAACATGAAAGTGGTAGCTCATTGAACGTGTCTCGACTTTCAAAATAACTAAGATCATGATGCACTTTATGAAAGTCTTTCATGAAAGAAATGTCACCAACCCTTGATAGAACTAAAACACGAAGTACACGATCTACTTCAGATATTTTAAGACTTGAAATTAGACTGGATTTTTCACAGGACGTACATGACGCAAACATGTAAGCTTCACTTTTGTATTTAGAAAATACTGTCGTATAAACAAAAAGCTCTGATGATTGAATAATTTCAGGAACTTCTACATAGAAAGTAAAGTTCAGAGCATTAACGCTTGTTTCTAATAAAAGAAACGCTACAATGTAGTTTGGTGCAATTCTCCGTTCATACCCGTCGTCGCCGAGCCTTTTCATGCTGGCCCACTGAGATGAAAATATTTTGTTTGTTAGCTGAATGTATTGTGAGCCATAAACCTCAGGCAAATCAGAATCGGCCAAATGGCTGCTAAGTTTATAGATTTCTATTAGTATTGCTATAACGCAAAAATTATGTTGCTTCACACTTGCAAATGTTTTTGAGAATACAGACAAACTCGTTATATTTTCAAAATTTGTAAGTTCACTACGTACAGAACTGCAGTGTATACAAATTGAAGCTACAAAGTCCTGGTCAAAATAATGCGAAAAATTTAAAAAGCTTGTGGTTGTAAATGCTTGTGTTGTAAAATGAAGCGTACAGGTAGTTGTTTCAACCTGCTTGCCAAATTTACCTATGGATTTGCGAAAAATGTCTTCTTCTGCACTTGTTTGAGTAATTTGTAAAAAAAGAATCAGAAATTTGAATACAACTTGCATGGTTTTTTGATTGTGCAAAACAATTTTTAAATTGAGTGTAACGAAAAAAATTACCAAGCCAACATGAAACCCAATTAGGACTGAACATTAGCAACGAATGTTTGAGAAACACCTTGCTGATGAAAGTAGCGTTGCGTAAGGTTAAACATTCAAAGTAAACCACTAACGATGCACGCTGCTAACGACAACATGAATATAAAATTGCCTGATTAATCCCAATAGGCCGGATTTATAGCCCCGGTAGCCTGGTTCATAGCCCAAATAGCCTGGGCTAGAGCCAAAATAGATTGGGTCAGAACCTTTTTTCTTGGTTTAAAAATAAACTCTACAGACACACGGACTACAACATCTTAAATAGCTCTCCTGCAGAAGCAGCGAGCTAATAATTAAGTTCAAACAAGTGAGCTTAAGTGCTGTTCACATTGTAAAATTCCAACAGTTGTTATACTAGTCATGTACTGTTAAAATTGCTTCAGTAAAACAATCATGTACGTACTTCAGGAAAAATTTGTTTTGAAGTATTTATCATAACTTTCCAATTATAAGGAGAAACTTATAATTTGTATTTCCATCCGTCAACTCTCCAGTTCTAATAAAAATAATTTTCCAGAATCTTGAATCTGCTGGTGACAATTAAACTTGTGAGTCACAAGGTTATCATCAGAAAAGTAGTTAATTTTAAGAATAAACTAACACACTAAAATAAAATACGTCGCATTTTTTGCATTTATTCAGAAAGGATTAATTCCTTTTTGGAATTTACGTAGCGTATAATATTGTATACTTTAATAAATACGAAAACAATAATGAAAAAGCCTTTTGTATTTCTATGATACTGCAGCATACCAAAGATCAAGCACTCATTTCACAAGGAGAGGTTAACTTTTTGGAAACTGCTCAAACACTAACGGTAACTTTACTTGCTTAACGCTTACGTAAAAATACAAACGCTTTATATTCAATGACTGAGTCTACACGCTAAAAAAGCTTACCAAGAAAAAGGTTGGTAAACAATTTTGCTTAATATAATCTTGAGCTTCGATTTGCTGAGGACATGAGGGGGACATGTAAGACGTGACACTGAAATGACTACATGCTTGGTCAGTTAAGGGACAGACAGCAAAAATGATGTCTTGACAGCAAAAATGCTGTCCAAAAACGACAGCAAAACTGCTGTCCACGACAGCAATATTGCTGTCCATGGAAAGTATTTTTGCTGTCTTTAGTAGGACAGCAAAAATGATGTCAATGGACAGCATATTTGCTGTCCCATGAAGTAAATCCTCAAAACATATATTATCTCAATTGTCCAATTTGTCTAAAGGTTCCATTGATTGTTTATGTACTTTTGAAGTTATGTCAAATTGGAGAATATTTTTAAGCAAAATCTTTACATTTATGCATTATAAGAGGTTCTCGGTGATTCATATAACAGCACACACACATCTATTCCTTTTTTATTTACTAGCCAAGATTAGTACTGATTATGCTGTAGCACGCTAATTAAAATCAAATGAGTACTAATGACTAATGCATTATAAGATGTGTTCCTTGCTAATTATGACTTGGTGACAAAATTATTCATTAGAACATACCAGATTATTGTCCATTAATTGTATTCTCCCATTCAAATACAATGCAAAAAATGTACTCCAGTAATTTAACGAAATTCGTGTATTTTTTATTGGAACGTTTCTTTGAAAAAGCATTTTGTTGTACCGGATAGTAAAATTGCTGTCCAAGGCAGCAATATTGCTGTCTTTTTCATTTTATTTTCCTAACTTGTTACAGCCATTTTCAAAAATTTGTTTTTCTTTCTCAAAATATACTCCATAATTTGCTTCAGCTAAGAAAAAAATATAAGATTTTTGTGCTACTCCACAAAGCAGTTACAGATATTTATTTGATTTTTATATTTAAAATTCGATTATGTAAAAAAGCCACAATGGAATTTGGAGGTGCCAAATGGGAAAATTTTATTTTATTGCAAAGATTCATAAAATGATTTTTATTTGGCGTGGACTACAATTCCCTTCCGTGGATTGAATTTTTTCTAAAATATTTCATGATTAATTGATTTTTGGACAGCATTTTTGCTGCCAAGACAGCATATTTGCTGTCAAGACATCAATTTTGCTGTCGTTTTCGGACAGAATTTTTGCTGTCAAGACATCATTTTTGCTGTCTGTCCCTTGACTGTTGGTGCCTATCGAATGTTTATTAAAAAATTCAATATCTGGCTTTGATGGTTAAATAATGCATTGTGTTAATCAACATTAATTGTAGCAAGTCATAAGCCACAAGTTCTGTATGTTGGCATTCGTACGCCTTTATTCAGCAATTACTTTATACTTTTTAGAATTTTTTAGCAAGAAACAACTCAACTGGAAGGGAAATACGAGAATATCACCAGAAACCTTTTATGTTATCATGTTAAAACAAATATAATATGCTTACAAATTTTTTTGCCTCTGTGATTTCGAAACTCAGCTTTATATACCCTCGTCACTTCTCAGGTTTAACTGGATATTTGCCAAAACCTTACACACTTGCTAAATGGAGTACTTGGAAATGATGCCATACTTTGGTTTCATACAATGCCAATTTGGTTTTAATTTAATTGCTTTGTTTAAGTTATTGTTTGCTTCTTTTGAAACCGATCCCTGGTACAATATGAGAAAGAAAACCAGCGTTGCTGATGTGCTTTTGATATATTACATGAATTTTGACGGTGTTGAAACCGTAGCTTTTCTGTGCAATATTTCGCACACATGAGCAAAGATTGCAACAAGTAAACCAACTCCCCACACAATGAAAATTATAATTATGTTCCCAAAAATTGTTGCCTTCTGAGGCTGACTATCAGACTTTTGTCTAAAACCTGTTTTCACAGCAACTATATTAGACCACCAAGCAGGTATTCCAGAAGCAATATATTGTCTCAATCTCTTCCACACATAAGGAGGTCCATGTCCAACAATTTTTATATCAAAGTAATTTCTACTATATACTTCTTTGATAATCGATAAATTTGTTACATTCAAAGATTGTAATTTGTGTACATATTCATGACATACATACTCTGGTAAAAGAACTGCAACTTGTTTACATGGCACCAAGCTATTAATTAAACCTCGCCGTTCCAACTTGTGATATTTTCCTAAAATTTCTATATTAATTTTACTACTATTCAACATAGCCAAATATTTGTTTATTTCATTGGCTTTTAACCATAACTGAATATCCTTTAACACCTTTTTCAAGTATATTATTGCAGTTGAATAAATTTTAGAGTGGATCAGTATTTGCTGCATTCTTCCAGTTTTGGAGTCCGAAATGTTTTTTGATGTTGATTCAAGCAGTTTGATTTCTGAAGTTGCATTAATGTAGTAATCACTAATTGAGTGATTTTGTATCGTAAGACTTGTAAAGTTTTCTTCGTCTGAAAAAGGTAACTCAACCTTAACTTCAGCAAGTCTTGTATAAATCGAAAATTTATTTTCAATCAGTTGGTCCAACGTTTCATACAAAAGAGGTTTTCTAGGAGCTATCATATTATAAACATTGTTGTTCTTATACGCGTTATTAAGTAAAACGGCTGAGAAAAGTAAGCTTATGCAAATCCAGCGAAGTGGATTAAATTGCAAAGAACTGTTTAAAAACGGATTTCCTTGCTCAAGGAATAAAGTCACCATAGAGAACATTGTTCTGCTTACACTTGTAAGTGTACAAATGTTAAATAAGTATTTGTATTTGCATTCAATGTAAACCAATAAAAATGCAACAACCAGTGTTGTCAAAACGGCACAAAGCCAAACAAAGTTGTCGTAAACATTTACAAGTTCCTTGAACGGAAAAGCATCCTTTCCCCGAACTCCACAAGTCAACAAGTGCAAATTTTGTATAGAGTTTTCCAGTATTAAAAATTGATTTGCAGTTGAATTGTCTTGCTGTAATTCTTCAATACTCCAGAACATTTTGGGAGAGTCTTCACGCACATCGCCCACATTTTTATAATATTTGCCATTTTTACACATAGACAATTCCACAATTTGCGGTCTGGCAATGTAAGTGTGGTTTTTCATAAAATCTTGTAACAAGATTGCAATGGCGGTGGAGATTTGCACTTTTCTGTTTTTATGCTCAAACACTGCATCATTGCGCCGTCTAAAACGGGTTCTTAGGTTGCATTGAGAAAGCATTGCTGAAACACTGTCAACTTCAAAATTACTTTTAAAATGGTCATGGTCATCTACATTTTGCCAAGGTAAGGCGTCATCTGGATGCAGAAATGCAAAATTGGTTAGTTGATTAATGAAAGCATCAACATTCAAAAATGTATATGTTCCAATAGCAACGAATGTTAATCCATATTCTTTAAAAACTCCAACCGGTTTAATTACGCTTAATGTAAAAGTTCCAGCATTTTCAAACCAAATTGCGTAAATAAATATATCCTGAACAAAACCGTAGTCTTGGTCAACTGCATAAAGTTTTCCAATACTTTTTGTAGACGTCCAAAGAATCCAGTGAATAATAAAATTTACGTTTGACATTTCTATTTCACTTTCCACAAGAAAATTAAAACTAGGTACCGTAGACACAAAAACTGTTGGACTGTTGGAATTTGGTATGTCAATTGATAAGTTGAACAATGAAGGTGGGCTGACTTTTCCCAGATGCGTTGGATAGCTAAAGTCAACTTTTACCAAATGTTGCCATGGTTTTGTAGCAGGGACAAAACTAGTGAAATTTAACTGCAGACATTTATCCGCCAACATATCCGGATCAAAATAATTAACATATTTTGGCAAACTGCAAGTTTTAGTTTTAATACAGCAAGTTCTGTTACAAGAAATGACGGTGCTAGTAACCCATTCTAATTCATCTTCGTAATAATATTGGCAATTTTTGGGAACAAGCCGAGGCTGTCGTAAAATAATGGGAAAGTTTGTCTCAGTCAGATAAGTGTCGTTGTAGTTGTTGACGACTGTTAGTGTCTGACTGGTTTGTAATAGACTCAGAAGCTTACTGACATTAAAAGAATTGGGAGTATTCAGAAACAAGGAACTTATTTGACTAGCATTTATCAGAGAGATGAAAAATTTGATAAACATTTTTATTATATAAGTATAGGAAATATTTGTCAACTTTTGATTACTGAGCACTTAAACCTGTATAAAATTTTAACGTTTTAACAACTGGTGTTATTGATTTGACCTTCAATTATGCCAAGTATATGATATTTAGAACATTTGAAAAACTTTACTACTATCAACTTAAGAGTTCATTTTTGGATTGAGTGTATTTTCTAGCCAAATGTAATGTGTTAGCATTTAAGTTTTCTTTGCCATTTTCTTACCATTTCAATAAATATACTAGAGCTAAACTCTTGTATTCAAGTTTATACCGTTAATATATCTAAGCAGCTATCAACAAAAATAAAAAAGTTGTAGTGTTAAAATAAATGGTTGGTATATTCTGGCTCTTAAATTGTTTTTGTAAGATTGGTTTTGTAGTCTTAATCGTGCTTGTAACTGTGGCGTGTTTGCTTAATTAACTGATTGTATGTTTAAAAGGAAAGTTTATTTTGTTGTTTGTATTGCTTCATTTTGGCTGTCTGTCTTTGTGTGTCGGTACATTTTTATTATCATCTACCAAAGTGTGCTTTAAAGCGTAGCACTGCAAGCTAAATCTTTCACTGCACGTTTCAGTTTTAATATTGATTTGTATTACCTTAATCTTTAAATTCCAATTCACTGGTTGCTTTTTAACTTATGAGATTAGGATGAAAACAAAATTGGCTTTAGTATGTTCATGTTAGGTATAAAAAAGGTGTAAATCATTCAAACATGAATTAAATTTAAGACACGGCGCCATCAAAATTATCCAAACCAAATTTGTACAGATAGTCAAAGAGGTGTTAGCAGGTTAATTTAATTTTTCAAATATTTATATTATATTCTGCTTACGTCATTTCCTCATGTTGTAAATATTCACACTTCTTTTAAGTGTTATCGATTTGCTTGTGTTGCTGCTTTCGGTAGTTTTTCATGGCGCCAATACATTTTTGTCGGTCCGTGTTGTCACGTTGTTAATCAATATTGGTCATTAGTTTTATATTAATGAATTTTCTAATTTAAGCTTTACACAAAACAAGGTTTTCTATATTGATACTGGCACATTGAAATTATAATTTACTTTTTTACTTTGTCATGCTGAAGTGGCTCTATTACATACTTAAAATGTGTTTATCCTTCTTTTTTTAATTACTGAATGATTTAATTTTGTTCATGAACTGGCATGATAGGCTGAATCAAAATAAAACAGGATTGATACATGATGTAGTAAGGCGTATTTACATATACTGGTTTCTTCAAATCTCCAGAAACGAACTAATTAGTTGGAACAGGACTCATGGCATTTATGTTGCAAGACAGAAGTGTCCTCAAAAACTTTTTAGCGTTGATGTTTAAAACTGATGTTAGAAAAAAGACCAATAATCAAAGAGACGAAAAATACTACTATATAGCTATTTTCATCAAAGTGTGCTTAGACAATGCCATTTCCTATAATATTTTGCATTAGCTAGTCACATTATATTTATAAATATGATTGCCAAATCAGTATACCTTGTATGTATTGTGTATATCTCGACTAAATTGCCCTATTTGTAAAATGGTCACTACGTAAATGTAATAGTACCATTTATAAGACTAAGAAAAAAAGTTAGGAATAGTTATCAATCTAAGAAAATTACAATACGCTATAAAAGCTTATAATTTATAAGTTATAAACAACCGTAACTTTTCTTGTTTCTTACGTTGAATCTTGTTGAAACTGGAATTAAATTTGCCTTAAAAACAAAAACAACATTGTGCGTCATTAGAACCTTGAATGTATACAATTCACGTCTATAATTTCTCACGCGACAAGCCTAATTACATTTTTACGACAATCGTTTTATAACCACACGTAACTTTTATAGTCTTGCAGTCTCTTGGATGCACTTGCATTTTACGTACAATTTTATTTTTCTTGAAACAGTTCACATAGGTAAGTAAACAAAAATGCCCCATCATGAAATTGATACGCTAATGCTAATGACATTTCACTATCCTATGGTCAACATGGCCAATGCGTTGATCTGACCATTGCTAATTACACACAAGCACGATAACAAAATTGAAAATTTATGTTTGACGTGTTATCATCAAAAACGTCACACAACACTCTAGAAGAAAATATCCCTAGCCAGTGTTTACTGGTCAATCATTCCAATCCCACAAGTGACCGTTTCACTTCTTCTTATTTTTTCTTAGCAGATGTTGCCATTTCTCAAATCCCTACTGTACAACTATTACTCCAACCAAGCCAAAATGGCAAACTCCACTACTACAAACGTTTCCAATATTACCGAGACTTCACAACTTTACCGAAAACGACTCTTCTTAGTAACTTTTCTAGAGAAATGAATCCCAACAAAACTTCCTCAAGCCATGGACCCATCGAAGGAGGCTTTTTATCAAGGCCGCCAATCCCTTCGCCTTTATTCCTAGTGCACCCTTCGTACCAACATTTAGATATCCAATTGGTTGTTATTATGTTTGCATGTCTCGACTAGTGAAACTTGTGCTATCATCCATTTAAACAACCTTGTAGAGCATTTTAAAACATTTCATTCAAATCATTTTCCATATTTACCCAAATTTGTCGTTTTTTATAGCCGTAATTGCCGAAATCTTTTCCGGAATTCTCACTGGTCCACCAGTCCTTGGCCAAAATACCGACATTTCACCTCAACCATATCCCCTCGCGCTTCCTTACCATTTCTCAACCTAAATGTCTAACTTTGGCCTAGTCTCTTTCTCTTCCTAGTCGGCTTTAGAACTGGATCCGAATGTTACGCAAATCCATTAGAAAATCCTTTATCATTTCCTAGCCGGCATGGCTCTCCCCATTCTTCTTAGCTCGGCGGTTCTTCCTACATTTTATACGAATACGTTGAACCTCCCTCCCACCGCAACAGTTTTCACCAGCTACCTTTTATTTCTCGGGGTTGCAATGGCCATAACCGCATTTCCCGTTTTAGCCCGCATTCTAACCGAACTGAACCTTCTTAAAACAAAAGATAGGCGGCGATACCAATTTCCGCTGACAGCTTTAGACGACGCCACGTCTTGGTGTTTATTGGCCTTAGTAATCAGTATAATCAACGCCAACTTCCAATATGACGTGCAGTTTACGTCTTTTTAATGGGTTGGCATACTCCGCATTTCTAATCGCTAATCATTCGCCCAATTTTTCATCGCCTGTTTAAGACTTTGCGGCGTATTTTGCTCAAAGACATCACTCAGTCCAGCCTCAATGTTCTTTGCCCTATGCTCGTTCTTTATCTCCGCGTTTATCACAGACGCCATAGGAATTCACGCAATATTTGGAGGTTTCATCGCTGGAATTATAATGCCCCATGAACGTGGTTTTGCCTACCACATAACCGAAAAACTGGAAGATGTTGTGCAAATCCTCTTCTTGCCTTTGTACTTTGCTCTTTCCGGTTTAAAAACCAAATAGGCACTTTGGACGATCCTTTATCATGGGAGTTGTATGGCTGGTAATATTTGCCGCTTGTTCTGGAAAAATTCTAGGCTGTACTTTAGCCGCTCGCGTGACGAAACTCACTTGGAGGGAAAGTTTTGCTGTCGGAGCGCGTAATGAACTGTAAGGACTTGTGGAACTAATCGTTCTTAACCTGGGCTACGACTCGGGAGTAATTTCGGACAAAACTTTTGCCATTATGGTTATTATGGCACTAGTCACCACATTTATTACGGTGCCAATGGTAACCCTAATTTATCCTCAGGAATATCAAGAAACTTTAGAAAGTCAGGAGGAATTTAAACGCAGAAAAGAAGCTAGTTTATTAGTTTCGGTAAATCGATTAGAGCAAGTAGGACCACTTTTAAGTGTGGTGAATTTACTTCAACAGAAAATGAATTATACCAAGTTGCTACATCAAAATTCTAGAAAGGCTAGTGCATCCAGTAATGTAAGCAGTGGAGATCCCTATCTGCCTAAAAGAGTAAAGCCGAGTATTAGTAGCTTAGCCGATTATTTGAATTTAGGTCGATCCGGTAATAAAAATCCGGGTGTGCACATAAGCGTTCTTAGATTGATTGAGTTAACAGAGCGAGATAGCTCAGTTATGTTATCCGCGAGTCATAGCGCTTTATCAAACGATCCAATTACCAAATTGCTAAAAACGTTTTGCGAAGTGACAAATAAGCATAATCAAGTCGAGGGAATTATTAAAGTAGTTACTATGCAAATGTTTGGCAGAGTTTTAGCCCAAGTGGGTGAGCAACAAAATGCTAGGTATATTTTACTGCCTTGGAGTGGAGCGGGTAGCATTGTGGAGGATAAAATTCCCAGACCTATGAGCGTTATGGGTGCGGCAAGAAGAAGACATAGTATTCATACGGCACAACAACATTCTGGTTTTTTTGTGGATTTGTTAAGCGAGGCTAAAGGTACAGTAGTTGTATTTGTGGATAGAGGAGGTAAAATAGTTACTCGGGATGAGGGCGAAGTTAGACGGGAAATTGGAAGGGAAATACATGGAAACAAGAAGCAAATATTTTTGCCCTTTTTTGGTGGTAGGGATGATAGGGAAGCTTTAGATATTGTTATGGGTTTAGGGGGAGCGAGAAATTGGAAGGTGAATGTGGTAAGATTTAAAGCGACTAGGGTGGATCAACAGAGTATTGGAGGTAGTAGTGGGGAGGATGAAAGGGAGGATAAATTGGGGAATGAGGTGGCGATTCAAGTGGAAGATGAAGATGATTTGGTACTAAAAAGGTGGTTTGGGGAGGGTAGGTTGGGAAGTAAAAGGTTGTTTGGGGGAGGGGATTTGGAAGAAAGAGGGAATATTTTGGATGCTGTGGAGGAAATTGAGGATGAGGAGGAAGGGGGAAATGTGCAGTATAGTGAGGTAGAGAGTTTTAATCCGGTGGGGAAGGCGCTACAGTATTTGGTACATTTGGGAGGACAGGATTTGGTGGTGGTGGGAAGGGGGAATTTGAAATTGGGGGATAGTTTGGGCATTCATTTTAGAAATGAGGATCAGGAGAGGAGGAAGGTATTGGGGGATTTGGCGGAGGCGGTGATGTTGTGTCATTGTACGGCGAGTTTGTTGGTGGTTTGTAAACAGCAAGAAGGGGATAGGAAAGAAGAGGATAAAAAGGAATGACTAAATGGGGGAAGGTTTGTTTGTAGTAAAAATGTAATTAATTTGGATTGTGTATGAATAAAATAATAAATAAAGTGGTAAAAAAATTTACGTCTATAGAATTGTTTGTTTCTTTTGTGTATGCTGTCGTAATGCATTTTTGGACAAAATTTGGATAAATTAATGGCCCGGTAGAAATGAAATATGTGAATTCACAATCCAATCATGTGCTTATACTTAACTAGCCAACATACCGTGCACTTTAATCGTATAATATATAATATGTAAAATTTGTGCAGAAAAACGCCGTAATAAGAAAAACTACGCAGTTCGTATAAAATGAAGCTCTATAGATCAGTAATTAAGCTTACCCGCGCATCAGTATTAAAATCAGCACATCATATTAACTTTGCATTTTTTTCATTTTTATTATTCATAACAAATTCTCATTAGAGTTTTCCTTGTTACAAACCAACGATAGCCTAATGACCTCACGAAACACCAATTTGATAGGGTTTGGGCTCATGCAGAAAACTTTAGGAGTAGCGCTTTAGTAGAAGAACCTATCTGTTTTCTTCGAAGTAGAGTAGCTATCATTCTATTATGAATTAGCCATCCGTAGAAAAAATATTTATCTTTGTAAGCCTATCAAGTTAGAAAACACTTCTGTTTTACAAGGTCATTTCTTGTCCACATAATTACCGTTTTGTAGCAAAGACACACAAAGCTCATTTTACATCTATACCATTCAATCGTAAGCTTGTTTTTATCGCAACGTCGCGACCGAATAACTCTAAAATATGGCGATAAAAACACCGAGCTTCTTTGAAACGATTTAATGGGAATTAGCGTATTATTACAGAGCAAAGATCACACTTATGTTTCATTCATCTTTTCAGGTTCATTTGTCACAAAAAACTTAATGACATAACAAAATCCATGCCAATTTGATTACCATTTAAACCTATCGATTTTCTTCAGAATGACTAATGGTGGGCAGTTACCCGGAAAACTTTTAAAAAATAAAATGCTTTATTATTTAAATACCGATTTTGAATGTGCAAACAACATCAGTATAAACTTGTCACCTGTCACTGACACACTGATATTTTGCTATTACGCTGGAAAAACATTGTGAGAAAATGAAGTTCCAAAAAATAATAGTTTGTATTTTCAATCTGACTCTTGCAACGATAGTACAGGGCATGCAACTTATTTTGCAAAATAGCAACAATAGTTCTAGTAACATTGTTACCAACTCAAGTTTGCAGATCGATATTCGAGATTTTGTCCCTCCTGTGCTTTCCAACATTACCGTAAATCCAAATTTGGATAAACTTGACGAAAAATTTGCCAAATGTAATGGAATCGATATTCGCGAAATTACAATTTCTCAAATTCAACACTTTTATTCCCAAGGCAATTTATCTGCTGTGGAATTAACCAAGTGCTACTTGATTAGAATTGACAGAATGAATCCCGTTTTGAAAGCTGTCATTGAAATAAATTCTCAAAGCCTTTAGAAGAAGCTTCTAAATTAGACGAAGAACAGAAAAGCAGGTCATATTCGAAGTCCAGTGACTACGGAATTCCCATTTTAGTCAAGGACGGAATATGCCACTGGAGATGGAATGGATGAATACAGCGGGCTCCTTAGCTCTTTTGGGAATCCGACCAAAATCAGATTCCGAAGTTGTCAGTCATTTACGCAAAGCTGGAGCAATTATTTTGGGCAAAGCAAATTTATCCGAAATGTATTGCTTCCGCGGCACAAACATACCCAATGGTTGGAGTAGTCGCGGAGGACAAACCAGAAGTGCTTACAATTTGAATAAGTCACCAGAAGGAAGTAGTAGTGGAAGTGCAGTATCCGTTTCCGCTAATTTGTGTGTGGTTTCCATAGCAACGGAAACTGATGGGAGTATGTTGTTCGCTGCCAGTTCAGCGGGTGTGGTTTGCAATCAAGCTACATTTGACTTGGTTTCGGTTAAAAGGGGTGATTCCTCTTTCAGAAATCAGGATCATATTGGACCTATGTGCAAGGACAGTTAAAAGAGTGAGCATTTTGCTGGATGCTATGGTTCCAAGTTCAAGTGCGAAATTTCAAGCTCAGCCTAAAAGCTTTACGATGTATTTGGCGAAAAATCAACACTTCGGCAAGTTTTTGCAATGTGAAATTTGCAAACATTCATGAATAATTTATGCAAGTTCACTTTAAAAGTAATTTGCAAATATTTGTTTTATAATTTTAGCCGTTTCGCATTGGAGTACTCAGATATCCATTTTGGAACAACACTGTGCTCAATTCCAGCCAACTTCTGGAGCAATTGCCGCATTACGAAAATATGCTAAAATTACTGAATAGCTCAAATAGTTTGCATTTACTTGATCATGTAAAAGTTTCCGATGAAACTCTTTTTACCAACATTTCTAAAGAAAGCGGTAAATTAATCATTTCCTGTTTTTTTGTTAATTTTGACAAAACAAACAATAGTAATTCATTTTAAATTCCTATTTGTTTTTGCAGAAAACATAATGATCCAACACGACTTCAAGCATTTCTTTAATGAGTACCTAGAACACGAGGTTATATACACGTTTCCACCCAACGCCTCTCTAATTACAGACGATAACCCGGAGATTATACAGGCGAATAGTTGTAACATGCTTATGAAGAGCTTATTGAGTTTTTACGAGGGGCATCCCATTCCAGAAGGAGATAATTAACGAGGCAGTTGTGGGGATGCTTTAGTCTACGGTTGCGCACTTATGAATGCTACTTATATTCTCGCCATGATGCTTGGTAATCAAATGCGCGGTTCTCGAGAGAGAGCAATTGCTTATGATTCTCGGTAATGGCGGATTATGGGCTGGATGCTGTGCGGTTACTCTCCACTCGTTTCGCTTTGAGCTTGCTGGTGAAATGGCGGATAAAAAGTTGGTACTATTTCCTGCTCTGGCATTGAACTTAGCTCGCATGGCGCTGGCTATCCTTCGATGAATGTAATGAAAATCACTCGCAAAAATCGAAATTTAAAATCAAATCTCTCATCGCAATCTCTTCTCCGGCGAGCGGCTCAGCGAATCATGATGTTGTGTTATTGTTTAGATGCTCCAGCTGGTATAAGACCGGCATGGAGGTGCCAATTGCGAAGTACGGTGATTGGTAAATACGTATTCACGAGCATGTTTTACTTTCTCTGATAGTCAAACTACACAATTGTAGACGTTTTAGGGTGCTACAACTGACAGGCACCACGATATTCTCATTATATAGATAACCTAATTTGCAAAGCAGTTTTAAAAAGTGTGTAATGGGCAGATAACCACATGATCACATTTATGGATTTACTTTTCAAGTAT